>JADRCH010000133.1:1118978-1201749 GCA_019843965.1 Rhynchomys soricoides | reverse complement strand
GACACAGTTAACTACTTAGGTTTATGTATATAACAGCATGTATGAAACTTGGTGCAAATCTCAGTGTGTATGCATAAGGACAGAGAAACATCCTCTTTAGGTCTAGGAATGAATAATTGGCATCAGTGTATAGGGGGAATCTTTACTTAGAACCACTTCTTGGAAGTAGATATTTAAAATTACTGAGATTAGTAGTACCATTTTCCCCACCAATTCTTTCTGGAAAGGGAATTAAATAGAGACTCTGTATTTATTTTTTATTTTATTATTTTATTTTATTTATTTTAACTTTTTAAAAACAAGGTCTTCTATATATTCTTGGCTGGCCTCAAAGATACTGAAAATCAAAGAATACCATTGGATTTATTATCTTCATGCCTCGCCCTCTAAAATGCTGGGATTGCAGGCATGCTACCATTCCTAGTTTATAGAGTGCTGCAATTGGAACCCAGGGTGCCATGCATGCTAAATGAGCATTTTGCCAATTGACCTACATCCCCAAGCCAGACACTGTGTTTTAATTCCTTCCTTATCCCTAGAGGCAAATGGCTGCTCTTTAAAGTCATTAACTCAAAATGGTAATATATTTTTAAATTTTGGATTAAAATAGGAAATGATATTTTGATATAATTTTGGGAAAAGTTGTTGGATTCTGATATTATGAATATAGTTAAATTATGAAGTGTAGATTATCTAAAATGATAATATAATATATGCAGAGAGATGAAGAGGAGAGACTATTAAAGCTTTCTTCCAGGGCATAAGTAGGGAATAAATAGAAGTCCCCTTCCTGTGATTGACTGCAAATGAAAGAACCTGAATCAGAGTCAATGATGAGATGATATCAGGGGATGATCAGGGTAATAAGAAGAGCTGCTCAGAAACGGTGAGCATCTCTCAAACGCTGAGAAGTTTGAGTCTGAATAACCCTGCCTGTGCATCCCTCAGCTGGGAGATATACTTTGCTTTTGTAGTCACAGAGACACACCGAAGATCTTTGCATTCATTGTATACTGCTTTTCCTGTTTCCTTTTATTTTAGCCAACAAACAAAGGAACAAGTTTACTGATATATAGTCTCATTAAATACAAATCTTGTAACTCAATTCCATTAACACAAATTAATACAAATCTTGTGACACATTCTATTAACATTCTTATTGGTTCCTAAAACCAATTCATTTGTAGACTTTTCTTCCCACCATGCCACATGTAGCATAAAAGGGGTTGTTTTCATTTTAAATGAGAAAAAGTCTTCGAAAAATGAGTCAAAGACTATTACTTTCTGTTTCAAATTCACGAGGCAAAATTTCATTACCTGCTGGTGTATTAGGACCAACTTAAAGAGAGTCATTAAGTTTTGAAAACTTAACTAATATTTTAAAATAGAGCTAACTTGTTTAACTTTGTGGGCAGTGGGGTCCTGTGGTTAGACGATCCCCATTATGACTGTGAGCAGAAATAAGGATGCCGTTGTCAAAATGTCTTACATTCTGGAGGAAAGTAGTCACTGTGGCAAGCAAGGATTCCAAATGCCTCATTTCTCAAATGATGAGCAGCTCTAGTTTTCTCAGATACATGCTTCCTTGAACTTGGTATTCCAAGTGCCATCCTGGACAGCAAACATGTTCTGCCTCTGTCAAATAACATCTCATACAGCCCCCGCCCCAGTTTGGGTGAACACAGTTAATCTATCTAATGGCATGTGATCTCACCTGGAGAGAGGAAAGTGACCCAGACAAAGGTCTCCTGTATCTCGACAATTTCCAAATGTGTGTGGAGTCCAAGGTCGAGTGGCACTTTCCAACTCCATCAGCTGTTTGTCCAGGATAAAAGCTCACACCACCTTCTGTGGTCCATTTGTCTCAAATTTGAGGGAATTAAAGCATGAAGAGCAGGAAAAGAATTTTGGATAAGTGTATAGTATATAGAAGTTGCACTAAAAATTCAAACTAAATTTTGACTTTGTAAGAGAATTTTTAAGAGAATAATTTAGAAAGAAACTATTTTTTTTTTTTTTTGGCTGACGCTTGAAACCCTAAATATGAGTACTCAGATCTGCTCATAAGGACTTTGTCTCTTGTGACTTAGAGGTATAATTGCTAATTGGGTTAGTTAATCAGCCTTATCAGTTTAGTATTCAGAACTGTCTTGTAATAACACATAATGAAGTGCTCCATAATGAAGTGCTAGAACCAACTAATATCAGTTAAAACCATGTGGGAAGGCTGAATAATGGCAGCAATCATAGTTCTCAAAACAAATACAAGGAATTAAACTAGAATTTTATTTTTAAACTTATATATGAATCAAGGCATGATTAGTGCAATCTATACAATAAAGTATTCTCATTGAAAATAAACATGAAACCAGAAAACCAACAAAAACCATACACATTGTATTGCAATACCTCACTGAATAATAATAATGACAAAATAATAAATAGTAATAATAGTAATAATTCATAATACTCTTATTGTCATAATTTGAAACAGGTAAAAATTAGCTCAAGAAAATGAGGTAAATGCAATGGCCTCTAAATTGTTACTTGCTAAAAACATAATGCATACTTTCTTCTGGACTCACTCTTGCTATCTTTTCCAATTCATCATAAACACCAGTTTGGACCAACAACATGATGTTTAAAGATTTGGATATGCTTGTAATCAAACTAAGACAAAACCAGTGAGGTTAAAGTTTTCAACACAAAACAAAAACAAATAAAAGATAATTACCACCAAAGAAAAACATCCTTTAAAATGCTCTTTGTAATAGTCAGGGGTCTCTAGAGCAGCAGAACTTAGAGGATGTATACACACATATAACAAGTTCTTACATGAGGGACTTTCATTTCTGGATTGTATCGAATTACAGATGCAGTCAAGTTCAAACCCAAGAATAGCCAGCACACTCCTTTTTCTTTTTTCTTTTTTTAAATTAATACTTGCTTTCATGTTTTATTCACAAGTATACATTCCATGAATAGATTCTGGCTAAATAGGAACATATTATTGCAATGAAGCACTATGTTCTCTTGAAGAGAGAACAAAGACACTTCCTTTATAATATGATAAACAAATGTACCATTGAGAGCTATACTCTCAGATATTAAACTATGAGGAATTGCTAATTTCTTTGTTTGCTTTTGAGGAGTTTGACATTAAAAGTCCAGGCTCAGTTTTGCCCCTAGTTTCCCCTCATGTGTCAGATTTTTCTTTCTTTCTTTCTTTATTTCTTTCTTTCTTTCTTTCTTTCTTTCTGTTTTAGTTTTTTGGATATTTACATTATTTACATTTCAAATGTTTTCCCCTTTCCAGGTCTCCCATTTGGAAACCCCCTATCTCACTTCTCCTCCTCCTGCCTCTATGAGGGTGCTCACCCACCCACCCACTATTGTCTTTCCCCCCTAGCACTCCCCTACACTGGAGCATCTAACACCCTCAGGTTCAAGGGTCTCTCCTCTCACTGATGGACAACAAGGCCCTCCTCTACCACATATGTGGCCAAGCACCATGACTCCCTCCATGTGTATTCTTTGGTGGGTGGTCCAGCATCTGGGAGCTCTTGGAGGTCAGGGCAGTTGACACTGTTGCTCCCTCCATGGGGTTACAAACCCCCTCAGCACCTTCAGTCCCTTCTCCAACTCCTCCGTCCAGGACCCGCAAGCTCAGTCCAATGCTGTGAACATCCACCTCTGAATTTGTCAGGCTCTCCCTGAGCCTCTCAAGAGACAGAAAGAAACTGGAAAGAGCATACACTAGCAACTTAGCAGGACACCTGAAAGCTCTAGAACAAAAGTAGCTAATATACCCAAGAGGAGTAGACCACAGAAAATAATCAAACTCAGGGCTGAAATCAACCAAGTAGAAACTAAAACAACTGTACAAAGAATCAATAAAACCAGGAGCTGTTTCTTTGAGAAAATCAACAAAATAGATAAACCCTTAGCCAGACTAACCAGAGGGCACAGAGACAGTATCCAAATTAACAAACTCAGAAATGAAAAGGGAGATATAACAACAGATTCTGAGTAAATTCAAAAAATTATCAGATCCTACTACAAAAGCCTATAGTCAACAAAATTGGAAAATCTGGATGAAATGGACAAGTTTCTAGACAGATACCAAATACCAAAGTTAAGTCAGGTTCAGATATACCATCTAAACAGTCCCACAACCCCTAAAGAAATAGAAGCAGTCATTAAAAGTCTCCCAACCAAAAAAAGCCCATGACCAGATGGGGTCAGTGCAGAATTCTATCAGACCTTCAAAGAAGACCTAATACCAATACTCTTCAAACTATTCCACAAAATAGAAACAGAAGGACCACTACCCAATTCGATCTATGAAGCCACAGTTTCACTGATACCAAAGCCTCACAAAGACCCAACAATAAAAGAAAACTTCAGATCAATTTCCCTTATGAATATCGATGCAAAAATGCTTAATAAAATTCTTGCAAACTGAATCCAAGAACATATCACAACGATCATTTACCATGATCAAGTAGGCTTCATCCCAGGGATGCAGGGATGGTTCAATACCCGGAAATCCATCAATGTAATCCCCTACATAAACAAACTCAAAGGAAAAAACCACATGGTCATTTCTTTAGATGCTGAAAAAGCATTTGACAAAGTTCAACATGCCTTCATGATAAAAGTCTTGGAAAGATCAGGAATCAAGGAGCCTACCTAAACATAGTAAAAGCAATATACAGAAAACCAGTAGCCAGCATCAAACTAAAAGCAGAGAAACTCGAAGCAATTCACTAAAATCAGGGACTAGGCAAGGCTGCCCTCTCTCTCCCTATCTAGTCAATATAGTACTTGAAGTTCTAGTTAAAGCAATCAGACAATAAAAGGAGGTCAAAGGAATATAAATTGGAAAGGAAGAAATCAAAATATCACTACTGTTTTCAGATGATATGATCTTATACTTAAGTGACCCAAAAAACTCCACCAGAGAACTGCTTCAGCTGATAAACAACTTCAGCAAAGTGGCTGGATATAAAATTAACTCAAACAATTCAGTAGCCTTCCTATACTTGAAGGATAAACAGGCTGAGAAAGAAATTAGGAAAATAACACCCTTCACAATAGTCACAAACAATATAAAGTATCTTGGTGTGACTCTAACCAGCAGACTCTTGATAAGCTCCATGATTGTTTCAGACACCTGACAAGCTACTCTAAGTTAATTTAATCCAGAAATTAAATGCTCTTAATTTGTTGAAACATAATCACTCATTCTGTAAGCTACACAGTAGAGAGATCTATTATACAATGCCCACTCTTCTTTGTTGTGCTCTAGAATGAATACCATCCACTAGTGAAGTAAGATGTTTAGGTTATGATAATGGTTCTGTATACCACCTCCCAGAACCTTGAAAAACCATGTCCTTGACTGATAGACAAAATCCCAAATTTTAGCCCATGGCCCATAAATGGGTATAAACTGTAGGCACCTTGGGCCCATATGGCCCATACATGTTCACTTCCGATCTGGTCAGTGTCTTGATTTGTGTTCTCAATATAAGAACCTTGTCTGTCTTATTCATAATATGAGGTTTGGTTTTGTTCCTACTAGTTCTGTGATCCTATCTTTAGCGATGATGCTATCCATATCTTGAGACCTCCTCTATCTCTTTCCATACTGTCTATGAGCTTGGCCATATGACTTATTTGACCAGTAGGTTGGATAAAGATGTGACAGATTTGACAATTATTTTTCCATGGATTTACCCATCATCAGAAAATGGGGAGTAGAATTTTTATAAGTTTTATGGTCATTAGTTTGATCTCTGGTGACCAACTGAACAAAGATGGTCTTCTGGAATGGGAATAATACACATGTTTAAACTCAAATTCCTGAGTCACAGTCATATGACCCAAATCTGGCAAAACAGTCTACATAGTAGTTCTGATAATTTTTGCATAAATTTTGATATGCCTAGCCTCTAACAGAACTACCAAAGTCTTTGTTGATCTATATAAATGTGAGAAAAATGGCTGAATTTTTTCCTAATGGATTTTTCTTAGTAGTAACAAAACCTAACTTATAGAGCATGATATTGTAGTGCTTCCAAAATATTTCTTATTTATATATGGTATTGAAGTGTTAAAGATCTAGAGTAAACAGTGATGAACTTATAAAATTCTACTCTCCACTTCCTACATCAAGAAAGTAGGTTCCACTGGAAAATTGACTTCTCTGAAGTACCTCAGTTAATGAGTATCAGCTTTCAACCCAAGTCATTTTAATTGTATATTAATATTGTGTATTATGTTCCAAGTTGTTTATGAAAAATGTCTTCATTTCTGTTGTCTACAAGTGGAGAATTTTGTTTCTAATGTTAAAAATGTCTATGTGGCATACTTTGACCTGTGCCTGTGACTTCTTGAGGTGAGTTTCTATTCCAGATTTTAAAGCATACTTTGTGCATTCCTGTGCTACATACCTTCAGAAATGTGTTCTCAGTTCTGAGCTCATTAGATTTCTAATCCCTAACTAAACAGCCACTGACAGCATGCTTGCTTCTTTATTTCTTTATTTATCATTTAATGTTTGCTTACTGTAATGTCCCCTGTGAGAAACGTTGGCCAATGGGGCAAAATAGTCTCAATTTCATAGTCCTTTCTTTTAAAACAAAGAGGGTCCCGAAATAGCCATTTCCACAAGAAGTCACTTAGTTACAATTGATAAATGGTACTAAATAAGAAAAGCATTTCATATACCTGTAGAAACTTGGAGGGAACTCCTCATAAATGTGTCTCTTTCATGAATCCCACGCTGGTAGAACTAAACTGTTAAGAAAAAGAAGAGAAACCAGGCAATGGTGGTACAGGGTACAAAAGCAGGCGTATCTCATGAGTTTGAGGATAGCCTGGTCTATAGAGCTAGTTCCAAGACAGCCCAGAGCTACACAAAGAAAACTTGTCTCAACACACACACACAAACCAAAAAACAAAAAGAAAAATAAAGAAGAAAAGTAGGAGGGGGAGTAGGAATAACTAAAAGAAAAACCAGAAAAATATTGGAAAATTTCTTTTATTAACCCATCTAGTCCTCTAAAACAATACATCCTTCAGAAAGGCCCACTATTGAGCTCAACTCTATGTATTCCCTACCACACCCCACTTGTAGAACTCTGGAAATGATACATTTTTAAACTATGTGGTGACATTTCTTCTCCCATGATAAATTTCAGAGTCACCCAAAACTAACATAATTGCAAAAACTGAAAAATGATATCTTTATTGTAGGTATCATCCTAGATTATTTAGTTTGTTGGTGTCTATCTTCTTGAGTCTTTGTATACTTTGGGTATCAGCCCTCTGTCAGATGTGGAGTTGGTAAAAAAAAAAAAAATCCCATTCTGTTTGCTGCCATTTTGTCCCATTGACAGTATCATTTGCCTTACAGAAAGGTCCCATTTATTAATTATGTATTTTACTCCCTATTCTGTTCAGAAAGGTGATATAACTTGTCAGTAGTAGGAAGCAGGAATGGAGTGATGGCTTCTTGAGGTTTTTATTTGCATTTCTCTTATAATTAGAGAGTTCAAGTATTTATAAATTTGTCATTTTGTCTTCTTTTAAAACATGTCTAGTCAGGTCCTCTGTGCATTTTTCAATGTATTGCTTGTTTTTTTTAATTATTAAGTAATTATGAGTTTCTTATATATTTTATATTTTTAATATTAATCCCTCATCAGCTCTGAAGTTAGTATTTTTTGTCATGCTGGATATCATATGCAAGATATACATGCCAGGCGAATAAATGCTTCACTATAAAGTCATGCTAAATATCCATGGATACCCTTAAGCTTGACTTCTTCCTGCTACAACCTCAAAAGTACTGAAAACAAATGTGTGTGTCACTTGTAAATATTTTCCCATCCCATAGGGTTTGTTTGTTTGTTTGTTTGACGGGTTTAACCAATCATTTCATTATTACAAAATGAAAAATTATCAATATACATTACCGAGAAAATTTTAGTTTTATAAAACATAAAACACTACAAGAAACATCACAGAAATAAGATACAAAGGTAATTTTGTTTTGTATTTCATTGCTTTCCAAAGTCACTTACCTTTATGGCTGAATTTACATACCAAAACTTCAAAATAAAGGTGTATTCTGACAAGTCCTATACTTATATAAAAGTGTATTAATCAACACCTTCGACATCAATAGGAAGAAATGGCACATGAGAAAGGAACAACACTTCCTCTGTCCCTGTGTCTGGAGCCCTATTAAAAACAATGACTTCATGAAATTCATAGCCAAATGGTTAGAACTTGAAAATATCATCCTGAGCAAGTTAATGCAGTCACAAAAGAATGAACATGGTATGTACTCACTGATAAGTGGTTATTAGCCCAAAAGTTCGAAATACCCAAGAGTCACATCACAGCAACCATAGGGGTGAGTGTGAGGTTTCAGATGGAGGACTTGAAGAAGGGACTAAAGGAGCTGAGGGAGTTTGCAGCCCCAGGGAGGGAGCAACAGTGGCAACTGGCCTGACCCCTCCATGCTCTTGGAGACTGTATCACCAACCAAAGAATACACATGGAGGGATCCATGGTGCTGGCCACATATGTGGCAGAGGAGGGTCTTGTTAGACATCAGGGGGAGCAGAGGCCCTTAGCCTGAGGGTTTTAGATCCCCCAGTATAGGAAAATGCCAAGGAGGATGACAAGAGTGGGTAGGTGGGTGGGTGAGGGAATACCCCCATAGTGGCAGGGGGAGGGGGAGGGAATGGGGAGGTTATAAAGGGGAGATCTGGAAAGGGGGAAATATTTGAAATGTAAAGAAAGTATGAAGAAATGAAAAAAAACTTAAAAAAAAAAAAGAAAAAGAAAAAGGAACACTTCTCTATCACCTGGAAACAGAGAAGAATGTGCCCTTTCAAATACCACCCTCCTGAGCTAAGTCAGAGGCATGGTGGTACTTTAGCAACAGCCTAGATTTTACTTTTTAATGGAAACTCATAAAACTGTAGAACTTTAACCAGAAACCAAAAAGAAGGGAACTAAAAAGTACTCTTTAAAATATGATTCAATACCCCAAATAAGGCATTATGTCACATACACTAGTGTGAAGTTAGTGCATCCTAGAAGAGGCCAGTGGTATTGCTCCTTGAAAGGTACTGGGGTTACTCCATGCACACTAAGGTTAATAGCTGCTGAGATACAGGGCAGGATCACCAGCCCTCATCCTCCTAATCCACAGCCTTCCATGCAACGCATCTGCATAAATTACTTCAACCGAGTGTATTCAGAACTTTTTTTTAACATGACAATTTTGTTCTTTCTACAAATCTGTAATAATTAGAGAAGAATTAAGGTTTTTCTGGGTTTGTTGTTCTTGTTGTTGTTTATTTTTATTTCTTTATTTTTGATACTTTATTTACATTTCAAAGGTCTCCCATTTGGAAACTACCTATCCCCTCACCCTCCTCTGCATCTATGAGGGTATTCCCTCAACCACCCACCCACCTACTCACATCTTCCCACCTTGGCATTCACCTATACTGGGACATCTGACACCCTCAGGCCCAAAGGCCTCTACTCTCCCTGATGGCCAACAAGGCCCTCCTCTGCCTCATATGTTGCCTGAACCATGTGTCCTTCCATGTGTATTCTTTGGTTGGTGATCTAGTCTCTGGGAGAACAGAGGGATCAGTCCATTTGACACTGTTGCTCCCTCCATGGGGCTGCAAACTCCCTCAGCGCCTTCAGTCCATTCTCCAACCCCTCCATCTGAGACCTCACCCTCAGTTCAACAGTTGTTGTCATGTAAATCTTGGGTATTCCGAACTTTCAGGTTAATATTCACTTATCAGTGAGTAAATACCATGTTCGTCTTTTGTGACTGAGTTAACTCACTCAGGATGATATTTTCAAGTTCCATCTATTTGTCTGCGAATTTCATGAAGTCATTGTTTTTAGTAGCTGAATAGTATTCCATTGTGTAAATGTACCACATTTTCTGTACCCATTCCTCTGTTGAGGGTCATCTGGGTTGTTTCCAGCTTCTGGCTATTATAAATATGGCTGCTAGGAACATAGTGGAACATGTGTCTTTATTACATGTTGAAGCATCTTCTGGGTAAATGCCCAGGAGTGGTACAGCTGGGTCCTCAGGTAAGATTATGTCCAGTTTTCTAGGGTCTGCCAAACTGATTTCCAGAGTGGTTGTACCAGCTTGCAATCCCATCAACAATGGAGGAGTGTTCTTTCTCCACATCCTCACCAGCATCTGCTCTCTACTGAGTTTTTGATCTTAGCCATTCTCACTGGTGTGAGGTGGAATCTCAGGGCTGTTTTGATTTGCATTTCCCTGATGACTAAGGATGTTAAATATTTCTTTAGGTACTTCCCAGCCCTACAAGTTTCGTCAGTTGCAAATTCTCTGTTTAGCTCTGTTCCCCATTTTTTTTTTTTTTTTTTTTTTTGGATAGGGTTATTTGGATCTCTCGAGTCTAACTTCTTGAATTCTTTGTATATATTGGATATTAGCCCTCTATTACATGTAGGATTTTTAAAGATCTTTTCCCAATCTGTTGATTGCCGTTTTGTCCTAATTACAGTGTCCTTTGCCTTACAGAAGCTTTGTAATTTCATGAGGTCCCCTTTGTTGATTCTTGATCTTAGAGCATAAGCCATTGGTGTTCTGTTACGGAACTTTTCTCTTGTGACCATGTGTTCCAGACTTTTCCCCACTTTCTCTTCTATTAGATTCAGTGTATCTGGTTTTATGTGGAGGTCCTTGATCTACTTGAACTTGAGCTATGTACAAAGAGATAGGAATGGATCCATTTGCACCATTTGTTGAAGATACTGTCTTCTTACCACTGTGTGGCTTAGCTCCTTTGTCAAAGATCATGTGACCATAAGTGTGTGGGTTCATTTCTGGGACTTCAATTCTATTCCATTGATCAGCCTGCCTGTCACTGTACCAATACCATGCAGTTTTTATCACTATTGCTCTGTAGTTCAGTTTGAGGTCAAGTATGCTGATTTCCCCAGAAGTTCTTTTGTTGTTAAGAATAGCTTTTGCTGTCCTGGGTTTTTTGTCATTCCAAATGAATTTGAGAATTTTTCTTTCCAAGTCTATGAAGAATTGAGTTGGAATTTTGATGGGCTTTGCATTGAATCTGTAGATTGCTTTCGGCAGGATGGCGATTTTTACTCTATTAATCCTGCCAATCCATGAGCACGGGAGATCTTTCCATCTTCTGAAGTCTTCTTTGATTTCTTTCTTCAGAGACTTGAGGTTCTTGTTATACAGATCTTTCACTTGCTTGGTTAGAGTCATAGGAAGATACTTCATATTGTTTGAGACAATTGTGAAGGGTGTCATTTCCCTAATTTCTTTCTCAGCCTGTTTATCCTTCGAGTATAGGAAGGCTACTGATTTGCTTGAGTTAATATTGCATCCAGCCAGTTTGCTGAAATTGTTTATCAGCTGTAGCAGTTTTCTGGTGTAGTTTTTCAGGTCACTTAAGTATACAATCATATAATCTGAAAACAGGGATATTTTGATTTCTTCCTTCCCAATTTGTATCTCATTAACCTCCTTTTGTTGTCTAATTGCTCTAGCTAGAACTTCAAGTACTATATTGAATAGATAGCGAGAGAGAGGGCAGCCTTGCCTAGTCCTTGATTTTAGTAGGATTGCTTTGAGTTTCTCTCCATTTAGTTTGATGCTGGCTACTGGTTTGCTGTATATTGCTTTTACTATGTTTAGGTATGGGCCTTGAATTCCTGATCTTTCCAAGACTTTTATCATGAAGGCATGTTGAACTTTGTCAAATGCTTTTTCAGCATCTAAAGAAATGACCATGTGGTTTTTTCCTTTGAGTTTGTTTATGTAGTGGATTGCATTGATGGATTTCTGGGTATTGAACCATCCCTGTATCCCTGGAAAGAAGCCTACTTGATCATGGTGAATGATCTTATTGATGTCTTCTTATATACGGTTTGCAAGAAGTTTATTGGGTATATTTGCATCAATATTCATAAGGGAAATTGGCCTGAAGTTCTCTTTCTTTGTTGGGTCTTCCTGAGGTTTTGGTATCAACGTAACTGTAGCCTCATAGAATGAATTGAGTAGCGTTCCTTCTGTTTCTATTTTGTGGAATAGATTGAAGAGTATTGGTGTTAGGTCTTCTTTGAAGGTCTGATAGAATTCTGCACTGAACCCATCTGGTCGCGGGTTTCTGTTGGTTGGGAGACTTTTAATGACTTCTTCTACTTCTTTAGGGGTTATGGGACTAACTAGATGGTTTATCTGATCTTGACTTAACTTTGGTATTTGGTATCTGTCTAGAAACTTGTCCATTTCATCCAGATTTTCCAATTTTGTTGACTATAGGCTTTTGTAGTAGGATCTGATGATATTTTGAATTTACTCAGAATCTTTTGTTATATCTCCCTTTTCACTTCTAATTTTGTTAATTTGGATACTGTCTTTGTGCCCTTCAGTTGGTCTGGCTAAGGGTTTATCTATCTTGTTGATTTTTTCAAAGAAGCAGCTCCTGGTCTTGTTGATACTTTCTATAGTTCTTTTAGTTGCTACTTGGTTGATTTCAGCCCTTAATTTGATTATTTCCTGCCTTATACTCTTCTTGGGTGTATTAGCTTC
Source organism: Rhynchomys soricoides (assembly GCA_019843965.1). Lineage (NCBI taxonomy): Eukaryota > Metazoa > Chordata > Mammalia > Rodentia > Muridae > Rhynchomys > Rhynchomys soricoides. The sequence continues at coordinate 1,189,097 of JADRCH010000133.1, read as the reverse complement.
TTTTTGTTCTAGACCTTTCAGGTGTGCTGTTAAGTTGCTAGCATATGCTCTTTCCAGTTTCTTTTTGGAGGCATTCAGAGCTATGAGTTTTTCTCTCACCACTGCTTTCATTGTGTCCCATAGGTTTGTGTATGTTGTACTTTCATTTTCATTAAATTCTAGGAAGTCTTTAATTTCTTTATTTCTTCCTTACCAAGTTATCATTGAATAGAACATTGTTCAGCTTCCATATGTATGTGGGTTTTCTGTTGTTGTTGTTGCCATTGAAGATCATCCTTAATCCATAGTTATCTGATAGGAGGCATCGGATTATCTCCAACTTCTTATATCTGTTGAGGTTTGTTTTGTGACCAATTATATGATCAGCTTTTTGAGAACATACCATGAGGTGCTGAGAAGAAGGTATATTCTTTTGATTTAGGACAAAATGTTCTATAGTTATCTGTAAATCCATTTGGTTCATAGCATCTGCTAGTTTCACTATGTCTCTGTTTAGTTTGTGTTTCCAAGATCTGTCCATTGATGATAGTGGAGTGTTGATGTCTCCCACTATTATTGTGTGAGGTGCAATGTGTGCTTTGACCTTTAGTAAAGTTTCTTTTATGAATGTCGATGCTCTTGCATTCAGGGCATAGATGTTCAGAATTGAGAGTTCTTCTTGGTAGATTTTTCCTTTGATGAGTATGAAGTGTCCTTCCTTATCTTTTTTGATGACTTTTGGGTGAAAGTTGGTTTTATTTGATATTAGAATGGCTATTCCAGCCTGTTTCTTGGGACCATTTGCCTGGAAAATTATTTTCCAGCCCTTTACTCTGAGTTAGTGTTTGTCTTTGACACGGAGGTGAGTTTCCTGAATGCAGCAAAATGTTGTGTCCTGTTTATGGATCCAGTCTGTCAGTCTATGTCTTTTAATTGGGGAATTGAGTCCATTGATGTTAAGAGATGTTAAGGAATAGTGATTGTTGCTTCCTGTTATTTTCTATGTTATTTTTACATTTATGTTTCTATCTTCTTTTGAGTTTGTTGAAACATTACTTTCTTGCTTTTTCTAGGGTGTAGTTTCCCTCCTTGAGTTGGAGTTTTCCATCTATTATCCTTTGTAGGGCTAGGTTTGTGGAAACATATTGTGTAAATTTGGTTTTGTCATAAAATAGTTTGGTTTCACCATCTAGGGTTTTTGTTTTAACTCATTTATTTGTTTCCTGTGCAGTGTTTGTTTGAACCAATCCTTTTTGTCTGAATATCTATATTTGCTTTTGTTGCTGATGCCTTGGGCTTTGTATCAAATGACAAAGTAAATAAACAAATTTAAAAGGCAAAACAACAAACAAACAAAACAAAGAAATGTTGTCAGAACCAAAGTCAGGAGCTCTTTCCTTCTGTTCTAAGAAAGCTCATTCCTGAATAAAATTTGTATGCGTGTAACAAATAATAAAGGAAGAAAATGCCATTAACTGTTAAGGTAGTGGGAAGGGTCTTACATAAACAAAGAATTTTTTTTAAAGCAGCTATTCTGTCATTTCCTCTGAATGGAATAATGTTTCTTGGTAAAAGCAAATTTGAATCAAATAGCCTTTCTTTCTCCATAGGTAGGAAAAATTTCATTAAGCACTAGATTCTCACTAGAATATACTCTAAAGCAAAATAATACTGAAGTTCTAGTGACTGAACGTTTGGGCAAAAACAAAATGCGTACTATTAAACCTGGTGACTGGAGGTTGATCTCCAAGACCCTCTTGGTGGAAAGAGGTAGCATACTTCCACAAATTGTCCCCCTTCTCCAAACGTGTGCTGTGGGATGTGCACACTCACGCACTCGTGTACGTGTACACCCACACACATACATGTTTAAAATTTTTCGAAAAAAAATCTAGAGATCTTTGGTTTTAAAAATGCTGGTTTTTAACAGAGGAGCAATGACATCTCAGGAAATCAACTTTCCATTGATCTGTCTCCAAAATGTATCTAGTGGTAAACAATGAGTCTCCTGTAATCTGGCTCCACTGAGCCCTTTGGGAATTACCTGCAGTATAGAATTTACTTAAACATATTTATCTCTCTTCCCTTCTCAAACTGCCTGTTGCTTCCCCTAGGATACTTGTTGCTCTCATGAAATCCATCAGTCTTCCTAAAACAGAAGAAATTCATGCTATTTAACTAATTAACTATACATTATAGTAGTTCATATTTTATATCCCTCACATTTGTGTTTTAAACTCAACCCAGATACACAGATGGGAAAGAGTATTTTGGTACAGATAGCTCCTACATGAGATGTTTAGATGCAGTCTTTCCTGTTTGTACGTTGCAGTATGAACAGGAGTTCACTTAGCAAAATTCATGAATAGCTGTTGTTTGTGTAGATCTTGAGACCTTTCAACAACCCAAACTCATCTTAAGTGAAACTAACCTGTATGTGTGAAATACACTAAATTTTCACAATTTAAAGATGCAATAAGGCTTCCTTCCCATGAGATAAGATATTAAGGCATTAAGTAGTGTCAGAATAAAATATTCAGTCAGCCAAATAAAGTAGAGGTAAAAGGGAGCTTTCTCTTTAACATAAAATTCCATACTAAAATATTCTCCATGGACTTTTCTTTAACTAGTATATGACCCTCATCATGAATCTATTTAAATACCACTAAAAGATTTTACCTCCTTTAAGCATTAATAAATTATAGTATCATTTTAATTAAAAGATTTAATTTTATGCCCCATAAGATTATTTGTTGTATTCTGATAATGAGCAATATCTACAAAAGTCATGATCTCCATTTTTATCTCTCCGTAAATTAATGCATGGCATTCAAAGCACTTAGTATGAAGGAGCTTCTGGTGGACAATGCTGGAATATTGGCCAGACTTCTTTCCATGACACATAAATCATTGGTGACAACTCCCAAATGACAAACTCTCAATATATTCTAAGCCTCAAATAACTATCAGTGGATAAAACCATCAATCAATACCCCAGGCACATAACAGGAACAAAAAGTTGTGCTGGCCAAGAGTATTGTTGAATACAGAAAAAATGTCATCTTACATTTGTGGTTTTATTTTAATAAAAAATTTAAATTACGGAATTTAAATTTTAGTAAACTCCAGATATAGAGAGGATTAATGTTACATGAAGCAACATGCATGCTCAGCACAGACTGTCATTTCTGGAAAAAATTTAGAAGCATGTTTAAAACTACAAATCTACTCTTGCTTTGCCTTTTAGAACTGAGGTGCTATTACTGAGCGATTATTCTAAAGTATATCTGTTGTTTTCTCTCTCTCTTTATTTGTTCAATGTATCATACATATAGACTAATCCTAATCACCTTTATTCTCAGAATAGAATGTGTGTGTGTGTGTGTGTGTGTGTGTGTGTGTGTTTAACTTTTTATGGGCTCTTCGTAAATTTCACATCATGCACCCCACCCACTCATCTCCCCCTCCTCTGGTACATATCCTAACCCTTGCAACCTCCGCCCACAATAGAGAAAAAATCTCAATGTAGAAGTTGTAGTGTGACTCAGTGTGTCTCACAGTGTACCCTTTTGTCCACACACCTTTGCTTGTAAATGTTCATTGCAATGACTCAGTTGTCTGGTATGAGGTCTCTGGCTTCTGCTACTCTATCAATTCTAGAACCTTGTTGGGACCCTCTTGTTGTTGACTTGTATAATAGAGATCCTGTAGTTTTGGATCTGTAGGACCAGCCCTTTCATTGATAAGGTAGATGCTGTGGTAGGCTAATTCAAAGCCCTAGATATGGGCCTGGGAAGTATCTAAGCTGGGCAGCCCTTTTACTCTCATACCCTCTGGGATAGCTCACCAGAAACCCCTGAATCCAGAGCCAACTCTACCCTGCTGTGCCAGCAAGGCACAGGGCTTGCTGGTGAGAGACATAGCCAGTTCTCCCACTCTTATGACTGCTGGGAACAGCTCTCCCATGAGCTACAGGTGGTGAGGGACTAGAGGGAGGATAGTATCTCTCCCTTGTCCATACTACCCCATGGGAGAGTGGTAGGGCCTTTCTCCGATGCCTGTATCCTGGGGCTAGTTCACCTGCAACACCTGCAATATTGGACTCTACACTCCCAGAATCCTGCAGGAGACTAGGAGCAGGGTCAGTTCTATGCCTTTCCTGCCTTCCAGGGCCAGTTCTCCCACTATGCCCAGATGAAGGGTGGGACAAGTTCTACATAGCCCTTAGATAACAGCACTGCCCCAAGAGACAGCCCAGACCAGGAATGTCTGCCTAGCCTTTGGTGGTAACAGATCCCTGCTGCTGTAGGGCCTCAGACCCAGATGTGGTCCCTGGTGGCTACACAGGCCAAGATTCTACCATGATCATGGTCCCAAGTCGCATCACAGGCTACTTACATCAGGCCGTTTCTCAGTGCCCTCCAGTCTCCATTGCTGCCACTATTCATTGTGCCCACATTCTTCTTTTCCTCTTTCTCTTTCATTTCTCTACCACTCACTTGTTCCTCTTAGCACTACTCGGGTCTCTGAGTTTCTGAGTCTCTGCAGTCATCTCAGGAGTGATCTCAAGAGTGCTTTGCACCCCTTGAGCATTATTGTTGCAAGTCAGGGGTCAGCTCAGGCATGGTATAACTCCAGGCCTGAATAATGCTGGACTGGTGGTCATCTCAAAGTGGTCTTGTAAGAGACCTCTTTCTTGGGCTCACTCATGCCCAGGGTCTGTGGTCCCAGGCAGGGCCCTGTTAGTCTCCAGATTACTCCAGTGTGCTCTATTCTGAGAGCCCATTTAGGCCTGTCTGGTGCTGAACTAGTGTTCTTTTCAGGCTAGCTCACTGTCTGGATACCCCGGATCTAGACTGGTGGTCATCTCAGGCTTGCTTTCTTCAGGGAATATTAGGCTACTAATCACTCACATGTTCATAGGTCAGAACACTGAGTGAAGACCCAGCCTTCTTATTGGCTCTTTTAATGATGCTACATATTTATCGGATATGATTTACCAGTTTTCTTTATTCTTATTTGCTTATGTAGCTATTGTCCATAGTATAGGGTAGAGATGGAAATATGAAATCAACAGAGGAAGTGGTAAGGAGCACAGCACCTGTTGGAAATTCAGTATCACTAGAGTGCTGAATTAAACAGAATACATGTAGCTGTGGAATATATATATACATGTACATGTACATATACATATATATATACATGTACATATATATATATTTTAAGTGTGTGTGTGTGTGTGTGTGTGTGTGTGTGTGTTCACACAGAAGTACATGTGCCTGTAGAGGGACAGAGGTCTCAGCTTGCCTAGAACTGGAGTTATAAGCAGTTGAAAACCCCTTGACCCAGGAACTGGAAACTGAACTTGAGTCATTTTCAAGAGCACTGTACAGTCTTAACTGTGAGCCCTCTCTAGTTCATGGTTGTGGAATTGAAGCAAAGTTCCTGTGTTAGTCACTTCTTTCTTTTACAAGTGATAAAGATGAAGCTGATTTGAAAAGCATTTGGTGGGCTTCATCTCCCAAGATTTAATAATTGATAGGTGGTATGTGAAAAAACTGTTTTATAAAACTCAGTAGACACAGAAACTGGTAGTATTGTTGGTGTTGTCTATCTCCTCAGTAGATATTATTGCTCTCTTGTCATAGGTGCAGCAATACAGAACACTAACCAGGATATGATGGCTGCTTTGATTTCAAACTCTATCTACTCTTTACTGAGAAACAGCAGCCATGTAGGACAGGTTTTTAAATGCCTGAATCTGTTGGTTAACAGATGGACTTCCTCTAAAATGTGGGCTTTCAAGACCAAAGATTCCAAGGCCAAGTGGCTTGTAGGGGACATGTAATTTTCCAGCCAGACTGCCAATCCGGCATCCTGGCATTTGGACGGATGGTTTCTCAGAGACCTTGGACAGATTGGACCCAGCACTGCCACAGAGATAGACTGGAAAATAATCTCCTGGAAGCTTCAATTAGTGTTTGGTGTATGAACATTAAACAATACTGAATGTGGAAACAATACATCACCCGGCAGGTCCCAGAAAATAAGCAGAAGGCTGGCCACAGGCCAGGGCTCAGGGCCAAATCCCTTGTCAAGGACAGTTCTTCCTGGAGAAATGACAGCAGGTTTGAGGACAGCAGGTACAGCCTTAAGAGGTAATAATATTAATTACACTTTGAAGTGTAATGCAAAGAATACAAGAAGGTGGCTTTGCTTGCTCGTCTCATAAACATTTTACCTTTTCGTCACAAGTTTTTTGACAGTCTAAAATAAATGAACTTTATAAAGATAATAACAAAATATTTTTAAGTCGGCAACCAGAGCCAAGGGCAATGGCCTTTATTGTTTTGGGAGTCTCTTAGACTGACCACATGACCAACAACTCAAAGGGAAGTTTCCCATGTCTGGCACTGAAGATTTATTAGGGGGTCTATGATTCTTTGGGGGAGCATTATCATCCCCCAAGTGGCTTAACTTCATTTTATATATACATATATGTACATATTTATATATTATATTTTTACTTTCAAATGAACATACAGTATGTTTACCTATGGTTATTCTGAACATCTTTAGTGTTGCTTACTTGCACCCCTACACCTTTCTGTGTACTTCTCTCTCGCTCTACCCTTCCCAGTTCAAGGTCTAACTCTCATTTCTCCCATCCCCCCTTTCCTAGCACCTGTGTTCCACCACCACCTGTTCTCTATAGCTCCACTTCTGCTGTAACACTTTTTACTTTCCTGGTTTCCATGGTTACTGCAGACTATATGCTTACAGTTAAAGATTGAGAGCTAAGATCCACAGAATGGGTAAAGAAGTTGAGATTCCTGTATTGGCACATTGAGCTGCAAATAATACATTCAGTTAGCTATGTGGCAATGGTAGATAAGTACCCAAGTTTGCATACCCTGTGCCAGTTCATGACAGAATACAAAATTGAGGAGGCCAGTGATTTGACTTACATGGACATCACTTTGGGTTACAGTTAAAATCCTTAAGTCTCACTTTCCTCATTTGTAAGGTATTTGAAAATTGCTGTAGCACAGTTGTATTATTAATGAGGACAAAGAACAATGGAGTTGGATTTAGAAAACCGATACATGCTAATGTGAGCACTCTAGATAAGTTATGTAACTCATTCAGGTTTCATTTCTGTAGCTTTAAAATGATGAAGTTAAAATCAATACCCCCATTGGTCTTTTCTTGTCTAATGTTCAAAAAGAAAGCCTTCCCTTCTGTCTTAACGTTAGCTATCCCCATTCACTGAGAAGAGAATGGGTTGTAGTAATTTAGTTGTAAATTAATTAAACACTCAAAACTTTGTAATCACTTATCTGAAAAGCATTAAGTTCTTAAATAGAAAAGCACAAAACATTTTAACTTTGCTTAGGGAGGGATCACAGAACCAGACTCAATTCCTCACTATCTATGCAATTTGCTCAGAAGATAAACACATTTTTCGCATTTTGAATTGGAATGGCTAGTTAATTTAGGCAGCACAGAGCTAGAAAAAAGGATAAATCATAGCAAACAAAAGAGAAAGCAAAGTTTTTGGGATAATGTCATGATGGAAATACAAAAACCTTAATTTTCATAACTAAGCGAAGTCATTATGGGTAGGCCAGATATTTCAATAGAACAGTTTATACTAAGTTCATGGATTTTGGGTGATCATGACCTCTGTGTAATCTGTATGCAAATTTATGACTGGCCAACTGGCTCTTGGAGAGTAGCTGAGAATGAACTGGCCAGTTTACACACCAAACAAGAACGCCACTACTCTTAATGTCCTAGATTCATACATAGAATCTAAAATTACAGAATTTGAAAACTCAGCACTTAAGTTTTCCTTTTACACTTAGGATCAATTTCTAACAACCTCGACTATGTCTAAGACAATAACCAATATTTCATGGACAGTCTACATAATGCCTGAGAAATTAAAAATGGAAGATTAGTCCTTCACAATTTAAAACCCATAAAGTAGGTTTCCTTTCATTCCAATCTTTTCTGTATCTTTGTTCTTTAAGTCTCTCTTCTTCAACATACTCATCAGAATTTGCCCTTTATGTATGAACTCATTTCATTGCTTTACTCTTTAAATGTGGGAGCCAGAACAAACCATAATTAATTAGACATAATCTGATAATTTTAGACCTTGGTAGAAAGTACTACTTTCAAATTTTACATATATGAAGCAGGAAAAATTAGAAAGTCACAGTTTTCTGTAAGATTGCCAAAACACACACTACTACAGATGTACTTTGGTGGTTTGCTATTTTTTCTCAACTAAATTTAATGTTTAGCATATGACATTCTTCAACCTGTATTGCTGCTTGGATGTTCTCTGTTAATTTGATGCCTGTAGTCACAATAATGTACATCTGTCTATTTTATCATGTATACTAATGAAAACATTAATGGTCAGCACAGTACTTATGCAAACAATATTTCACTTCAAGGGTACTTATCAATTCCTATGTGACATGCTGTGTCTTTAATTTTAACAACAGGAAAAAAATCTAGATTTTAAGCTAACTTTATTTAGAACTGTGGGTCCACCAACCCTGACAAAAGCTAGCAATTCTTATTTTCATGCTGTCATAATTCATATCCTGATGGAAAATGGTGATATCTATCATTTATAAAATGGTGAAGTTCAAACATCTGTCAGGTCCCATTTATTCCTGTTGATTTTCACCTCAGATTTCAGTCACTGACCCCAATTTGGATATGTATAATGGCTTTTTACTATGATAACATGCCACACTTAAGACCACAGTAGAATATCTCTGTCACTTTTGCATGACTGTGTTATGAAGACAAGTTCTAGAAGCTTTAGCCACAGCCATGGGAACACATGTTCCATTTCATTTCAGATCTACTCCATGCTCAAAGTAGCATCTGTCACCTTTGGGATTGAGTCAAATTAATGTGCTCTCTTTCCATTTCTGACTTTTCTTAAGTCCCTGTTTTCTTTCCATCTCTATTCATCTCTCCATCGCCCTTTCATTCTGCCCTTCCTGCCATTTTTTAATTCCTGCCTTTAGCTCTTCTATACATATCTGATACAAATTCTTTAGCTGGAATCTGTCATTGCTATTTATAATATATTCTTGTATCTTTATTCTGATGTTTTGATCTTAGAACAAAAGATCCTCAGTTCTATACTATTTTCTTGTACTTCTTGTACTGGCGATTTTACTCTGCATATATTCTTTCTTGATGTAGCTAAACTCATCTGCCTGTACTAGAGGGAGTGCAATGTGGTACCTCATATAAAAACAGATTCCATGTTTCTAATTACAGGGACTATCTCCCGTTTCTTTCTGTTTCTCTCTTTGGGATCTCACCAAGTTACCTTAAGTTTAAAGCCTCCTTCTCCATCTAAAGCCAGCACCACCAATCTTTTTCTTGATAAAATCCTTACCCAACCTCACATCTTCTCTAGAGATACGTGGATATAGTCACCATTTAATTATTATTGGTATTAGCCCTCTGTTTCTAAAATGCCCAGCCTTGTTATTAACATAATCTTTGTAAGAACGTGATTATCACCAGCCTGTTAAAAGTGTCATAGTATCAAAGAGGTTAATTAGAGCTATTAAGTTTACTTTGGTAATGACATGATAAGAGTAAAAGAAAAATCACAGACAACCAAACACCAAGCCATTTTTATTACATCTTCTTCAATGTCAAATAATGCCTCCACTAAACTAACCCTAATAAGTCCTTCCATCTATTAGCATCCCCTCCAACGATGCTAATTCATAGAATTGATCACCTATGAAGTTAACATTTTCAAATGCCAAGGTATAAATCTGTGCATTGCAAGGGCAACCCAGAAACTGCTTTTCAGACAAAGTTTTAAGATCATGTAAATGCTTGGGTCCCAAATGATTGGCCCAAAGCTTCAGATGGTCAGTTTTCTTTAATTAAAGAAAAAGTGATTCATTTAAGATTATTTTCATTAGATTATGTTAATTCTCACCTCAACTCTATAATTATCTTAATCTTATATATAGATGAGGACAACAAATCTCCAGAAATAATAGTTATGTGAAGAATCTAAAGAGCACTGCAGAGATGATTCAGTCCATGTGTTTGGCATATATTCCTGTTGGCTTTTTGTCAACTTGGTACAAACTCGGGTTATCTGGGAAGAAGAAACCTTGATAGAGCAAATGTCAGGTTGGCCTGAAGGTTGTCTGTAGGGACAACCTGATCAATGATTTTGTATGATCTTAGGTTTAGAGCTTCCTAGGTTTATGATGCTGGGTAAGTTATTTAACTTTTCTTCTTTAGGTTTCCTCATGTGTAAAGTGGGTATAGATACAGTGGCAGTCTTTCAGGTCTATCTTCCAAATTAAGTCTAAGCATCTATCTTACCTGTTGCAACAAACTTTTCCTGGGTAGACATAAATGTCTGTACACACTACATAGAGCACCAATGACACACCAGGATACAATTACTTACAAAGCATGAATGAGGGGTTATTTGCAATACTATGGGTGACTTCAGGCTGTCACCTCATAGAAAAGCCCACATCCACGTAAGTGATAACATCCCCATAGCTCAAGAGATGATGTTCCCACTACAGTTACCTCTTCATACTCTATATAACTTTGCATTTCTCATGACCACAAGACCATGTGAAACTTGAGCAGAAATATAAACAACTTGGAGAGCAACAGAAATGGAGTGGCCCTCCTGGCTCTCCTTTCTTTATAAGAAACACCCAACAGGAATGATCTTAAGGGTCCAAAGTCTCTTTAAAGTAATCTCAACTGACCTGATACAGATAGAAACAGCTGTTTTTTTCAGAGGATAGTGGTCTATAACACTAGTATAGTTTTGGTACATAGAATAATTATTCTAAGTGTTGTGAATAATCATTACTAGAGATGAACCCATTCAGAGAAATCATGGGAAAAGTTTTGTAGTTGTTTAGAAAATTACTAGTATTTCTGACTCTTTCCAAGAGAAAGCCAGATGGTCCATGGTACAAACTTGTCCCTCACTGTCCTGATGATGAGCAGGTTGGGACTCATTTTCAGACTGTGAGAAAACCCTGTTCTTTAATTACTCCTGGTTTCTCTTACCACATAGTGTTGTTCATTCACTTAAAATCACTAAGATATTTGCTGCCATAACAAATGCTTTCCTAAGAGTCAGATTGATGCCCCCATTGTTTCCAGCTTTTCGTAGGCCTGTCTGCAATAATAGACTCAACCCAAACAGGCGTATTTTTCACTCACAGTCTGCCTTTTATGAGCCCCACTGACAGCTCCTTAATAAATAATGCATTTCTAAATGTTGCTATGCTTTTCTCCATATTAAGAACTCCAGTAGCTTTGCTGAAGGGTTTTATTTGGTCACTGGCTAAATTTTATTCTTACCTTGTTTTTTGATTTTACACTGTTTTAAAACTACCAGACTGGTAGATGTTACAGCTGTGATCTGATCCTAGTAGGTGTTCCAAAACTGAGTCAGTGCACAGCATATGTTGAGATGTGCCACTGAACTTTCTGTTCCCTGTATTTTTGTTGTTTTGGTTTTATTATTTTGTCCTCCACACTGAATCCTCTTTTTTTTTTTTTTTTTTGGAGGACCAAAAGAAAATTCTTGGGTCTAAAGAAAACTTTGGGATGGTTCTGGAGAGGTACTTGACATGATGTTTATGAAATGAATTTTAATTCTGCTGAGACATATGAAGGTTACTTTTGATATTTACAATGAATATATACTTACCAAGTTATAATAATGACTTCTAACTAATCCATCCTGAAAGATATATTTGTTGTGACAACACATTTGGCTCAATGAATTCAGAAAAGTACACACATCCATGAGAGGATTCAAACACACACACACACACACACACACACACACACAAACACAAATGAGCAAATTCCAGGAAGAAAGCATAAATCTCATACTTAGCAGTAGTCAGATCTGGTTCTCTTGATTTTTAAATAGTTTAGCAGATAAAACCAAGTTGGCCCTGTTAAGGAAATGTGAAATGTTTTTAATGTTGTTTGAGAGCTGATGAAACAGATGAGCTGAAACAAAGGGGCCTTCAATTTGTCTCTTTTAGTTCTGAATCCTAGAAAAAAAAAAGCCTAGAGGGGCAAGAAGAGGAATGAGTTGGACGGCCATTCATTAGTCTCCTTTTCAAAGGTCACCTGAACTGCTTTAAGTGATTAGGGTCTTAGACTCCTCTAACTTCTACAGAGTTGGCAAACCAAATGGGGTGATGTAGAAAGACCACCAGATTGCCTCAGAGAATGGTCCATCTAAGGGCTACAATAAACCTTAACAGATGACAAAATTCCAGAGCATAATCCTTTTGATGATCCATCAAATTCCAACTGGTTTGAGATGGGACCCAAAGATCAGACAAAATGTGCAATGGCAAGACTCCTTCTATAACTGGGAAACCTATAATGAAGAAACTTTGTTTCTTTCCCTCTCTACATTCTCCCCTCAATCACTCCTTTTCTCCATATTGTCCCCACATATATTTTTACCCTGTTTTTAAGATTCCTTACAGAAGTTCCTCCTGGATCAAATCAGTACCATCACTAGGTCCGCATTAGGAAGATGACCACCCTGGCTAAATTCCCTACCAGGTCTGCTAATCTCCAGTCTCATCTTACTCACCATAGTTCCCTGTCTATTGGAATGTTTCCAAAGGTTTCTCCAAGAGCAAATGATGGCAATCACTTGATTCATCGCTGCCGCTGAAGGTTAAACTCTTCTCCTGTTAAATCAAGCCATTGGACCTATTCTCCCTTAGATCCCAGAGTCAGAGCTTAGGTCCACATCACTCCCAGCCTCTTTCTATTGTCTCACTCCTGCAGGCAAGAGCCAATGAGAGAATATGTCACCTCCTTTCTTTTTACCTGTTTTCAAGGTCTGGAATGAAGGGTTTATGACCTAAAAGTGTCCTAGTGATATGAGATACTCCAGACAAGAAAGATGCCTTGACTGGTAACATTTGTGGCCTGTTAGGATCTGGGACACTTCTGATAAGAAGATCAACATACCCACATTGGTATGAACCATTTTTGTGAGCACAGAGAACTGACTTGCAGATGGAATCTTCCATCCTGAAGAGGTTCCCTTTCCTACCCTATAGAAGCCCTCAATACCATGACTCAAGTGTCTCTACTCCTGAGAAGAGATTGCTGCCCTTCAATTATTCTGATTATAGAATAATCCTACCTCTGAAGGAGAGAGAGAGAGAGAGAGAGAGAGAGAGAGAGAGAGAGAGCAGATTAATACATACCAACCCTTCATGACACATTCTCTGGTATTCTACTTCCAACTGGAAATATCCACTCTGTTTCCCTCCCCCTTCTTTCCATAGTTTGTTTGCTGAGTAAGAAACACACACCAAGCCATGTGTGCACTCTGCTGTAAGAATGTCTTTCTGTTTCCTTATTGTTTCTTGCAAGTGAGAGAAGGTTTTTCTTTAGCCACTTAAAATTTAACAAGTCATTTCTCCAAGGAAAGAATACTAAAATACAATTCAGTTCATTCACTGGTATCTGTTGTTATATCCCATTTTAAGTATGTTATATCTTTTTGTATGCTTGTCAGTAATTTTATTTTTTGGCAGAAACTTTCACAAATAGGTTTTGGTTTCTTTCACAAATCTTTGCTGGCAACCAGATCTTTTCACATAGAGTGAGTCCTAATAAATGATGATCATCTTTAAAGAGAAGGGCCTGAGATCTCACCATGATAAGAAACACATTAAAGTACCTCTCTCTAGAAGAATAAAATGGTCTTTTAAGTATTGACTATAATAAAACAAGGACTATGTATCATGAGGGCTTTTTTATCATGAGGGTTTTCTTAGTTTATGAAAGGGAGGGAGAGTAGTGAAAAGAAAAGAATCTCTTCTTATGAGGACTCTTGGAAGTTACTCTTGGCAAGCAACTCCAATAACACTGTTGTGTCAAGCAGGTATTCTGGAATGTGCTATATTTGTTACTGTTTCTCTTAACCTTCCCCTCTGGTGCATACCCATCCTGCTCCACCTTTCAGCACTTTCTGTCACCAAAAGTCACAACACCACCCCTGGTGCCAGTGTGTGAGCTGCAGGGTCTCTCAGAGTCCCCTGCTGGCATCACCCCAGGTTTCTGTAGTGGGGCATGCTCTTCACTGACACTTGTTGACCTTCCCTTGGTTGTGCCTCTGCTCTCAGTCTACACTCCCCACTTCCAAACTGGTACTTCTTTTTCTTCTAAATAAACCTGCACTTGGATTATTAAATCTCTGCATACTTCTGGGGAAATTCAAAGTATAACACACAGAGACAAACACACACACACACACACACACACACACACACACACACACATGCACATACACATACCTTTTAGTAGAAATATTCATTTTAATTTTAATTATTAGAATGTGTTCTTTTTTACTAATTATATGTTTGTTTTATAGAAGTTCATCATTGACATCTATAAAATTCTTCATGTGAAACCTTTAAAATTGCTTTATTGATTTTTCCCCTTAAGTAAAGATACAAGCAGCCTCATGGTAAGCAAGCTGAAGTTGCACCGAAAATCTATTTGCAAGGCTGTTGAAAAAGCAGATGAACATACCACAGAACAGCCTAAATGTACACTCGCATTCTAGTACCTTGGGGAATTTTATTTTTGTAAATCTTAAGGCCATAAGGGGAGAAAAAGCAAGCTTCCATGCAAGTCCTATAGGCACAGCATCAGTGAAGCAAAACTTCAAACCTAAGGTGACTCATTGAAAATCCAAACCTGCTAAGATCCTCCTACTTTCATTCATACCCACTTCAGGAATGATCTAGAAACACTGACTTAGGGCCAGGCCTGCTGGGTACCAATCAGACCTTTAGGGTGAGTTAGGATGGGCAACACTGACTCTGTGGGGAGTGATGGTCTACATAGATTCATCGTTAGCATGTTTAACACCCTGGACTTTCACTAAGAATTCGAAGTTAACACTACATTTTACCCAGGATATGGATCTCAGAGTAGAAGTTATAACCATTTGAATTTTGGAGTCTAGCATTTCTAGGTGAATGTGTGTCAGGGCTGTACATTACCTTGATAAGCTCCTCTACTGTGGAACTCCTGTGGCTGTTGTTATTTTTGAACATTATTTGTTTTGCAATGCCTGAAACCAGATGAACTTCATCATTGTTTTTCTTTTCATAGAGGCTACTGCTGCATTTTAAGTTACTTTCCTACATTCATTGTAAGCCACTCATTTGTGACTCTTAGGAGAAAGCTAGCCTTTGAACAAACAGAATATAGTTAAGAGTTTCATATATTTTCATTTCCACATTCATATTCACAAATCTTTCTTTCTTCCAGACTAATTCAAACTTTACTCTATCCCGTATATGACCATAGCAGACTCAATTTGACCACTGTCTTTAGGAAGGTTTCATTAAGTATATTCTCTATTTTGCCACTAAAAACCTTTCTAAATCATTATTTCATGATCTTTTGCTGAGAATCATTAAGTAGACCATTCTGTAATAATTTACAACCTACTTATCAGAACTTTTAATGCCACCTACAAAGCACTCTCAGCCCTACCTCTATAAACTTGCATTTCTTGGGTTCTTCTTCTTATATCATTATAGCATAAGTGGAATAAAATTTGACACCAGCATTGTCCAAAATAAAAATATTATAAATTATATATGTACTTTGTACATTTTAGAATCTCTGTCTGCAGTTTTGTTGTTTTGAATAGGAATGGCCCCCATAGATTCTTGAGTTTGAATACTTGGCCATATGGAATGACACTATATAAATATGTTGCCTTGTTAGAGGAAGTGTGCCACTGTATAGGTGGTTTTTGAGGCCTCCTATACTCA
The DNA here is from genome assembly GCA_019843965.1 of Rhynchomys soricoides. Taxonomy (NCBI): domain Eukaryota; kingdom Metazoa; phylum Chordata; class Mammalia; order Rodentia; family Muridae; genus Rhynchomys; species Rhynchomys soricoides. The sequence continues at coordinate 1,173,228 of JADRCH010000133.1, read as the reverse complement.
GGCTTTTCCCAGTGCTGAAGTTAGTCTGCTCCTGGCTGTCTTCAGATCAAGATGTAGAAACACTGGCTCCTCCAACACCACATCTGCCTGCACAATAACATCTTTCATGCTGTGATGATAATGGACTGAACCTCTGAAACTATAAGCTAACCCCAGTTAAATGTTTGCCTTTCTAGTGTTGTCTTGGTCATGGCATCTCTACACAGTAATAAAACCCTAACTAAGGCAACAATCAAAACAAAAGTAGAAAGTAAGAGGAGACTAGGCTGTGGAGAAAAGGAGATTCTACTTTCTCACCACCCTTTTTTCTCTAGGCCATATCACACACCAATGGTCTCATGTGGTTGGCCTCAATGGTACAGAGGGGAGGGAGGTCACAGGTGGTATTGATCTTATATAATTTGCTCTGCTTGGTATCAGACTCCAGAGAATCAAGAAGCTATTCCAGGAAAGAATACTGCAGCAGTTCACTGACCAGCTATCTCACAGTTTCCTCATTTGTGACTTTAGGAAAAGTGATGCACTATCCTTCCACAAAGTAGGACCTTATACTCTGAGAAATTTTGGTCATTGATTCTGAGAGGGACAGGATTCCTAAAAATCTGGTACTCAATTTTCAATCAGGAAGCAAAGGCCTTTGATTCAAATTCTTCTAATTTTTAGTGAAAAATCATTAAAATTTTTCATGTATATTTATGCAATGAATTATGTGCATTGTATACTGACAGTGATTCCTCCAAGAGCCAAAGACCACCTAGCAAAAAACCACAATATCAGATATGAGAAACCCTCTTCTGAGTTGTTGGCCAAGGCAGTCCAAGAGACTCCGAAAACATATAGCCAATTGACGTTGTATTCAGTGACTTTTCAGAAGTAGAAGGTAAGTCCCTATTCTGAATACACTACACACTCAGAAAACAGGACCAAGTAACCCCTGAGCTGGAGCTGAACTGAAAAATCCATCCATGAGGACTAGTTTTCATGTTATGCCATCCAAGCTTCCAAATGAGTAAGTCAACCAGCAATCCTACTCTGCTATTATCACTATTCGCCTCATTAATGAGCAATATGTCCTAAAAACTCTATGAGTGTACTAGTGGCCCACAAATTTTGGAAGTGACCAATAGTTATCTAATTGGAATTAAGACCTGTTCAACAAGAGAGATACCATTCTTGGTACCAGACACCTAGGTAACTATTCAATGCTAGTGAAATCATGGTTATTTAAGAAAATCTATACCCACCAATTTACATTCTGTAGCTATTTGTCTTTATGCACCCCTCATAAAAAACAAAACCAAACAAACTTCTCTTTTCAATAGATGGAGACCACTACAGAAAACAGCAGCCAAACAAAATGCAGAGTTGTGGAGCCCAGTACCAAAAGATGCATCTGCAATACATTCCTGTACCTAGAGTTCAGAGAAAAGTGTGGAAGAAGGGAAGGGAGATTATAAAAGCCAGAGAACCAGCAATTTTGATCTGAGATTATATCTCATAGTAATATCAGAAGCTATGCCCATAAAGTCTAAAGTCTTTCCAACATGAGCAGAAGACACCAAGAAAAAAATGACAAACTGGGAGGGAAAAAGTTCATGTGGCTTCAGCTCTACACAGAGAATGACAGGGCACTGAGTAAAGCTGTGAGTGGAATAGGTAGTTCTGTCTGAGGAAGGGAAGACCAATTGGTTGTCCAGTGCCAAACTACCACTCTTGAAAACACATGCATAAGTAACATATAGATCAACAATTTATATTTATGAATATGTATGTATATGCATATATATAGACTATATATATATATATATATATGTCATAACAATTGATGGAAAAGAGGCTATAAACTTGAAGGAGAACAGAGAAGAGTATATGGAAGGGTTTGGAGGAATGAAGGAAAGAGAGATACACTGTAATGAAATTATGTTATCAAATTTTTTTAGAAATGTACAACACATTTTAGTCATATTTTCCTTTTTGTAATTCTTCCCAGATCCTCCCTATCCACCCAAATTTTTGTTATTTATATTTCTCTCCCTCTTTCACTCCAGCTCTCTTTAAAGAAGTCAAACAAAGGAAAACCAAAGTGTAACAAAAATCAAGAAATGAATACAAATTTCACCACGAAACCCAAAACAGAAGTCAAAATAAAAAAGGCAAGAGCCAATAATACACACACACACACACACACACACACACACACTCACACTGATCTAACAAAGGAAAATTAGTTGGTTTTTTGTTGTTGTTGTTGTTTGTTTTTTGTTTGTTTGTTTTTTTTGAGACAGGGTTTCTCTGTGTAGAAACAGACAGGGACAGCCCTGGCTGTCCTTGGACTCACTCTGTAGACCAGGCTGGCCTTGAACTCAGAAATCTGCCTGCCTCTGCCTCCCAAATGCTGGGATTAAAGGCGTGTGCCACCACTACCCAGCGAGTTTTTCTTAATTCCAGAAAATTACCATTGAGGTCCCTGTTGGCCTACTATTCTTCTGCACATGGGGCCTCCCTAAAGTATGGTGCATATATCCAGTTAGACTCCTTTGGGAAAAAACTGTTTTGTTTGTTTTGTTTTGTTTTTCTTTGCTATCAGGTATAACTTTCAGATAATGTCTTGGCTAAGGATGCCTACTAGTGACCACTCCCCCCTCCCAGCACTGGTACTCTGTCTGGCTTGACCAAGCTTTGTGTGCTGCCACATTCTCTTTGAGTTCACATGTGCACCAGTTCTGCGGAGTACGGAAGCACTGTTTCCTTCTGAGTCATCTATTCCCCATGGCTTTTACAATTTTTCTGCTTTCTCTTCCAAATAAATCTTTGAGTAATAAGAGAGGGATTTTATGAAGATATCATGTTTAGACCCAAGTGCTCCAAAGTTTCTCATTCTCTGTACATTTCCCATTTATGGGTCTCTGTGTTTGTTCCCATAAAGTGTAAGTATAAGCTTCTGCAATGAGGGCATTAATCTTTGGATATAGCAGTATGCCATTAGGAGTCTTTTTATTGGTATGGTATTAGATCTTCCCCTAAGCCAATTACTTATCTCATCTCAAGTTCTTGAACATTTCAACAGTGTAAGAAATGGGCTCCATCTCAGAGAGTGTGTCTTAATTCTGACAAGAAAGTGGTTGGTTACTCCCATATCATCCGTGCCACAATTACGGAAGTATAACTTGCAGTCAGGTCACTATTTAGGTCATAGTTTTTGTACCTAGGAAATATTTATGATTACCTTTCTCCTCTGATAGAGTACAGAGGATATTCCAGGACCAGAAATTCTAGTCAGTAGTGCTGAAGCTACTAGTTAGGCACAAGCTCGACTTCTCTATAAATAACATATGTAGGTACTGTTTTTAACAGTGGAGACTTACCATTAGATGTGGAGAGAAACTAATAAATTTGACAGCAGCCTATGATGTTTGATGGGTTCTGTGTGGCCTTTTGGCCAAAGACTTAAAAAGGTATAACCCATTCATGACACTGAAGGTTTTACTTGGTAGTAAAAGACATATGGTTGAGGCTTTGACTCCCCTATTGTTTAGTGACCCATTTATATTGCTTTCGTATATGTATATATTTTAGAAGCTTCTACAGTGGTTTCCATATTGTTTTATCCCTCTCATATTTCATCTTTTATTCTTCTTTCCCTTTCCCTATTTAATCTTCCTAGTCCAGTTTCCTCCTGGTTTTTCATAACAAATATCTCTTTTCCTTGGTAGATATTCTTCTTCTCCATAGTCCCTTACTAGGGACCTAACCTCTTTGGTTGATCAGACTGAAGTAAAATATTAAGCTAAAATCTACATATAATGTCTTTTTGGGTCTTGTTACCTCAGTTCTATGTTTTCACGTTACGTCCATTTACATGTAAATTACCATCTATAAGTATACTACATTTTCATGATGAATATCTAGGCTATTTTCAGTTCCTGGCCATTTGAATATTTCATTGGTGAACTTGGATAAGCTAGTGTCTCTGTAGTACTCTATAGAGTTCTTTGGGTGTATGCCCAAGAATAATTTAGTTGAATTTTAAGGTACATTTATTCTCAGTTTTCTGGAGAAACTACCACACTGATTTTAGTAGTGGTCATATCAGTTTTCCTCAACAAAACTAAAAACGTGTTTCCCTCTCCCTGTATTCTTGCCATCCTGTGTTTAAGTTGTTCTTGTTAATCTTAGACGTTATAACTAGTATAAGAAGAAATCACAATGTAGTTTTAATATGCATTTCCTTGATGTTATGCTGATGTTTAAAAGTGTTTCTCATGAATTTGTATTTTATCTTTTGAGAAATCTGTGCTAAGTTTTGTAGCATCGTTTTTAATTAGGTTACTTGTTTAATTAGGTTGTTTGCTTGCTTGTTTGTTTGTTTCTCTGTTCCATTGGATGGTTGTTTTTTGGTGTTTACTTTTATTAGTTCTTAACATATTCCACTAATCTTCTCTCAGCAAGATCTTTTCCAACTCTGTAGGCTGTCACTTTGAACTAATGATGATACCATTGTGTTTGGTGAATAAATGCTTAGAATTGCTATACCTTCTTGAAAGATATTTTCCCTTGATGAGTCTATGGCGTTCTTCCTGTGTCTTCTGATTCAGGTTTTAAGTATATTTTGTCAGATACTAAAATGGCTCCAATGGCTTGCTTCTTAGGTACATTTGCTTGGAATATTTTTTCCATCCTTTTACTTTTACTATTTCCATACAAACATTTCTAACCTTGATGCTAAGATGTGTTTCTGGAATACATCAGAAAGATGGATGCTATTTTCTAATCCAACCTGTTAGCTTGTGTCTTTCTATTAGGTAATTGAGACCATTAATATTGAGTTATCAGTAAGTAGTGTCTATTAATGCCTTTTACTTTGTAGTCATACTATGGGTCACCCTCTTTGATTTATTTTTCTGGAATTATTTATTCCTTATGTCTTCTGGGGCATGGTTACCCTTTTTAGATTGAAGTTTTCTATCCACTGTCTTTTGTAGACATTGATATTCTAATGAGCCACTCATTACATGTTAGTTTGCCTTTTACATTCAAGGTTTTAATATCATTTTTTCTGTATATGTTTTGATAATTATGTGTTTTGAGACAATTTGTCTGGTCCTGTCTGTTTGGTGTTCTGTATGTATTATTTTGATGAGCACCTTCTTCTTTTGATTGAGAAAATGTTCTTCTATGACTTTGTTGAAAATATTTTCTGTACATTTGATCTGGAGTCTTCTCCTTCTTCTGTCCCTATTACTCGGAAAATCAGTCTCTCCATACTGTCCCAGATTTTCTAGATGTTTTAAAGCCTGGTATTTTTAGAGTTACCATTGGCTTTGACTGAGATATTCATTTTTTCCTCCCTATCTATGATGTATCGGGTTTTTGTTAGTGAGACTCACCTTTGAAAGATTTCATTTAAGTTTTTCGTTAGTATGCCTCTTTTTAAATTCTATCTTCATGTCTTAAATTATTTGTATTATTTTATTCAACTATTCCTTTATGTTTTCACTGTCTTTCTTAAGGAATTTATTCATATTCTCCTTAAATACCTCAAACATATGCATAAATATGGTTTTTGAAGTCGTTGTTTTGTGCTTCAGTTATATTCCATCTCTCAAGACGTACTGTAGTGGAGTTAATGGATTCAGGTGAAGGCACATATTTTCTTAGCTGTTTATGTTTGTGTTTTTGTACCAGCATCTAGGCATATGAAATTATGGTGTTTGAGGTTTCATGGTGGTAATATATGCTCTTGTCTGTTTGAATAGGTGTTTCATTCTTTGCTGTTGTTACCCTGTCTGGATCCTAATCAAGTATGGTGGTGCATGGTTCCTGGTATACAGTATTTTTGCAGGTAGGTAAGAGAAAAGAATGGAGATGGGCTAGAGGGAATGCTGAGAAGAGGCTGTGGGGGAAAGCTATGGGGAGCAGGGTCCATACCAAGACACAGTTCCTCAGAAATGGAAGTGGGAATATAATAAGGGCTTATATAAGCTGAAGAATAAGCCTGAAAAGACTATAACAGAGGCTAGGATAGTGAGCCCAGCCCAGTGTGTCGCTGGGGATCCCTGGTAAAAAGTGTTTCTTAAAAAGTGTCAGATTAGTGACTGACACAAAGGAATGGAGGTAGACTAAAACCAGAAGGCTGAGAGTCTTTGCAGGAAAGATCCTGGCTATGTCTGTACCAAGAGGCTAAGTTCCAGATCTTAGTTATGTCTGTACCAAGAGGCTAAGTTCCAAGAGAACAGAAGTATGGTATAAGGAAGAGCCCCTGTAGGCTGCATACAGTAGGACAAAGAATAAGATTGGAAAGACAGGAATAAAGTGATTCAACTTCTTATAGATAATTAAATAGAAGAACAGAGCTTAGCTCTTCCCAGAAGCATTTACCTTAGATAAAATTAGAGTATCTTATTAATATATATTGACTTGTGGTCACCAGAGGATATGGTGTTGAGGATATAATTATTAAATGAAGCACATTCAATAACAGCATCCTGACAGCTAAATTCTCTAAAGAAAAGCTGTTTGAATCTGAAATGTAATCATTTCAGAAAATCAAAAAATACATAATTTTTTGTTGTTGTTGTTTTTGTTTTACTTTTTGGCAATAGACTGTTCTGGGGCCCAAATTCTGTTGATGACATTTTCAAACTGACCCCAGGTTATAAATTTCTGTCTTTCTGTTTAATTCAAATGGAGACTGTAAGGAATTGGAGGAGCTACACAAGGCATTCACAGGAAAGGGTTGGAGTCTCACAGTAGAATAAAAGCAAAGATTGGGAGAGAATGCTTTTATTTTGTGCTAGATGTCAGGCACGTCTGAGCTCTTTTGCAAAAGACAATATAAATGATTTTATATCACTTGCTCTCCATCCGTCAAACTTGAAAAAGCATACCGGGAAATCTGTTTCTTTGAATCCAGAAGCCACATGTTGGGCAGCAGACTGCCTCATGTCACATCTAAATACTCAAGATTCTTTTAGAATCAGAGGAAGCTACCCTGTGGGCAGAATTTGGAAAACTGTCTTTAAAAAGGTCAGACTCAGATGTTCCAATCATTCTAAGTCATAGTCTCTTGAACAACCTTGCCAGAGTACCACAGCACGTACCACAGGGTTCCAAATTGTAAGGCACTGACCTGCAATAAACTAGCATTCTGCCTAGACACAACTTCTATTCTTACTCTGTGTCCTAGTCCTCTTAGCAAATTACAATGACTTTAATCCCTCTTTTTCTTGGCAATCATTTCAGCACTGAGAAATTTCATTATCATCTTTTCACTAAATTCTCTCTTAAACAGTGTAGAGTAATACTGGGATTAAATCCTAGAGGTCTGACTCCTGTGCTGGTAGTGACAATACATCTCTGATCCTATGGTTGAGATGACATGGATAATTAGTCTCTTTGGTAATGTTTAGCATTTAAAAAATGGTAACCACTTTCTTGTCATTCAAAGACAATGCCATAGTCCCAAGTCTTTTTGTCTGGGATAAATGTTTTACCAGAGTCATCAGAATGATTGCCTAGATTTAAACTTCCTTCCAATAAAATCCCAGGATGTTCAATAGAGAAGCATGCCCTTCTAAGAACTAGTTCTTGGTCTTCTTTGCCTGACCTTGGAGTGAGCTAGTTTCCAATTTTTGCCCTTCATTCTTTTACTTAAGTCAAATGCTGCATTTATTTTTCATATTGGTTCTTTTGTTTGACTTCACTCACTGTTTTATTTTTCTTCATTAATTCATTTATTTATTCACCTTACAGCCTGGTTGGAGTGCCTTCCCTCCTTTTCTCCCTGTCTCACCCTCACACAGCCGCCTATTCCTTCCTAGGTACCCACCCACCCTGACACTTCAAATCACAACAGGACCAATCACATCTTTTCCCACTGAGGCTAAACAAGGCAACCTAGCCATGGGGAAAAGATCTAAAGACTCACAACACAGTCAGAGATAGCACCTGCTCCAACTGCCAGGGGACCCCCATGAAGAACAAACTGCAATTCTGCCACATATGTACAAGGGGCCTAGGTCCAGCCCATTCATACTCTTCAGCTGGCTGCTCAGTCTCATAGGCCCTACTTAGTTTACTTTGTAGCTCTTCTTGTGATGTCTTTAACCTAACAGACTTCTCCACTCCTTTCCCTCTACTCTTCCACAAGAGTCCTTAAGCTGCACCTATTATTTGGCTGTGGTTCTCTGTTTCCATTAGCTGCTGGATGAAACCTCTCAGAAAAGTTGCTAGATTCCTGCCTGCAAGCATAACAGAATAACATTTACAGTGCCAGGGCTTAGTTCTCTCTCATGGGATGGGTCTCAAATTGGGTCCATCATTGGTAACAAGGAAGAGCCAAGGGAGGAAGAAATCTTCTCAGAAGAAGAAATAAAATACACATTTGAAGTAAATGGATGGAGAGAACTGGTTAGGAGATGGGATGGGGAGGTGAACAGGATGGAGATCAGGCATGCGGGGAGAACTGGGAGAGAACAGAATTCAGAGGGGGGCCAACTCTGGGATGGGGGAGACTTCCAGGAGTCTTTGTGGGTGACCCTAGCTGAGACTCCTAGCAATGGGGGATACTGAGCCTCAAGAGGCCGCCGGTGTGGTCAGGCAGGACTTCCAGTGGAGGGAGGGGGACACTAACACACTCACTCATTATTTAAAACTGTCGTGTGCAGATCCTTTTTCTTTTTTCTTTTCTTTTCTTTTTTTTTTTTTTTTTTGGAGTTTCTTTATGTACAAAAGATGAAGAGTGGATAAGCGTGCTGCTTGCTTACTTCATTCATGCTGTGCCACATAAGACTTTTCATATGTTAGGCAAGTATTATACCACTGAGATGCATCACTGGCCACTCTCCTTGACTGTGCTGTATTATTCCTTGGATGACATTATTATCCCTTTATGCAGAGATAAAACACTTTGCCTCACTAATGATAGTATTGCAGTAAATATTTGTCCAATATGAAGTTTAATAAGACTTGAATCTTAACATTGATCAGTCCTCACCATGATCTGAGAAAGAAGCAAGAAGTCCTAATAAATGTTGGAGCAAGTACCCTAAGTGGATACTACCCTGAACCTTAGGATCTGTACTCTCACATTTGTGGGTGAGGCAGTGTGATACACCATTGGAGATATGGGACTCTGGCTTTACTTACCAACTTGCTGGAGGTATTTTAATCTTTACCACAGGCTTTATCTTGCCCTTGCTTAGAAAATATCTATCTATTCAATCTATCTAGGCTGTCAGTTCAGCATTTAAGTTCATTTGGCTTTTGGGGGGTGGGAAGGAAAATTATCACTCAGAACAAAGGAAGCAATCAATTTCACACCAGTTGAGAGTTAAGGTTTCACTTTCCGGTTGGATTATTCCTGTACTTCATTTCTGAAAAGATAATTGGAGAATCCTGGACTACTGTGGTTACAGACTCCTTCAGTGACATGACATACTCAACCAGAAACATTCATTACCTGACTCTGGGTAAAGCTTTTGTTAAGAAGTTAGACATAGATTGGTATTCCCCAAAGAGACTTAGTAGAGATGAGATTAGGAGAGAATATGAGTCTAGACTAAGATTTTTCACTTTCTGGCCAAAATGGTCTATGGTTTTAAAGTGGCCAATATGGTTCTCTATGGTTTAAAGGGCCCCTCTTTGCTTTTCCTTCAGATTCTTCCTGCTATGAGTTCACAATCAAAGAGATGAGTGACTCTCCAATGAAGGAAGTTTTATTTGTAGCTTACATAAAATTGGATCACAATCCAGAATACACATCCACCGGCAAGAGCAGCCTCTGCTGATTCTGAAGAACAAGGGTTAGGCTATGGTTTATTTAGATGGAGAAATCTATGAAATATTTAGGGAAGAACTCTTATTGGCATTTAAAGTGCTGGCGAGCTGGCGAGCCGGCGAGCTGGCAAGCTGGCTGGGATGAGGCAGCAGTGAATGAAAGCTCGTTATAAAGTCATTCTTGATAGCTGTACAAACACTCATTGAGAATGAAAATCTTACAAACCAGGCAGGCTGTACTGCTGGAATGGCTGACAGCGCAATTCTTTGAACAGTTTTTTATGATCTAAGAATTTTCAATTCGTATCTTCTTGACTTTATTGTAATGGGTATGAATAGAACACTTTTATTTCAGTTGTTTAAATTTCCACATAGCCATAAGTCACAGTGCTCATTTCTATACACTTACAGGGTTTTTTCTTTCTTTTGATTAATGAGTTTTATATTTCTTTGTCTTATCAAAGCCTCAATTGTTTTTAAACATATGGTTAAAATTTTAATATAATTGCTTAATCTCACCAAATACTTTTAATTGCTTAATATGTCTCTAGTCCTGAAACATATGTAATTCAATACATGAAATGTATATGATATAGTAGTTACATATTGCTGCCTGTGCCCTGTACTACTCGTCGCTTGATCCTACCTGCCCTTGGGGGTTGGAGGTGAGGTGGCACAGAGTCAATGACACAGACTCTGAAAGCTGGTGAGAAACATTGCAGCAAACTCACCTGAGCACTGCTGCAAGCTCCTTTAATAACCTCCACCCACGCCCCCAGTTGGTCCCAAGAAAGCATCTCTTCTAAACAGCAGTTTCTGATTGGCTGGCATTGTCTGCACCAGCAATCCTTGATCTCTCAAGCAGTCTTCAATAAGGTCCTCCTGCAGAGATGCTTTTGCGATTGCACAGCCCCCTGACGTTTACATAGAGGTGGCCACACCATTCCTACTAAAACATATGTTCAAGGTTCTTTACTTAGTAACAAATGGAACATCTCAATTTGATAGGCACAATATAATTCCTGCACAGGGCCTGCACAGGTCCAAGACAGATGGGGTCCCCACACTGTGAGGATAGTGGACATTTTCTCCAGTCCTTAAATAAGAAGCTTTCTCAAATTGATAACCACTCACACACAAAAAGAAAGTTTTCTCCAAGAGAGTCCCACTGGGCATAAAACCACACTTAAAAGCCCATACATACTCAGCTGTATGAAATCAATAGTATTTCTGGAGATATTTTTCTCTGGGCAGTTTTTACCTAAGCAATCTTTGCCTATATATTATACTATTTGTTTTTATGGATTTGTGTGGGTGTGTGGGTGTGTGGGTGTGTGAGCGCACACATGTATGTTTTTCCCATATTTTTTCTTTATTCTTTTTGTTTGTTTCTTTGTTTGCTTCTTTTCTGATTTGTATTTTGCTTTATTTGTCTGTTGGTTTTCTGAAGAAAGAGAAAGAAGTGTGGGTTTAAATGGGTGGAGAGGTGGGGAGGATCTGGAAGAAAATGGAAGCGAAACATGATCAGAATATATTGTATGAGAACAATCAATTTTCAATTTAAATAAATAAATAAAAGCCTGATGTGTGCAGGAGCACACTCACAAATTAGGACCTTGCCTTTTCAGATCAAATGTATATCCTAGAGGCTCAGGAGAGACAGTTCAGTCAGTAGGTTTCTTGCCACATATGCATGAAGACCTGCATTTAAAAAACATATAAGCCTAGGGGGAACCAATCTTACTCAATCCACTAAGTATATACATTGCAAATTTCTGTTGTTGTTGACTATGTTGCACATACTCTTTTCTTTAAAGGCTCAGGGAATATCATAGTGGCCAAAAAGAAATTGAGAGAGCCAGAAACGGTCAATGGCTGTTGCAAAGCAGTATTTTCAGACCGCTAAACATATGAGCCCATAGAAACAGTGCTAGCATTCACAAGAATAACACAAAATCATGGAAAACAAAAATTTCAGCCTGGATCATGAGGAGCTCATAAAGTCCAACCTCTAGTTGAGAATCTGTAGGAAACTGATAGTTAATGGATGAAAAGGAGTCCATTTTCTTTAGAGATGCTAGCCTATGAGGCTACAATGGTCTACTACATGACCCTACATCAATGTGTTTAAAAAGAAGAGAAACAGAGAGAGAGACAGAGAGAGAGAGAGAGAGAGAGAGAGAGAGAGAGAGAGAGAGAGGGAGAGGAGAGAGCAGAAATTTAAGAAGGCAAAGCAGTGGGAGGGTTGACTGATGGAGGCTTAGAAGAGAGAAAATTGGAGCAGCAGATTTGACTAAAACATGCAGTGTTCATGAATCGAATCTAAAGGCAACGCAAACAAAAACCTCTGCTTATGTAACAGAAAAAGGAGAATCATATGGGCTTGCTCTTCAGCTGGTCTAGTTAAGTCAGTGGGTTCCAGGATCAATGAAAGCCTGTCTCAAAATACAAGGTATAAGAAGTAAGAGGACGCCTAACTTAGACCTTGTTAGACACACACACACACACACACACTTAGTAACTCCTATAAATTTTACCATACAGTTTAGACAGTATGTAACAAGGACCAGAGATTATGTCACCAATACATGAAGCTTGTCTAGTATCAGAGGAATTAGTTCTCTCTGTCAAGCTGAGATACTGCCCACAGTAAAAGCAGTAGGCAGAGGGACATTCAAATAGTATAAGAACAGCAACTGTCCCTGGTTTGGGAGGCTCCTAATAAGTGATTTAGTACCTACAAGAAAGTGAACACTTGAAAATAAATGTAGCAATTATCAAGTTTGAAGCAGAGTATAGCAACTACCTGCACCATATTTCCAAAGATCAGATTGGACCAGACATATCTTAGTGACATTAGCTCTGGGCAATATGAGTGAGGAGCTTCAGATAATATCAAACTAAACACTAATAAGGAAGAGGAGCTAAAAATCCTCTTAACATGAACCCTCAAACTCAGAGCGGTAGAGCAATTCTGGTCTAAATCCTCATTTTCAATGTTTTTCCTTGTCAGAAACTGACATTATTCTTCACAGGAAAGAAAGATAAGAATATCTTAAGAAAGTGAGGGTAATTTTGAAAGACCAATAAGTTAATCAAGGAAAAGCAAATTACAAATTATAAATCCACAATGACATTAAGATGTTAGTAGTGATAAAACAGGTGGGCAAGCTAAAATGGCAAAACTTAAATTAAAAAAATATACACATGTTTCATATCTAAATTTAGGTGTGTGTGTGTGTGTGTGTGTGCGTGTGTGTGTGTGTGTGTATGTGTGTGTGCAAGCCAGATGCAACCTTCTATACCATCCTTCAGGAGCACCCTTCAGCTTCTTTTGAGATAAGATCTTTTCATTCTGAAACTCTCCAAGTAAGACTGGCTGGCCAGTGAACCATAGAAAATCCATTTATCCCTGCCTTGCCAGTGTTAGGATTGCAACCTAACACCATCATGGCTATTTAGATGAGCTCTGGAAAAACAATTTCGCCCCTCCTGTTTGTGGGGCAAGCACTTTATTTTTTTTTTATTTTAATTTTTGATACTTTATTTACATTTCAAATGTTTTCCCCTTTCCAGGTCTCTCCTTCGGAAACCCCCTAACCCATCCTCCCTCCCCCTGCCTCTCTGAGGGTATTCCCCCACCCATCTACCCATTCACCTCTTCCCCCCTCGCATTCCCCTATACTGGGGAATCTAACACCCTCAGACCCAAGGGCCTCTCCTCCCACTGATGGCTCAAAGCATCTCTCCAGCACCTAAATTTAGTTTAAAATTTTTAAGCCTACCAAATGTCTTCATTCAAGAGTCCATATTAATTGTCAAAGGGATATAGTATATGAACTGAAGGGAAGCAGGGTGTGCAAGGGATAAAGAAGAGGCAAAGCTGTGATCACAGACTGTGATCTCAATTGTCCTTCAACTAAACCCACAGACACAAAACATCACAGAAAGTCTGAGACCAAAGTAGAGCAAAACAGCAGTTGATAATAAATTAAAGCTGTGTTAACATGGTGTGAGGAGAAACCAGTAGTCAACTTAGCAAGAAAATAAATCTCATTAACATTTTAGTTCTTTCCTTTTGTTCTTTAGGCTTGGTTTGATAGTCAACAAAAAAGGTCTTTAAATTGGATGGGGAAAAAATGCCTTCCAATGAAAATGCCTGGCATTAATGGTGTTTTCTCATCTGTCAAGACGTGCTTTCTTTCCCAAAGCAATTCCTCTCCACTGATATTGCACCATTATGTCTCACAAAGTCCTTAGATAGACCTGTTCTTAAATCATCAAGTCTGGCAGAGTTTCTGGAAGGAAACAGCATGCAAAACCTTGAATGGTTCCTTTACTTACAGTTTTGCATAATTATGTAAAATTATGAGCAAATTACATGTTACAAATGTTCACCTAAGTACAGCTTGCACAGATGTACTAAATGGAATGAACAGTGAAAAAATACCTGCTTGGAATAAAAGTAAAGACTGGCTTTTAGTCATACAGTTATGACAGTGAAATTGAGTAGAAATATGAGATGCAATGCTCAGTGTTTTTTTTTTTTTAAAGAAAAAAATACATTTTGTTGCAGTAATTTCTCCTGATGCTAAGAGAATTGGTTCTTTAAACCAAGTTTATTGTTATAGTCTCCGTGCTAATTTATTTTTTTCTAAGTTGGCAGTGATTTAGATTGCTGTTCATGCACAATTTATGCTACCAATGTAACTGATTTTTTTCTGGAAGAGCTCTTACTGGCCAGCCGGCACGAAAGCTACTGTCAGCTCACGCAGAATATAACATATCCTATTTGTTATCTATCTCTTAGTTAAATTACTCATTTGAGGCCATTCTTCCTAAATATTCGTTGCGCTTGATTGAACTCAAAGGTATCAGTGGATCTGTGTGCTTATATTTTGTTAATTTTTTTCAGAACAAATTAATCTTTTGTTTGTTTATCAGATTGTCAAAAGACCTTGCAGTGACATCGAAATGTAGAGTGGCAGTTTCCTCTATTGTCACACATGTCAATCCTATTTGAAAACACCCCTCAGACACACCCAGAAGTGCTTCACAGTGCTAGATCCTCTGGTCTAGTGAGACTGGTGATATAAAACATCACAACATTTAAACCAGAATTTGAAACAACCTGATTCTGCATGTCATGTAGAAATGTATGGCCCAGAGCAAACATCTATTTTCCAGTCTCCACAGACATCATAAACATCAAATGTCACGCATCTGAAAATGCAGTTTAGAGATTTAATTAATTAATTGAAATAATATCACAATACATATACATATCCACACAGGCAGAAAATTAAATCTTACTCCTTAATGTCTATAAAACTGCACCTATGTTTAAAAGTGAGCTTTTAAAAAATGCAGGGCTAGGAACGCACTGCATTTTATCACTATGTATGAGACAGATTTGGGGCTGGCATATAAATCGTGATCACCCCAAAGTCTCTCAAGATACTGAGGAGAGTGAATACATCTATTTTTTAATCGGTTTGGACAGATGTCTACACAGCTGCATGTGGGTGATTTGTCTCTGCCTACCCACATGGCCCAGGACATCTGTCTGTGCTGCTTCCCAGCCCTGAGGAAACTTAACAAGTTTATAAGATCTGCATCTCAGCTGGAGCTACTGGTCTGCTTTTGCTCTTCTGGCTATTGCTTTACAGGTATGCATTCTATAAAATGCCTCGTTGTTTTTAGTGGAATCTCAGACCCTACCCAGACCCTACCTACTCTTATGCTTGGAGTAAGCACTGCATTTATTTATTGGTTGATTTCAAATGCTAACAACTACCAGTAGGCTGAAAACAAAACAAAACAAAACAAAACAAAACTGAAACTGATCATTGGTTCTCCCCTTTGGAGGAGCTGCCCTTGAGAACTGGGGGCATTAGCTACATGCAGAGGCCTGGATGAGGCTCCTGTCTGCAGTGCTTATCACCTCCCTGGTTCCAAACCCCAATCCTTAGCAATATATTCTTTATTCTTCACCTGTAAAATTTATCTCCCCTTCCCCTTGTAACTTTCCTGTAGGCTTTGTCTCTCAGGCTTCCCATTCAAACTTTATTTGTCCTTTTCATCTACTCAAATGTCACTTATTTGGCAGGTTTATTCTCATTCTCCTCCACTTTTGCACTGTCTGGTGTTTATGGTTTCCATGTTGCCTGTTTTCCTTTGTAATAAAGGCTGAGATAATGCCCATTCATCTTCCTGTCTGACATGTCACAGTGTCAGAGAGTTGCAAGGTCTTCATATTTGCTGAATTATATTTTTTGCTACTGAATGAGTTATAGAAAAATCCACTAAAATTATTAAAGAGGAACTCTGTGCAGAAGTCTTGAAGATATGATTAAATAGCTATGCTATTTCTTGGTGGACAGGAGCACCAAATCTTCTTAGATGAAAATAGCTGCATTGTAATTTTAAATCTGGCAACTGAGTGTTACCTGCTTTATTAATACCAGAAACAAAAGTCTAAAACTAGATATGAAGTATCAGTGTGCTGGCAGGCAGGAGGTTATGGGGAAAGCCAGCAGATGATGATCATGGCTACTGTCTTGGGGTCAGTATTTGAGGTATCCAGTAGTCTCTAACTTCTGAATAGTCTTCCATTATCTCATTCCCAAGCCATGAGAAACTTGTCAAATTTTCAGCCTAGAGTTAGATTCTCTAAAGGTGGAATGAAAGAAGAAACTCAAAGTGAAAGGAAGAGGGAAGATAGCAAGCAAAAATGTGGAACCCAAGGCCACCGGAGAACAAGAAGTGTGACCAGAGGTTCACAGAGAGAGAACTCCCATAAGTATGTGTATCTATTAACACTCATACCAAGTACCTAGTCCTGAAAAGCTGGCTGGGCAATGAAATCAGGGGCCCAATTTCCCTTGACCTGACTACTTTTAGGGAGCCCAGGGTAGTCATTATGATCTAAGTGATCCATGTCCTTCCTCTTGTATACTGGAGCCACTTACTGGGTTCTGGTGGAGTTCTTGGGACCCACCTCTCCTTCTCATTTCCCTATTGTTGAGATAGGGAGAAAGCTTGCCTCGACAGACCTCACCAATTCATTGCATTTTCAGGGGTGTTCCTTTCACCCATTAATTTTTGGTAGTACCAATGTGTCCTGTCCACTTATTGGGAAGGGATCTTCTAGCTAAAGTTGGAGCCTCTTTTGCTCCCCTCATTTGCCTAAACCCATACCCACCAGCAGGCCCTCACCTCTGCCTTCTAGCCACCCAGCCTACTAACTCTAACATGCCATTTCCTTTGCCAGCCTCTGAGATAGACCCCTGAGTGTGGGACATCCAGAACCCCTCTGTCGCTAAACATCATTCTCCTACCAGGTCCATCACCCAAGCTCAACACCCTCTTGCTCTTCAGAGCTTTTGGGGACTTAAGCTTATGATCTCTGACCTCCCAAGAAAAAATTTCCTGTCCTAACTCTCCCCCCTTTAACACCCCTATGCTAAAAATAAGGAAAACCTAATGGAATCTATTGCCTGGTTCAAGATTTCAGGCTCCTTAATTCTGCAATGGTTCCTCTCCATCCTGTGGTGGCTAATCCTTACACAGTTATTTCCACCATCCCCTTAGGAACTTCTCATTTCTCAGTCTTAGATTGTAAAGTTGGGTTCTTCTCTATCCAACTAGATTACGTGAAGGAGCCAGAAGAGCTGGCCATGCTATAGTGTCAGATGCAGAGGTAGCTGAGGCACAGGCTGTCCCTGCTCACACCACTAATCAATAGGCTGAACTAATAGCTCTTACCCATGCCTTTCAACTGGCCCAGTGACAACCCCTAAAAATCCAAATATGCTTCCTATATCCTCCTGTCCCATACAGCTATCTAGAAGGAGTGCAGGTTACTTATGACAAAAGGAAAATCAAGAACTAATGCAAACCAAATCACAGACATGCTAGAAGCCTCCCATCTCCCCACAGCTATTGGAATTTCCCACTGCAGTTCTCGCCAGATGGATGACTCTATAGTCTCCAAGGGAAACAACCGAGCTGACAAGGCAGCTAGAGCTGTGGCCCTTAGGGACCTGGACTCCTCATATCCCCACTCTCACTCCCTGACACTCATCAGACTCTGTCCTATCTTCAGCAACTCTTTTATCCTAACAGCCAAGTGTTGTCTCATTTTGTTAAAACCCATCTACAGCCTACTCCAGAGGACTTAGGTTTCTTAAAATCTATCACTGATTTTTGCAAAATCTGTCAGACTTCAACACCAAGTATCATAGCACACCTATTCTTACCCACCAGGCTACAGGTTCCCTTCCTGGAACCGAGCAGCAACTTGACTTTGCCCATATGCCCTCTTGGTCTTGGTGGGCACCTTCTCAGGATGGGTGGAAGCATTCCCACCACCAGACAAAAGGGCTCAGACAGTCTCTGATTTCTGCTTTCTATAGATCATTGCCTGATTTGAAGTCCCAGCCTTCCTCCAGTCAGATAATGATCCTGAATTTGCCTTCCATGTTTCTCAAACTCTAAGACCCTCAACATCCCCTGGCATTGTCATATTCCCTACCACCGCTAGTCTTCAGGAAAGATAGAGGACTAATTGCTCCATAAAGACCACTCTTGTCAAATTCTCACAGAAACTTCAGCTTGATTGGGTAAAACTCCTACCTCTGCTCTTTTTAAGATATGAGCTCTCCCCAAGCGACCTCTTTTCATCTCATCTTTTAAACTCATGTATAAGCAACTGATCCTAACTCCTGGTCTGTCACCCAAACACTCTCCCCTTCCTGATCACCTACTTATTCCATTATTCTGTCCCCTCCACTCTCTTTTATGGAACTTTGTTGACCACCATCTATCACAGCCACACATTATCCCCTACACACTCTCAGTCAACATTGGAGATCAGGTTCTTCTCTCCCCTCCAGGCCATCAGCCCTCACCCCCTCTCCTAAATGGAAGGGCTCTTTCAAGGTAAATCTCATGACTCCCACAGCTGCTAAACTTGAGGGACTCTCACATTGGGTCCACCTGTCTCATCTTAAAACTTCCACCCCTCCACCACAAAATGACTCTTCTTCCTACACATTGACCCCAACAGGACCTTCTCTCATAAATTCCAGGGGACATCGGG
Organism: Rhynchomys soricoides; assembly: GCA_019843965.1. NCBI lineage: Eukaryota > Metazoa > Chordata > Mammalia > Rodentia > Muridae > Rhynchomys > Rhynchomys soricoides. The sequence continues at coordinate 1,154,348 of JADRCH010000133.1, read as the reverse complement.
ACTACCCACCTTGTCCCCAATCCCAGAAAAATGAGACATTACTCCAGCAGCTGTGCTGGACCCCACTGGATTAGATATGGGCTTCTCTTGCTCCCCCTGGCTGTTGGTTTCCATACAGGGTAGCCCTCACCTCTGCAGATTCAAGGTTCGAGACAACCCCACTGACAACAATCTTTCCAAAGATGGTCAGGAAATTGCTCCATTGCCAGATGCCAGAGCCGATCCAAATTTCTGTCATCCCCATACCCACCATTCCATCTAAATATTATGACCTCTTTGTTTGCTTCCTATTTGACCAGACAATAGATGATTATAAATACTGGCCAGACAAATTTGGGGGCTTCCCATATTGGTCTTTCCAGTTACATATGTTAGGATTACAAAGCAATCACTTCTATCAATGACTTGAGACCCTCTTCTTCTATATTCAAGACCCATGAAATCCCAGGTGAGACATAGGCATTGTTGGTAAGCTCTATCATAAAAACCAATCTGGGTCTTTAATAACTACTGTTCAAATCCAGAGAAAATATGTCTCAATTGTCCAACCTCTAGAAATTAGAGAAATGTGAGAAGTAATTAAACACTCGTGCAAAGTTATTACTTCTTTGATACCCCCCTCATAAATGATGCTAACCTGTTATTTAACCTTCTGCTTCAGACCCAAACCTTGGCCTTAATGTCACCAACCTGGTCACTTTAAAGATTGATGACTATGTGTACCCCCTGAAACTAACTCACAATTGCTACTCACAGCTTCTCCTTTGACCCTACCAAGAAACCTCACCTTTCATCAGCTTCCCTGACTCTGGTGTTGCCATGGCCTCATATCTTTTCTATATCATTCTTTTGGGTGTGGCAGACTGTTTTAAGACATCTGGGACACTTTCTGTAGAAATGCTTAGCTCCCTAGACTGCAACAGAACCATAACCCTTGATACCTCACCTCTGCTACGGTGCCCTACAGTCTAAAACAAGTCAGTTCTATGTGGTACTCATCGACTACCTGCTACCTGGTCAGGAGTTTGCATGTTAGTGTTCCTTTTCCTTAAATTAGAAGTAATCTACAGAGAAGAGCATCTACCAGTCCTGGTGGTAGACTAAATACCTGCCCAACACAACAAGAGGGCAACTCAAATTGTTCCACTCCTGGCCACTATTGCAATAACTGCAGGTGTTGCTAATGGAACAGCAGGGCTGACTATCTCTCTAACCTTGTACAATCAATTCCCTTTCCAGCTTGACAATAGTCCTCAAGAAGTGGGCCAAATCACATTCATCCTCCAAAGACAGATCAGTTCTCTGGCAGCAGTGGTGGGTCAGAACCGATGGGGACTAGATCTTCTTACAGCTAAAAAGGGTGGCCTTTGCCTTTTTCTCCAAGAATAATACTGCTTCTATGTCAACCAGTCCGGTAGAGTGAGAAACAAGATCTAACACCTACAATTAGACATCAAACAAAAGTAGAGAACAACATGAGGCCTCTGATTCCTGGGTTTTCAAAAACCTCATATAGATATGGATACTGCCCTACCAAACCCCCCTTCTTCTCATTTTTCTGATTCTACAATTTGTTCCCTGCCTCATTAAGCACATTCTTCCAATGACAAATTCAGAAAATTTCTAACCAAACAATCAGTTTCTTTTACAGGATAACCAATCACTGTCCACAGAAAAGCCTGATCTGAATGACTATTAAACTAGGCTTGATGGCAAGTGTCAGGTGCACACCAAAATTGAAGATGTCCCTAGACAGCAGGAAGCAGTTTAAGAGATCTATCACTCCTATTCCTGCCTCACCACCACCACCACCACTCCTTTTCCTCTCTTAATAATACAGAAAAAAATAAAAATAAAAAAGAATGTTAGCATCAGGCACATCCGAGTACAGCTAGAAGTGACTTCAGGGCAATCAGGCATCTTCACAGCCAGCTCTCAGGGACCCAGAGATGGAAGATGTCATCTCTAGGCAACAGTGCCTCCCACTAAATGTCCCTTTGCCCATGCATCACATCCCAAATAAAAGACTTGTTCTCCCCTGATCCCTCTCCTTTTCTCTCCATCCTCACCCAGAGGCTGCCTCTGATCCCCAACCCCACCCCAATAAACCTCCCACATGAGACCTGCTTCATGGTGTGATTTGTTTGGGACTGTGCAGCCTACTTCTAACAGTATATGCTTAGAAATAATATAGCTCAATTCTCATCTTCCCGAGGAACCACCATACTGATTTCCATAGTGGCTGTACAAGTTTGCACTCCCACCAGCAATGCTCCTTGCCAGATCGTAACCATTCTGACGGTTATAATATACAATCTCAAAGTAATTTTGATTTCATTTCCCTGATGATGAAGAATGTTGAACATTTCCTTAAGTGTTTCTTTACCATTATAGTTTTCTCAATAAAGAACTCTCTGCTTAGATCTACTGGGTATTTGTTTCTTTGATATGTAGCTTTTTAAAAATTTTTATTGGATATTTTATTTATTTACATCTCAACTGTTATCCCTTTCCCTGGTTTCCCTTCGGCAAAAACCTTATCCCATCCCCCTCCCCATGCTACTATGAGAATGCTCCCCCTCACACCCATTCACTCCTACCTCACCACCCTAGTATCCCCCTACTCTGGGACATTGAGTCTTCACAGGACCAAGGGCCACTCCTCCCACTGATGCCAGATGAGGCAGTCCTCTGCTCCACATACAGCTGGAGCCATGGGTCCTCTTTTGTTGGTGGTTTAGTCCCTGGGAGCTCGGGGGAGGGGTCTGGTTGGTTGATATTGTTGTTCTTCCTATGGGGTTGCAAACCCCTCCAGCTCCTCTAGTCCTTGTCCTAATTCCTCCATTGGGGTGCTCAGTCCAATGGTTGACTGCAAGCATCCACATCTGTATAGGTCAGACTCTGGCATAGCCTTTTAGGACACAGCTACATCAGGCTCCTGTCAGCAAGCACTTTTTGGCATCAGCAATAATGTCTGGGTTTGGTGTCTGCATATGGGGTGGATCCCCAGGTGGGACAGTCTCTGGATGGCCTTTCCTTCAGTCTCTACCTTATTCTTAGTCCCTGTATTTCCTTTAGACAGGAGCAATTCTGAGTTAAAATTTTCGAGATGAGTGGGTGGTCCCATCCCACAACCGTGGACCTTGCCTAACCTCTGGATATGGTCACTACAGGTTCTCCTTCCTCTTTGTTGGGTATTTCAGTTAATGTCATCCCTGTTGGGTCCTGGGATCCTCTTGCTTTCCTGGCATCTGGGACTTTCTGGTGACTACCCCCAGTTCCCATACCCCATTGCTACACACCACTGTTCAATTTCCTGACCCTCTGTATATCATCCTGTCTTCTCCCATACCTGATCCTGCCCCCCTTTGTTCAACTCTCCCTTCTCTCTTCCTACAAAGTCCTTCCCACCCTCTACCTCCCATAAGTATTCTGTTCCTCCATCTAAGAAGTACTGAAGCATCTTGAGCTTCATTTGGTCTGTGAGTTGTATTGTGGATATTCTGAGCTTTTTGACTAATATCCACTTACCAGTGAACCACCATGTGTGTTCTTTTGTGACTGGGTTACCTCACTCAGGATGATATTTTCTACTTCTGTTTATGTTGCTTATGTTGCTATTAATAACCACCTTTAATTTGTGGTTGTCAAATAAGATGCAGGGTGTTATTTCAATTTTGTGTCAGTTTCATGGGCTGATAGGAAGGTATATTATTTTGTGTTTGCGTGGGGTATTCTGTAAATATCTGTTAGGCCCATTTGGTTTATAATATTAGTTAGCTCCAGCATTTATCTTCCTGAGTTCAGCTCCAGCAGGGTTCTGGAACCTGAGGATATTCATCTGGTTTGGGTGATAATGAAGACAGTGACCACCTGTTGACTTTTAAGCAAGTGACGCTGAATAGCTTGAGTCAACGTTATTTGTACAATCACAATCCTGATTGCCTGAGCAATGACATCATTAGTTATTTTGTTAAAAGAAATCATAACATCAGCATTATAAAAGCTCCATCATTACAAAAAAAAAAAAAAAAACAAATTTCCCTTCCTCTTTTCCCCTACCATTTGCTCAGTCACCCTCTAACCTTATTTTGCACTACAAAGCACAATTTCAGCAAGCAAAAAATAAATGTCTAGTCAGGCATGTCCTGTAGACATGAGCACATACCCAGCTAGTAGCAAATGCAGTTACACAGTAATGTGAGGTGAGAGATAGATTAAACATTTGTGGGTATAAGTCCAATCATCAAATAGCATCCATTTGTCATACTTTTAAAATTTCAGACAGAGATTGTTCATTGTACCAAACAAACTTTCCTGATAGGCACTTATCATTTTCTGATAGCATCTTTCCAAGAGCCAGTTTTTAAGTCTCTGTTGATCTGACATAGCTTCTCTATTTTCTAAGTCTCTGTTGATCAGAAATAGCTTCCTTACTTTAAGTCTCTGATGATAAGACATACCTTTCTCAGAACAGTTATGCAAACATGACCGACTGCTTTCAACACATGCCACAGGCTTACTCAGTGTGAATGTAGCTATTTCTCTAGGGACTGATTACATTTCCCAAAATACCTAGGATAACAGGCCACATCAAGATGATCAATAGAGACAGACAGGAGGGAAGAAAGGGTTCACCTCTCAAAAAAAAAAAAAATTGAGAAAAACAGAACCACCCACAAGGCTTTCAGCCAGCATGATCCTGGCCTTGCCCATGACCAACAAAGTCAAACTAAATTTTGCTGTGAGTATAGACAGCATAACAAAGCCAAGGAGAGCTTGTATCATGTGAGACCTGGATAATAAGCATAGAGGCCTCCAAATTCACCACAGGTTCTTGCAAAGTGGGAAGGGATTTCTATGAGCTTGCCACGGTAGAGTCGCAACAGTGAAGCACTCATATGCTGTTCCCTGCAGATATTATATGATCACAGGCATTTCTCTGTTTAGTTTTTGCTTGGGTGACCTGTTTATTGGCAAAAGTAGAGTACTGAAGTCTCCCAAGATTGGTGTATGAGGGTCAATATGTGATTTAAGCCACTGTAATGTTCTTTTTATGAACTTGGGTGCTCTTGTGTGTTAGGAGATAGATGTTAAGAATTGCATTGTCTTCTTGGTGGATTTCTCCTTTTATGAATTTATAGTATTCTTTTTTATCTCTTCTGATTAGTTTTGGTTAGAACTCTGTTTTGTTGGATATTAAAATGGCTCCATCAGCTCAATTCTTAGATCCATTTGTTTAGAATATCTGTTCCATCACTGTACTTTGTGGTGATGATTACCTTGGTGTTAACGTGTATTCTTGGATACAGCAAAAAGATGGATGGTTGTTTTGCATCCACTCTTTAAGTCTGTGTCTTTTTACTGAGGATTTAAGACCAATGATGTTGAGGTATATCAATGAGCAGTGTTTGCTGATCCCTGTCATTTTGTCATAGTGGTGATGTGTGTGTGTGTGGAAAGAGGGGTGTTGTTTGTTTGTTCTTTTGATTCTCTGGTCTTAGATTACTTATTCCTTATGTTTTTCTGTTTGTTGTTAATCTCTTTAGTTGGAAATTTTACTTCTAGTGCCTTCTGTTTTATTGGATACTGTATTTTTAATAACATAATCGGATGCAGCTGTATTTGCTCTGTGTTACAGGAAAATCTCTGAGAACAGACATCCTCTTGGCTCCCACTGTGCCAATGGCAACACATGTGACCTTTCATGGTGTATTGTGGGCATTGTGCACAGGTGCTGGCTTAGAGTTTTGGCCTGATATTCCCCCCTCAGAAAATATTCAGAAGCATAAGTGAAAAAAGGACCAAAGCAAGAGGATCTTAGCTCCGTACAACAGCTAGAGGAAGGAAGGTGCAAAGTTAGATATGGTTTCTTCTATATCATCCAAACTAAGTGACATTTTAAAATCTGCAGGTCAATTTTTGCTTTTATTTATTTAATCATTATGGTATTCATAGATAGTTGTAAACACCAAAGAAAGGTGAAGCTTTGGAAACTTTAAAGACCACACTCAATGACACACTTCCTCTAAGGCCACTTCTCCCACTCATTCTAATTCTTCCAAATAGTGTCACTCCCTTGTGAGTAAATATTCAAAGTATATGGGCCTATGGACAATGATTCTTATTCAAACCACCAAATTTTACTCCCTGACCCCCATAAGCTTATGACTATATTATAATGCTAAAGCACATTCAGTCTGACTTCAAAATTTCTCATAGTCTACCACAGTCTCAACACTGTTTAAAAGTTTAAAGTTCAAAGTACTTGAGAATCATGGAACTCTCTTCACTGCAACCCCCTGTGAAATCAAAATCAAAAAGTAGCTCACATACTTCTAATATACAATGAGAGAGAATATATATTACCATTCCAAAAGAGATGAAAGGGAGCATAGTGAGGAAATACAGGACTAAAGCAAGACTAAAAACCAGAAAGACAAACTCCAAATTCTGTATCTCCATGTCTGAAGTCAAAGTTCTCTTCAGATCACCAACTCCTTTCAACCTTTTTTTACTTCAGCATACTACTCTCTCTTGTGCTGCTTCCACACCTGGCCTCTAGCTTCCCTCAGCAGGTATTCCATGATTCTGGTAGTTCCAACATCTTGAGGTCTCCAACACTATCTAGGCTTCACCCTCATAGCTTCATGCAATGGCATCTCCAGGCTTGCATGAAGAGAGACATGATACATGCCTGGTCTGACTTAGGGCTGTAATGAAACACCATGATCACAAGGAGGAAAAGGTTCTTTCCCTTTACATATCATAGTTTATCATTGAAAGAAGTTGAGACAGTAACTCAGATGTGGGGCAGTGATCTGGCAGGCAGTCTGGCACACCGGTTGAGCACAGCCAAACTCTGGGAGACCCTGTGAAGTAATTCACAAGGGACCGGAAACATTAAGCCAAGGCTCCTGGGGGCTTTTTGGCTCCAGCCCCAGTCACATATCATGCACCAGTAGAGGCCTGACCACACAGCCCCAAGCCATCCCCATGTTAGTGAGACACCTAGAAGCTTAGCCAAGCCCCTTCCCAGTTACTATATCTGCCCCGTCTCTCTGAGAGACTGTGGAGGTACAATTCCATCCAGGTCACTTTCCAGATAATAAAAATAAACATCTTAGAATTATGGACTGTCTCTTCATCTGGACCCGCCGTGAGAAGCTAGGGATCCAGCCCCCAATTAGTGAGCCATGGCTAATCTCTTGCCGTGGGACTCCCAGCTCTCCTAGACGGTACCCATTCACCCAAGTCTAAGCAGTAGCCCAGCGCCCAAAGCAGCCGAGACCCAGGACCTGGTCCCAGCAGAAACCCCAGCTGTCCTCCTGCTAACCCATCTGCAGCACCCTTTGGTGACTGCGGTACCCCAGGCTAGAGAACCCATGGAGACGGCTGCCGTGAGTTCCCCAGGAATGGCCCCCTCCCTCACCCACGGGCAAAACCCGCAGAGGCTTCCCACAGCCCCCAACTTGCCAATCGGACTGTGTGGGAAGATGCGTGGCCACTTCCTGCATGTCCTGTCCCACCCAGAGCTATAGTGCCCCGGGACAGAAACGTGGGGTTTCATTCCACTGACCCAGGATTGTTCCCAACACTCAAACAGGTCAAGAACCGGGAAGAAAGAGCTAGTACAGAGGTCATGGAGGAATAAGATTTCTTGGCTTGCTCTTTTTCACTATAGACATGAATAAAAGTGACTGCTAATGACCACAAGACACAGTCAATACCAGGCTGTCTTGAAATCTTCTCTGCCAGTACCATTAATCCAAGTTTTCAATTTTACCTTAAGCAAAGCTTTAGGACTGGGTAAAAACAAACAAACAAACAAACAACAACAACAACAAAAGCAGCCACGATTTCTTTGCCAAAATATCACAAGCATGGTCTCTAGGCTTCTTATTAACATTATTCCCTCTGACCCTTCTTGAGCTGGGCCCCCACAGTTCAAATTACCCTCAGCATTGTCTTCTATCAGGATGCCACAATAAGCTCTGTTTAAAGTGTGCAACCACAATTGTAGTCTAAAGTCACAAAGTTTTCTATTGTTCTCTAAAAAATCATGGTCAGGCCTGTCACAGAAATACCATAATCCTGGTACCAGTATCTGTTTTAGTTAGGGTTCCTGTTGCTGGGAAAAGAGACAATGACCAAGGCAAGTCATATAACAGAAAGCTTTCAATCGGGGAGCTTGCTTACCGTTTCAGAGGTTATCCCATTACCATCTTAGTGAGGAATATAATACCATACAAGGAAACATGGTTGATAGAGAAGTAGCTTAGGGTTCTACATTGTGACTCACAGGCAGCAGAAATAGAGGGAGAGACTGGGTCTCGCATGGTATTTTGATACCTCAAAGCCCACCCCCAGTGACATATTTCCTCCAACCAAGCCATACCTTCTAATCCTTCAAAATCCTTAATTTTTTCAAATACTACTACTTCCTTGTGACTATGATTTCAAATATATGAGCCTACGGAGGCCATTCTTATTCAAGCCACCACACACAGGGAATATGCTTAGTGCCTTTTCTGGGCAGGCAGATTGAAAAATGAGGTATAGGAAATCACAGAAGTTTATTGCTTATGATTCTGGAACAAACCAACTGTTCAGCAATTTTAGCATTACTTTAATACCCAGATCTTCAACCTTCACTGTGACTAGTGCCATCTCAAATGCTGATTGACACTAAGGATTAAAGGTAGAAGGAGGGACGTGAAAGACATAGACATTCTGGTACAAATTCAGATGAAAAACCCCAAAGATCATGGTTTGTCTTTTGATGACTCACAAATTTAGTGACAGAGTACTCTGGCTATTTGGGCATGCCCATCAGTGTTCTGGTCTCTGCTTGGAAGAGAGATATTCTCTATCTCTCAAGCTCTTAACTTTTCAGAAAGCCTCTATCCATCTCTATCCATTCTCCTTCATATTGGTTGGGATTCTTTCCATTCTAAAATACCATTGCCTGCACCTTCTACACTTATAGGTCTGAGGACTAATTTTTTGGGTTATCAGAAATATTTTCTCCTTTATGGGTGGTAATAGTGATAAGCTCACTCCTTTACCAGTGTTGAAGGCTCATGAATAGATGGGGTTGATTATCACCTAATGCCCTCAACTTTCCCTGTGACCCATGGTGCACACATATGTCCATAAGCATTCCTTTGATAGAGAAAGACAGCTATGAAGATTTGGTATTTAGCTTAGAATTTAAATGTTTGGATATTGTCTTTCCAAGAGAGGAAACAGGATTGGTCAGACATTGGCAATAAATAGATATTTTCAAAAGAAACAAATTAAATAAAAACTTTTGAATAACAATAAAATCAAAATTGTGAATATGAGTTATTATAATTTACACTATGTTCAAAGTTTTCATAATAAGTAAATAAAAAGAAAGTTTCTGGTTATTTCTGTGGAACTCTATATTCTAGAGATTAGAACTTAAAATATAATTATCTGCCCAGTTCAGGTAAGTGACCCACCCAATGTTCAAAGACAGTCACTGACAGGGTAAGGCTTCAGCCGGCTAAGAACTGCATTTTGCTGGGATTTGTAGTAAACTCTCATTTATCCTAAGGCTATATTTGAACAGCTAGTCAAATTAAATTTCAAAACAGTCACTCAAGGGTTTTGCCTCATGAATGAAAACAGCAACTCCTGAAGGATATAATCTGAAACCTACTGTCCCTTTGTATGTTAAATGGAAAGCATCCTTAGAAAAACTATGTATGTGTGTTAAGGGAAATATTATTCTTGCAGTGACGATTCATCATATCATGATCACAGTGCTGGGATTCTAGGCAAACAATAACTAGATAATCCCCCCCCCCCCAAAAAAAACAAATGATGCATGATGCATGCTAATTCTCCAGGGGTTGGAAGTATTTGAAAACATGGCCTCATGTGACCTGTATCATACTGAACATCTATTGGGGCAATGAACACCTCTTAGTTTTATTTCTGATATCCAGAAATGAAAAACATAAATCTATCTTTCAAACTCCACAGAGCAGCCATGGGAATCGAAGGATGCCTCCATTACTGAGGTTTGATTTCTCGCTTGGTCTGTTCAGTGAAAACCTTGACAGTATATTAAATTTTGTTTCCTTTTCACAGAAGAGTTGATATATTTCCATGTACATATGACCCTGCTTTCACATATTTACAATGGATGTTTCCTGTTTAGTTTTCCTTTTTCTAAATGTTAGCCTTACTGAATGAGCACAGCATTTTATTTTGCTCAGGTCCACTTATCTATTACTCTTGCTCCCAGAAATAAATGATGCTGGAACATCACACACATCTCAGATTATAGCCATATACCCTGTTGTGATTTCCAGTGGGTAACCTAGGCTACCTGTGAACTTCAGTTTCAGTTCAGAGTTGAGAGACTGCCCTAAATACTTTCTTGCCTTGGAATACCAATTACTCATAAAAAATAATTGTAAATAAAATTTATATTAGATTTTAAGGAGGGAAAAGTTCCTCAGTACCATATTTTATTGATTCATTTGTGACTCCTGTCATTACACTGGACAATGAATTGACAGGGAGGAAAAGGGCTCACTCTATGACCCCCTAGATATAGTTGTTACAGAAAGAGAATCACTTTAAAGGGTGGATGAAAATTTCAAAGGCAAAAAGAAAAAATGATTAGAGTTTAGTTTCAGAAATTCCATGGTAGACACTCTTTCTTCAGCTACCACTTTGCCTGACATGGCTGTGTGGATTGAGTTTTGTTGGATACAGTAAAATTATTTTTAAATTATGGACATAACCCAAGGGCCATTACTAGACAGTTGTATAAACCCAATGATAGTTGGGTTTGCTTGATTTGTGTTGTTTGTTGCTGAATTAAAATTAGCTAATGCATGCATAAGGAAGGTAGAAAATATCTGATATCAACATGTGAGCCAGGCACAGTAGCACAAATCTAGAATGGCTGCAATGAGGAAGTACGGCCATTAGGCAGGAAGATGAGGAGTTCAAGGTTATCCTGCACTCAACGTACTGTACCAATTTCTAAACCATCCAGAGCTATATCAGACCTTGTTACAACTTTCTAACTAAGTAACTAACTAGGTAAATAATATATTTTTAATTTGATGTAAGAAATAAATAAGTTAATAATACTGGGATGAAGCATAGCCAATGACTTTTGAAAAAATGGGATATATATTTTCAGATGACATTCGATTTAAAATTTATTCCCTCAATGTTGAGAATCTAAATTATGACAATGTCCCTTAAAATATTGTCCACAAATCAAGAGTCCCCAGAGTGGTAAGCTGGTGTTCCAGCTCCTCTTTGGGCTCTACAGATCACCCGTTTTTATCAACACCCTAATAAGAGACCCTCAAAAAAGTCCAGACACATTGAAATAAATGATTATGTTTTCTTATGGATTGTTTCTTCAGTTTGACTTTTAGGCCTATATTGTTAGGTTAACACCTATGGCTTCTTTAAGGAAACAGGTATTTAGATTTACTAAACAGTAATTTATAAAGAACACTGAAGCATTTAAAATCTGACTTCAAAAATTAAAAATTGCTCTTATCTAATAATGAAATGTTGGTTTGGTTTTTCCAGAAGAGAATGTGTACAGTGGCTTCAGCATGGGAGAATGATAACCGGCTCTTCTCAGGATGTCCTATTACTCAGACTGTGTCAGTGCTGCTTGCTTCTGACCTCTGAGACTACAAGGACACCTAGTAATGGGTACATTTTGGTACTAGATGCTCTAAAGATGAGCCACAGTAGCATCCAACAACAAAAGCTGGTATTACCAGAAAGCAGAACCAGGGAGTGGCCATTTCACAGTCAGGCTGCTTGTATTGCCTTAACCACAGATTTGTTGCCAACCTCCAAAGATAAGATGAATTGCTAGGAGGCTGACTTGCAAATAGTCAACCCAGTCAGCTGTGGAGACACAGCAGTGCAATACAGAGGTCAGCTCCTCACTCAGTTGCTGAGTGATGAACGGTTTTGCAGCTCCAGGTCATTTATATGAAATAAGATCCATGCTGGCAGGAATAAGGAAAAGGGCTCTTTAGTTCAATGCACTGAAATCTGGAATTTATTAGGATTCTTAAAGAAGCCTTAGAGAGTTTCCAGTCAGATCCTTTTTTTTTTTTTTTCCTTATAGAGGAAAAGTGAAGAAAAGGAGATTACTATGTTGTCCAACATAACTTGAGTTAGGTTAGACAGTGCAGATTAGAATACATGATTCTATACTAATTCTGTGCTCATAGTCTACACAGGTACACAGGGGGAAAGTATTCACCAGTTTCCTTTTTAATTTCCCTTCACTAAAGTTGTAAGTGAGGGAGTTTTACTCTATACCATACCCAAAGCCCACTATGACTGAGGAATGGGTGAATAAGAGGAGGAAAATTCCAATTGAAAGTTGTGATACTGGTATCCAAGATGCTCAAGAATATAAGAATGTGCAAGGTGTCCTCTGTGAGTGATAACATCCCTCCATACAACAACAGTCTCACAGAACAATATCTTTTACAAAGTCACAACCTCCATAAAGGATGTGGGGAAAGATGCTTTCCTTCTATGGAGAGGGCTTTATCCTTAGCTTTAAGATTTATACTGGAATCAGACTCCACTGTTTTGGTTTTTTTTTTTTTTTCGGTTTTTGGTTTTTTGGTTTTGTTTTTTTTACCATAATTATAGACATATAGTCAGTCTGAAAACTAGTTGCATCCTTATAGTTGAGAAAAACAGGTTTTAAACATATTGGGCTGTTTATATTTGAATACAAGTCAACATGAACAATAAATAAATGTTTAGCATCTGTTTAAAAGTGAATTTTATGATAATAGGGACATGACTAGGGAAGCTGATGGTGCTGTTGTTTGCTTAGGATCCACAATGGGGACATTCTCTTGACAGAAGAACACTCTGGACAAGGAGACACCCTCCCAAGATGAACAGTTTCCATATGGAACATCCTCCATATGGAATGTCAGAAGACATTCTCCACAGAGAAACATCCTTTACAGAGAATACCTTCTACACAGTAACTACTTCTACTGAGTAGTATTTACCACAGAGCAACACCCTTCACAGAGGACACCTACCCTCTATCCTATCTCACCTCCCCCTGCCTCTATGATGGTGCTCACCCACCCATTTCCTCCTTCCGGCCCTGGCATTCCCCTACCCTGGGCCGTTTGAACCCCCACAGGACCAAGGGCCACTCTGCCCACTGATCTCCAACAAGACCATCCTCTGCCGCATACACAGTCAGAGCCATGGGTCCCTCCATGGTTGGTGGTCCAGTCCCTGGGAACTCCAGGAGGTCTGGCCTGTTGGCACTGTTGCTCTCTCCATGGGACTGCAAACTCCCTCAGCTCCTTCAGTTCCTTCACCAACTCCACCAGGGACCCCACGCTCAGTACAATGATTGACTGCAAGCATCCGCTTCTGTATTTGTCAGGCTTTGGCAGAGCCTCTCAGGAGACAGCCTTATCAGGCTCTGGACAGCAAGCACTTTCCTGCATCCACAATAACATCTGGGTTTGGCGATTGTATATGGGAGGGCAATAACTTTCGTAGAGAAATTCTACTGAGGCATACCCTCCAGAAAGAAGCCCAAAAGCACTTTCTACAAAGGAGCACTCTCCATGAATGTTCACTCACAACATATGCTGAGCACCCACAAGGGAACACTCCCAGGGCAACACCTACAATCACTGTAGAGAAGTCTTAGCTCATGATCACATAATTTATTTAAAAAAAAAATTGACTAAAAACACTACTCCTCTAATACTTTTCTCTTGCAGTCAATAAGCAAGAAATATAAATCAACTAAGCTTTCACTGTTAATTTTTATTGCCAAATTGGTTGATGTAAGAAGCATGTAGGGGCCCACTCTGTACCCAGACTTCCTATTTTCCTTCTCTGGTCTAGCCTAGTAAGTAATCCTACTACCTGATCCTGTTTGTAATGGAACCTGCCATATCTAGCTTGGGGCCCCTACTTCCTTTCTGTGGTCTAGCCTGGTGAGTAACTTTACTACCTGATCCTGTTTTTAATGGAACCTGCCATACTAGCTTGGGGCCCCTAGCCAGTGGCCTGGTCTAATATTGACACCAGAGCCTGTAAATCAGCTGACCTCTAGGTTTCAAAAAGATCCACTCAGTGTCCTGCCCTAGTTCTAACACCTCTATAGCACAGCCAACCTTTCAGCTTCCTCCAGGACTCCTATTCTCTCTGTGACCTTCACCTCCTACTCTGGGTATGTTTAGACTTCTCAAGTCCTCCTCCACTGTCTAGCCTAGTGACGACACACTCAGTGCAATCCTGAACAAACCTCATGTCATTTGTTGCAGAAATAGAAAAAACAAACAAACAAACAAACAAACAAACTTAGAACCATAAAAGTTTCTGCATGGCCAAAAAATAGAGATCACAATAACAATGTTGGAAGGACTTTTATCTCAGATCTTAAAATAAGACAAAGCCAGTGTAATGAAAGCAGTATGGTATTGCCAAAGTAACAGATATGAGGGCCAGAGAATATAACGAAAGCCCAAAAAGTAAGCACATGTGAATGCAGCCCCTTAACTTTTGATGGAGACATAAAATCATATGCTTAACAAAAGAGTATATTTAACCAATAAAGCCAGGAAAACTGGAGGTCCACATGGCAAAGAATGAAATTAAAGCTGTACCTATCATCTTGCACAAAAACTAACTCTAAATGGATCAAAGACCAAATGGATCATGAAGCATGAAACACTGAAAATTCTAGAAAAGAATGTAGATGGTGCCCTACATAGATAGGCGTAGGAAAGGACTTTCAACTACCCAAAAATTTAGGCCATTGGCTGACACATGGAACTCCATGAAACTAAAATATTTCAGCACAGTTAAAGAAGCAATAGACCAAATGGAAAAATAAGTTCACAGAACAGGAGAAAACATTTGCCAGCTATACATCTGACAAAAAATTGATATCCAGAATATACAAAGAAAAGTCAAAAAATAAAGCAAAACAAATGACCAATTCAAAACATAGGTCTGAGACCTGAATAATGAATTCTGAAAAGAAAAAAAAAAATGATTTAGAAGTATCGCACAAAATGTTCATCACTCCTAGCAATTAGGATAATGTAAATCAAGACAATTTAAGAGTTTAACATACTACAGACAGAATTGCAAAGATCAATGAAACAACTGACCACAAATGCTGGAGGGGATGTGAGAAAAAGGAATCCAATTAACAGGATTTCAAACTGGTCCAGCTACTGCAAAAGTCAGTGGAGAACTATTAGAAAGCTACAAATAAAGCTACCATCCAACCCAAATCTATCACTCTTTAGCATAGAAACCAAACTGCACAGATACACTGCACAGATACATGCTCAGTCATGTTCATGGCTTCTCTATTCACAACAGCTAGTAAATGGAAACAACTTAAAACAACTTAAACAACTGATTAATGGATAATGAAATGAGGTAAATGTACATTATAAAACACTATTCAGCTGTAAACCAAAATAAAATCATGAACTTTGAAGGTAAATGGATGAAACAAGAAAAGATCATATTGAGAAAGATAAAACCCAGACCATGAAAGACAAACTTCTCCTATTCTTTCTTATCAGAGGCTCTCAGCTCCAACCCCTCAGATATGAGTGTATAATAACTACAGAAACCAGGAAAGTAAAATGGGAGAGTTAGGGAGCAATACAGGTGTGCGTGGGGGGGGGGAGCAAGGTACAACTGATCTTATCAGAGAAATGGGAAAGAAAATAGTCCTCATGGAAAATTAAGAAGGCTAAGAAGGTGGGAAAGGGGTAAAGTCGAATGACAGGACACAAATGATAGATATAAAAGTGCAAATCTGAAAGGAAGGTCCCTTATGGAGTGGGGATAAACATAGTGGAAAGCGGACGGTGGATAAACAGCAACATGGATGTATGAAAAAGCCATAAAGAATTGTACTATTAATTATTTGCCTAAATATTCTCACAATTCAGTATATAAATGTACAATACTGTTTCAATGAGCAATTTTGGTCTGGAATGACAGAACTCCTTCCAAGACCCAAAGACCTAACAAAAATCCTAGTACCAGACATGGGAAGCCCTCTTGAGTTGTTAGCCCGGGCCATCTCAGACAGTCCCAAAACATAATGTCCACTGTAGATGCCTTCGCTTATTTCTCAGAGGTGGGATGTAAGTCTCTATTCTAAAGACACTAAGCACTTCAGAAACAGAGTCCAGAGAGCCCTGAGATGAAGCTAACCCAAAACTCCTCCCTCGGGGTTAACTTTTATGGTACCAAAACATGTCAATGTAAATGGGGGAAAGCCTCTGAGTCCTCAAACCTAAACAAAGAACTACAGGCAAATGAGGGTAAATGGGAGCATGAGAGATGGCCATACCCAGAGAAGAGCATACCAATTGGTTATGCAGTGCTAAATGCCCAGTCCTAAAAGCATACATACATGCATGCATACATACATACATACATTCATACATACATACAGAATCAATAGGTTATATCTGTATACACATATACATACACAAACATATACAAACACATGCACGCAATAACAATTAATGAAAACATATGTCATGTAGTAGAGTGGGTAGGGGTGTATGGGGGTGTTTGGAGGCAGAAAAACAAAGCGAGAAATGTTGCGATTAAACTAATATTCTTTTTAAAAAGAGTCATGTAGAAAGAGATGAAACTCACCACTCAATGTGTCTATAGTGAATTTCTAGGAAATGAATGGGGCTCTATCTGGTCAAAAGACTCATTCTTTGAAGAATTTCTAACATAATGATACCATTGGTAAGGGTGAGCTATAGGAAGTGGATCTTGCTAGAGGAAGCTGGTCCCAGAGGATGTGTCTGTGAGAACACATCTTACTGGGTTCCTCCTGGATTTACCTTCCTTTACTCTTGAAAAAAAGAAAGACAAAAAAAATCTGAAAAACTAAACTTAACTAGATAACCTAAATTATGATTTATTGACAACGTATTTTTTTATGATACAATATGCCATGGAGAGAAAGAGAGAGAGAGAGAGAGAGAGAGAGAGAGAGAGAGAGAGAGAGAGAAGGTTCCTCTGACAGCCCCTACTCTTACCCCATCCCCAAAATGTAATAGCCTAGACTAGGAAGCTGTCAAAAAGAACTCTTAAAAATTGTGATAAATAGCTGGGCAGTGGTGGTGCTTGCCTTTAATCCCAGCACTTGGGAGGCAGAGACAGGTGGATTTCTGAGTTCGAGGCCAGTCTGGTCTACAGAGTGAGTTCCAGGACAGCCAGGGCTATACAGAGAAACTCTTGTCTCGAAAAACCAAAAAAAATAAATAAATAAATAAAGTGATAAAGATGCTAAAATATAGCTCTCCACAATAGATGCCTTCTGGTGGAAGTCCAGGTGAGAAAAAATACGTTTTCTTCAAGGGTCTGGACA
This sequence comes from Rhynchomys soricoides, assembly GCA_019843965.1. NCBI lineage: Eukaryota > Metazoa > Chordata > Mammalia > Rodentia > Muridae > Rhynchomys > Rhynchomys soricoides. The sequence continues at coordinate 1,136,896 of JADRCH010000133.1, read as the reverse complement.
CTGGGAGTTTGACCACATTCTAGTGAGTATATGAGCACACAGTGTAGTGAGTCCCACAAATGGGACTTATTTGGGCGGGGGGGGGTATCACAAAGAAGGGGTAGGGGGACTGGGAAGTGAGTATGATTGGGCATATTATGTGAAATTCTTAAATAATCAATAAAAATATTATGTTGGTAAAAAAATGAGCACACTTGAAATTGCATTATAAATTTTTAAACCAGATCATCAAAGGTAGAAATATGCTTCAAAGTTTAAAATTGATGGCTAGTATTTCTACTTACTTGTTACTTGATAAAGCTCAGTACTCAGTTATATTTATGTTGTTCATATTGTCTTTCATAAAAGAATTTATAAATACTTAAAAAAGAAATATTTTTATTTTCCCTGATAATTATCTGCATGAACATAGAGGCTTTGAGAAAGTCACCCTGTCAGTGATGGCTTTAATAGCATTGATGCTATTACCGTGTTTATCCTTGGTATCAGAACGCTATCAGTGATTATGTCCTACTGTAGAAGCAGGTAACTCATCTAACCTCCATCTCCATAGTGCCTAATAGACACTGCAGGCACACTGATAAATCTCATTTTATGTTATGCTTGGTCACAAAGAAGAATTATATCATGTTGTTCTAAGAAGCAAGAGAATATATAACCATGAAATCATCTGTAAAATTGCCTTAAGATGAATTCTTTGAGCTTTTTAAACACATGCAAAATCTAGAGCACAAGTTTGGTCCATTCTATTCTGATTTGGAAAAAATAATGTGTCTCAAAGTGATTTGCACCTGACCTTTAGAGAGATGAAATTTTGAATTTTCCTCCGAAGATGCACATTACAAAGTAGAATTATTGATTTTATTTCATTCAGGCAAAATTGGTTATTTTGTTTTACTTATGACTATTATAAAACAAGGCTGAGCTGCCCCACTATGATCAAATAAGAATGATCTATAATGTTTTCCCAGATATTGAATAGATGCCAAGCCATATTGAGGTCAGCAGTGTTGGCCAGGCTTCCAGCAATGAGAGGTTTTGCTGTGGACTACACATCCAAGTCTGAGCAACAACAGCAGCTGCACAAGTTCTTTCATTAGGACACAAGCCTCATTTCAGATATGATAACGATGCAAGCATAGATGGCCAGAGTACAGTTACACTTGTGATAATTTTTCAGTATTCAATTGGACACTGATTTTTGCTAAAACGAACAATCAACTGGGCCCACATTTGAGAGATACTCACACATATACACATACATACATTTGCAAATACAGATACATACACAAATACTCATAAACATATATATATATACACATATATACACTTGCACATATATACATATAAAACATAGACATATACATTTGCAAACATGTACAAACACATATAAGCTCATATGCAAATATATTTATATACATGTAGAAACACACAGCCTTAGTAAACCAACTTATTAATGCCAAATACTTTTGACTTACAGTATCTAAAATTACAAAGAAAATAAAGCTGTATAAAGTGAGGTATTATGAATATTTATGGCTATTATTATTATTAGCTGATTTTTATAATTCATTATCTTGATATTCAAAATGATAGAACCATAGTCCCTTCCTTAAAATGGCTGTTATCTGCCCACATGTCTCCAGTGAATCTCTGCCAATGACCAGATATGGTGTATCAATAGTTCTCTTGTATGTGTAACTAGCTCCATGTAATCTGTGTTCCTAGTGACTTAACCTGACATGATTTTTTTTTCCACCTTTTTCTTCTATCTTCAGTCTAAGCCACCCCTTCACCATTTAGAGGGAACTCCATAACCTCATCGGTCCACTTGTTATCTGTTACTGTATTTGCACTTTGAACAATTTGTTTCTTACATTAAGTAAACCCCTAAAAGTTTTGCTTTTTATTAGTCTCCAGCTTTGCCTCAGTGCCCCTACACACACACACACACACACACACACACACACACACACACACAGAGAGAGAGAGAGAGAGAGAAAGAGAGAGAGAGAGAGATCTTCCTGAAGTTGAATCCTCTTGTGTTATCTACTCCATGTTTTTGACTTGAACAATGTCAAGGACTAAACAGTTGCTTAATATCTGATAATTGAATAAAAGAAAAAAGTGTGAGACAGGAGGAAAATCTTAAAATCAATAATGCTTGAAGTTCAGAGGGGGAGTATAAAAAGAAATTAGCTGTTATGAGACTGAGAATAGAATTTGTATATCTGGTGAAGATATAAAACAAAAATACCTATGAGTGAGGAGAGGCCATAGATGAGTGTGGGCATTCGAAAGAAATCAGAGAGCTATCCTGTAATACCCCTGAAGATACCTACATTCTCATCCATACAATCTTTGAAATTGTTGCTCTGTGGGACAAAAAGAATTAGCAAGATATAATTTAAGGATCTTAAGTATCGCATCTTAAAGGGTTCAGGCTATATCAATGCAGTTGCAGAGGCCCATAAAACGGAGATAGAGGAGTCAAATTAAGTGGGATGGGAGGGAGAGATTGAGTTGTTCCTAGAGAACTGAAACAGGAAAGGACACAAGTTTTCCTCTGAGTCTGCAGAAATTATAACTTGTCACTATACTCTGGACTTTGCATCACCAGGCCGATAACACAGTGAGTACATTTTTTAGTATGTTGGATTGTGTTCAGTAATCTGTTTAATCTCTAATGAGAAACTAGTATGGGGTACTGTGAAATACGCACTTTAAAGCTATTTATTTTTCTTCTTCTAATTTGAATTTCAGAATTCTCACTCTAGAAAATTAAAAAGTGATCAGTGAGGAAATAAGCTTACAAGTTTATTTCTCTACTCAGGGGAGCAAGCATTATGAGTTTTCCTTTCGTGAGTGGTGTTCCAAGCAATGGAGATGGATGAAGGGAATTTTAGAGTTGATATTAAAGCATTCTGCTACATTGACATAACTGGTTAGTTAAATTTTAAATTAGAAATCGTATTTAATTTAGTTATATTTCCTTCATCTGAGCATGATGAAAATATGGATTGAGGAAAACCCATGTTTACTGTCCTCCTATTTACACAGACAAGTTACTATTTAAAAGCCTCAAGCACAAACAGATGTCACTGCTCACTCTGTCATGCCTCTGTAAGGTGCCAGCACAAAGCACAAAGCAAGGTAGACAGGGTTGACATCATGCTCTGACTCAATAAGCCACAGCATTCACACATCCTTTCCCTTGCCTGGACCTCAAATCATCCCCTAAAATCAAGGCTGCACATTTATCCAGGTTATCTGCACATTATCTTCCAGGTCTAACTTCCTAGGGTCCAATCAAAAACTCTATGAACAGCACCTGTGTTACTTCCAGCTTTATTAACCTCTTTAGTCTCATAGGATTCTTTGTCTACACACCATGTGCTAGTTGGCTTTCCTTTCTAAGAAGTTAAAGAAAACACAGCTCTCTGAAATACTAAAGAGACTATGAATAAAGAAGGTTGACCCAAGGAAACCGATCAGATCTGAAAATACTGTCGTCTGGTCATGAACTGGAAACATTTCCAAGAAACCCTGTAGTTTTCCAGACTTTGTTCAGAGAGTCAAACTAATGTCAATGGACATGTTGACTTCAGTAGTATTTCCTCCACTTTCTGAAGTCATTCGCTCTTAAAAGACTGGGTTTAGCAGGTGAAAGAATGCAGATAATACTCGAATCTACCCGAGATTTCTCAAAAATTCTCATTGTGATGACCTAATACCTTATGTCACAACTGAGGACTAGATGGATGTGATGACATATGCTTTAATTCTAGCATTTGAGAGACAACGGCAGATAGATTTCTATGAGTTTGAGGCCAGCATGATCTACATAGGGAGTTCCATAGATAATGTAGTGTATATGTAATCTGTAAACAGAGTTACATAATAGAGAGAACATGTCCTCCACCATGTTTATATATATATAAAACAAAACCAAGCAAAACATAATGAAGTCTATAAATATCTACAGGGAATAGAGAAACTTGACAGATTTAAATTGTTTCTGTATATACTAGTTTGTGATTTGAAGACAGAGCTAGTCATGGAACTGAAGTAAATGTTTATCTATGGAAGTTTTAGAGTTACTTTATAAGTAATCAACTTCTGAGTAAGGGATAATACTGAATAGAACTTGTCCTACCCCATGTTTTATATGCGGGAGACCAAAACCTTAAGATGTATGTTAATACCAAAACTCCGTTTCCCTAACAGATTCTTTTCTTAGGTCTTGCTTGAGGGGAGAATTGCTCCCCTGGTACAGGGAAGATAAGAAGTGGACTTTCATAGCACCTTCAGTTCAATTTTTGTAATAATAAAACCCTGACTTGAACACTGGATGAATGACCTCCTTCAAAATCAGGACACAAACAGCAAGTGTCCATGCTTGCCATAAGTCTGAGATTTTGAAAAGCTCTAATTTGGTTGAGTACCTCCAAGCAAATAAAAACTTAAAGGAGTTATAAAGGTCTTAGGAAAAATAATTGAAGATCTAATGCGTGCACTTCATCCATGGGTCTCTATTTCATGGTACAGAGAAATGTTGAAGATATAGTTATGTAGTTCTTGAGAAAAAGAAGAATACCCTTCATGTCAGTTAGTAAAGAACCTAGTGTGTAGAACTCTGTAACCGTACAGGCTGAACAGTGATAGGGCTGCAATTCAAACCTGATTTCCTGGGAGATTTCAACAGTACAGGGCAACAAAAGACCACAGTTGTCTAAACTTGAAAAGTTAGTATTTGTAAACTCTTTCATGAGCAATTCTGATAACCAGTACTGAACTAAGTTGTGAGAAAAGACTACCACAACCCACTTTCATGGAATCAGACACAGATAATAAATAAGACCACTATAATATAAGAAAAATCATAGAGTCACAGGTGAGGTATGATAGGAATATTAAATAATGGAATATAATAAGTTGAAGAACTATTGCACATAGAAAATATTATATGAGCATTAGTATATGTCATAATATATCAAGAAAATAATCTAGAGTTTCCAGGAGGAAAATTATATTGTAAAGAAATGTTTCCTTAATGGAAACAAAAGTTGATTTTGCATATTCTATGAAATAATTTTGTGACTTATTGCTGTGATTATAATTTATTTAGTTGTTCATCTCCATGGAGTTGAACAGAAATATAAAATGATAATTCTGAGAAGGAGACAAAAATCAAGTTTTGAAAAAAAGTCACATAAGTTTAAGAAATTTGGATTTTATTCTTGAAGCATCAGACAGATGTTGGAAGATTGAAGACAAATAGATCTTTAATTTTGTCAGTATGTTTTCTTTTAAAAGACTACTTTAGAGAGGCCACTGTGCTTCTCTTAGAGAGGCTGCATAATGGGTGAATTTTATGTGAGAAATACTATGTGAAAGGATGCTTAGGAGTTAAGACAAGTGAATGTGGGTGACAGTTTTCTTTCAAGACAGTGAAAGCAACCATGGGGGTAAATACAGAAGTTAGGAGAAGGAATTCAGACTCTTTGCTCAGAAACCTGAGGTCAAGAACTCAAGAATGGTGGAGTTGACTGGGTATTGTGGGTTTTGTTATTGATAATCAAAGTAGGATCATAAAGTGGGAATATAAGCGTATTTTAAAGGAAATGATGACTTTGAAATAGTAAGCTTATACATGTGAGTAAAGTGAACCGCTAAATAACCTGACGAGTGAGGGACAGTGAGAAAAGGCCTCTGATCAAGTGTGTCTGGAAGAGGGTACTCTCAGAAATTAGATAACACAGAACAGTCACTATCCTTCGTCAGAAAGAATTTCAAAAGGATGCTTCAGGGAATTGGCATTGTCTTTATTTGAAGCATGAATCTGGATGCTGCACCCACATCTAAGAACCACAGTGCAAATGGAGTGTCAGTAATTAGTGTAAATAATTAGTCATTCTCAATAGAGAATAGCTGAAGGGACAGAGTGCCTTTCTACTCTGACAGGATTATTTAACCTTGTATGTATATACTAAGTTACCATAACATATCTCAAAAAGTGACAGCCATTTTGAATGGCCAATTTATGAACAATAAAACAGTATGTAGAAAAACAATTTCTTGTATTTTTAAAAACTGATTTTGGTGTTTTAAATTATGTTGAAATTAACATGTTGCCAAAAGATAAAATCTTCGTACTGTGTCAATGGACTCCTCCTCTAATAGATATTCACAAATAGTTATCTAACATTTTCTGTAAAATAGAGCATCTTGGATATCACTGGAGTCATTTCCTTAATTGGCTTTATTAGATGTGTTGCTGCCATGATAGGCAAAAGGTCTGAGCTTCAGGGCATGAGGTGAAGTTCACGGAAGAATGCATCCCAATTTCTGCAAGAAAAGGTTTAACCTTGGATTCGGGTTTCACAGCAACAGGAATGCTGTTAGCTTCTGTCTCACGCGGGCCAATGGAAAGCTGCATGCTTCTCTGTACTATGAAATATCCTAGTAATTCAGAGTTATTCAGTGAGTGTGCTTTCATCTAAGTTAAGGTAACTGCCCATCACCCATCATGGACAGTCGATGGAAATGAGGAACTGCAGCCTGGGGAACCTCCCTTCATGGCTGTTCCTGTGACAGTCTTACATGGCTATTATATTACAGTCTCTGATTCCGGGCTCCTTCGTGGGAAATGCCACAAGAAATGACAGTATGCTTTTGTTTTTGAAATGCTTTCCTCTTTCCTTTAGATTGGAAAAACCTGAAGAAGCTCACGGTTTTGGAGGACCACCATATTCTGTTTTCTCGGGGAGGATGTGTGGAGACAAGTTCTGTGTGTACCACGAAGGTTATCATAATATGCCAGCCATAAAGGCTTTTAAATTGGTCTCCCAATTAAAAATAAAATGAGTTTTATTATTAAAACATTAAGAGACAGACTTTTAACTTTGGCCAGTGAAAGTGCCTCCTGAAAGATTAATGCTTGTATTTTTAGTGCTTTATATATAGTACATTTATACATATGTGATATATATATATATATATCATATATATACTTTATATTTAGTGATTATACATTTAAAAAAATCTATAAAATTTTAATAAGTTAAAAGGTCTAAGAACAATTATTAAAACTCAGATATTTAAAAGCATGTTTATGCTAAATTATATAAAAGTTTACATATCAACAGAAAAATTCATTACTAATTTACATTTAACTTTAGTGCTTTTCCCAGTATCCTCTCTTGCAATACGATGCATGCTATAATTAGTTTTTCAGATACACTGGTATGCTATATACTTTAATAATATTCTTTCTCTTTAGCTTCATGAATCATACCATTTTCAGCCTCAATTTTCTTCAAATAAAGCTTGTAATTGCAAGTTTATAGTGACTATTTCGTGAGATAATGTATGCAAAATGCTTAGCATGATGGCTAGTCTCTTCTTAGGAGTCAATAAGCATTAGCTGTTATTATAAAAACGATGGGAGTTGGGCAACTTTCCCCTTCCTGACTAGTGTATTGTTGGTTTGTTGGCCCAATGAATCAATGCTATCTCATTGATCAATACTGTGAATGCCTGTACTTTTAGTCTTCCATCAATTTATTGAAATTTATCATCATTTCGTACATTAATTAATTAATTATATAGTTGCTTGATAATTTATTTCGAAAACCTCATGAATTTGCCCAGTCATTGACAAGCGTTAAGCGCAATACCTAAATTTTGCCCCTGAGATTACTTGTGTAGTCAGAAACTGAGAGCTTGGATACTATGTGGATGCCTTCTAACAGACTCATGTTACGCCAGAGCAAGAAATCAGAGCACACTGTTACGTAGCCCAGTGAGACGCCGAATAGCAAGATGCTAGAAGATGGGGATGGGTAAGAAAGTGTTCACTGGTAGCTTTTCAATCTGAGAGATATTAGAGGGCTTGAACTGGAGGAATGGAAATTCAGAGAGGGTAGAACAAGACATGCATGCTATAAAGGACATGGACAAACAGTTCAGCAGAGTCAGGTAGTGTGCCATCATTATTTCCATTCTTAACAAGCTTCTTTATAGGAAATCTAGTTATTTCTCCACTTGGAGTATAGAAGAAATACAACCAAGTGTCCTCATCTGTTAATTTCCTGTCATGAGAGATGGTAACACATGAGTTTCATGATATATGATGTACTTGGGTAGAGAGAAAAAGAAATGGGAAACTCCTCTATGCCTCTCTCTCTCTCTCTCTCTCTCTCTCTCTCTCTCTGTGTGTGTGTGTGTGTGTGTGTGTGTGTGCTGATTTTAAGTCACATTCTGTTCTATTTTTCTAAGATTTGAGGCTATTACTTCATTCCTCCTTTAAAAACCGTCTTATATCAAAATCTAGTTCTTCCTGAAAGGATTAGAGTTGCCCCAGATAGGAGCTCCTTTCTTCTTGTTTATTTTTGAATTATTCCAAATTTCTATTCCTGATATTGACAAGTAAATTTGTGTAATCACACTCATTGTTGTTATTGATTTTGGGTGTTGTTGTTTGGTTTGCTATGACTCAAATCAGGTCAGTCTTATTGACCTGAAGGCCCTAGAAGTTCTAAAGGAACACAGAGAAGCCATGTGAGAGTGCTGCACATGAATCTGGTGTTGTGGAGTGCTCAGCCAAAGCATACAGTTCATCTTTCAATACTGATTCTTCCATTTACAAAAGGCAGAGAAACATCTGTGTAATGTTGGGCAAACAGTCTTAGGATTCACATCTTTCCCCCAATGGAGGACACAAACAAATGTTGGTTTCTGAGCCTCATTTGTGAATAAAGAACTGAACCAGGAAGCAGTGGGTAATCTAACATTTAGACCAGTACCTATTCTAAACTAGCAACTATTCCATGATAATTCTTTTCAAAAAGTATTTGTTTTAGATTTTGAAATTAATATAATTTCAGTATTTCACTCTTCCTTTTTCTACCCCCAAACTCTTCTATGCACACCTCCTTGCTCTCTTTCAAATTCATGCTCCCTCTTCTGTCTCTCTGTGTCTCAGTCTCTCTGTCTCTGTCTGCTCTCTGTATCTCTCTCTCTCTCTCTCTGTTTAATTAATTGTTTTTTGATTTTTTTTATTTTTTGTTTACAACAAAGGAGTTCTGGCAAATAGTTAAAAACTTGAAAAAATGGAGAGTTTTAGCTAACATGTTGCTATACAAGACATGTTAAATCAAGAAAAACTTGGAACCCATGAAACAGATGGAAAATCACTCCACTTCTGCAGCAAATATACAGAATGAGCACAAATATTTATGTAGTGTTAGGGTAGGTGCTTGGTTATAAATCATGATACTTCATGAATAAGTGAGATTATTGTGTGCAAGTTTTGCTTTGATATGCTTTAGATCTCCATGAGCAAAAAAAAAAAAAAAAAAAAAAAAAAGCCTTGTTTGTCTTTAAGAAATAATGAAAGGAAGAGCACATACTTCAACTTAAAAGATCTCAAACACCTGTGGGGGTTGACAGGAAACTATAAATTGAATATGATCATCTAATTTCTTTAACAAAGGCATCCACTAGGTTAATATAAGAAAAATATGTTTTCTCACTGTATCTAAATATCCCAATAACCCATCAAGTGTGTTACAGAGGAGCACTAAATGAATGTTGTGTTTTGGTGCTCAGATTTGATTGTTCTAAGATGCTAATTTGGGTGAGAAATGTCCATAGAGGTGGGCCAATTAAAAAAGCAACAGAAAAAAAAGAGATATACACATATTAGTTCAGTTCTCACATAGACCAATAAGAGGGAAAGTCGGGAAAGCAAAAAAAGCAATGACAATTGTAGAACACAACACCTGAAGAGGACTGGGGAAGGACCTGCCAGTCATCATTGCACAAACACGAGACATCAATCCAAACAGATCAAGAAGAGTTAAATACTACAAATTAGTTAATGAAAAACAATAAACTCTTGAGGGATAAAGACTTTTAGAACTCCAATTGTTTGTTGTTGTTGTTATGTCTATTTGTTTTTGTTTCTTAAATTTTATGCTATATCAAAGAGAAAATGTGTTATTTTAAGTTCTTGCATTTAAAATATGTTAAAGAATAATTGGGGATTATTTGCAATGATTCTTTGAAAGTCTGGTACAATTCTGCATTGTATATCTATCTAGTCCTACCCCCCTCCACTTATTTTTTGTTGTTCTTGTTGTTTTGTTTTGGTTGGGAGATTTTTAAATAGTTCTTTTAGTTCACTAGAGGTAATGGGTCTGTATAACTTGTTTATTTTTATTTTGTTTTAACTTTGGTAAGTCATATTTATAAAAAAAAATGTTGGTTTCTGGTAGGTTTTCAAGTTCAGGTGAATGTAGATTGATAAGTATATCCTTATAATCATCTAGTTCACACAGCATCTATAGTAAATCTCTCCCCTTTCACCTATAATGTTAATAATTTTGATATTTTCTCCCTATCTTTTGGCTAACTTGGCTAAGAATTGTCAATCTTGCTGATTTTTTTTTCAAAAACCAACTGTTGGTTTCACTAATTCTTTGGATTTTTTCCATTTTATTGATTCCAGCCCTGAGTTGAATTGTTTCATACAATCTACTTTGGAAGAGGGGGATTATTTCATCTCATTTTTCTAGAGTTTTCAATTGTGCTGATAAGGTACTAATATGAGGTCTCTCCAAATTATTTATGTAGGCACTTACTGCTATGAACTTGCCTTTCAAAGATGCCTTCATTTTATCATCTAGGTTTGGGTATATTTTGTCTTTAATCTTCATTTAATTCTAATTTTCTTTTAATGTCTGGTTTTACCTAACTTTCCTTCAGTAGTGCATTGCTCAGCTCCATGAGTTTAGATACTTTCTGTTGCTTCTATTGTTATTGATATCCAACTTTAATCCATAATAATTAGATAGAATGCAATGTGTTATTTCAATTTTCAAATATCTGTGGAGACTTATTTGTATCTTAATACCAAATTAATTTTACAGAAAGTTCCATTGGCTTCTGAGAAGAGAGCATATTTGTTATGTTTGGGTGGGGTGTTCTGTAGATATCTTTTAGGTCTATTTGACTAGCATTCATAGTACTAGGAAGGAAATCTGCATGCTACCAGAGGCGAAAAAAAATTAGCAATTTCACCCAGCTACAAATGCTGACTGGGGGAAATCTACTAATTCTACTAAAGGAAAATAGCAATGAAATGTTTCCTAATGATTTATTGTTATTCCCATAGATCAGCACAGAGCTTAGTCCTTATCAGTGAACACTCTTCTTGCAGTAAATATCACAGAGACCTACAACTGGACAATGTGCATAGTGTGAGAAACTTTAGAATACTCATTATTAAATGCATGTGTTTTCTTTATCAAATGCTCTCCTCTAGGGCTCAGAAATCCATGGGTAAAAGTGTGTAGAAAGATTGATTTTAAGAGCCAGAGATGTTAGACTCCAAGGAAACAGTCTTCCAAACACAACAAAGCAGATACTCATAGGAGCTCAGAGACACTTCTGGTTCAAAACAAGACAACATTCCAGCACAGAAAAGGGAAAGTAGACATACCCTTCCCCCAGCCCTAAAAATGAAACCACTTGTAATTGATAACTGCTAGAAGAGAGAAAACCAGTTTTCTACACTTGTGTCAGTCCAGGGCAGACCCCATGCCTAAGGGTAGTTGACCAACATAAAACAGACATCATGGTACTTTTGGAGGCTTATTGTTTTAGTTGGGCTTGGTTTTTGTTTGTTTGTTTGTCTGTCTTGCCTTACTTATGTGTGTTGATTTTAATTTTGTTTCTGGGTGTTTTTTTTTTTTTCTTGTGGAGGAGAGCAAGAGAATATGTGAATAAATGAACACGAACTGGGTATATAGGGGAGTGAGGTGATCTGAAAGGAAATGAAAGAGGGTAAAACATGATCAAAACATTATATAAAAAAATTAAAACTGAGTAAAATAAACCTCTTGGCAAATTTGACTCAGATTCACAGATATGATGCGACAATCATATTTTAATTTTAACATGATGAGCTAAAATTATGAAATTATAAAATGATAATTAATGATTCAAAGTTTCTTCTACCCCTCTTCCCATCTAAAATCGATTTCCCTAAGAGTAGCTATTATGTTGCCTTTAATGTATTATCTTTGCATGATTTTAAGCCTTGTTTATATTTCTTACTTTTGACTATGATATATTCAACATGCTTTACCCCTGAAATGTCTAAATTTAGTTTAGCATTTTTATTGCTATTTAATATTCTCATTAAATAAATATTTATGCTAAACAACTCTATATAATATATTTTTATTTGCTGTTGTGGATTGTGTTAGAAATATTTACAGTTTGGAAATCTTTAATATAATGTAGTTTTATAATACTTGGGTATGTCTTTCAGAAATAATATTTCATATTAGTTATATTCCTAAAAGTATAGTTTTAGACAAAAATCCATGTAATTATGTTGCAAATGCTTTTCTATCTTCACCTTTAATACAAAGGTGTAGGGAAAATATTTTTAAGTAAACATTACTGAAACAATTAGATATACATATAAAAAGAAACTTTCATACTTACCTCATATAATATATAAAACTTAATGGCATATAATTCTTAGGGATTAATTAACTTAAAAAGAAAATTTTAAGAAGCTTTATTAAAATGGTGGTACATAGCCATTGAACGCATCACCTTGGAGGCAAAGACACGAGTATCGTGAATTCAGGATATGTCTGGGAATATAGTGATCCCTTGTCTTAAAAACAACAAATAGACAAACAACAATAACAAAAAATCTATGTTAGGGAATATTTTTATGACTTGAAGATAAAAATATCTTATTCTGTGTAGATTGATAAATAAGAAATAGTTAATATTAGTAACTATGTAAAATACCTATAATGTATGTCAGTGTATAAATATACATATATAGTTTAAATGAAAAGTTCTCATCTAAGCTGATAATGCTCCCTCTAAGAGCCAAAGAACACTCAATAAAATTCCCAACACCACACATGTGAAGCCCTCTTTTTAGTTGTTGGTCAGGGTTGTCCAAGAGAGTCCCAAGATATTTTAGACTATTACTATTACCCTTGGTTTCTCTCCAGAGTTAGAAGGTAACTTCTCATTGCTGAAGGCACCACAAAGATAGGGCCAAAGGTCCCTGAGTTGGATATGACGTAAATGCCTCTTCCCTGGGGTCTGACATTTATGGTACCAGAGACACCCTGCAACCAATCAAAAGCAGCAAGTCTTATACTGATATGATGCATGTGAAGCACTGCAATGATCCCTTGGCACCAGAACCCTAAAGGCTTTCAGTAGTGTTATGTGTACTTTGTCAGTGACCAACAGTTCTCTGACTGTATTTAAAACTCATCCATTCAACAGGAGATAAACCATGCCTGGAATTTGAAAACTAACCAATTATGCAGAGCAAGTGAAATCTTAGACTTTGGAAGAGAACTTCAATAACCACTTTATTAAACCGGCATAATATTTAACTACATTCTAAATATTTGTGCTTATACCCACAGATAAGTATAGTCCTCATACCTTATCAAGTAAACAATGGATACTGCTACAGAAAACAACAGCCGATCCAATACTGGAGTTATAGAGCCCACTTCTAATGAGTACATCTACAAAACAACATCCACACTATGGCTCAGAGAACACTGTAGAAAAGGATCAGAAAGAATATAAGAGCCAGAGTATTAAGGTTTGCTGTGAGATTGCCTCGCCTTAATCTTAGAACTCATAGAGCTTCAGCAGCTTGACATCAGCTGAGCAAGAACAATAGACAGGTCAAAGTTCTAGATGATCAGCCATTCTAGTCATTACATCCTTTATATGAAAACATCACAGATGTTTTATCAGAAGTAGTGGAGATGAACTATTTTCCTGGCTTATGTAGTACTGTACAACACAATTTAGAAAGATTTTTCTTCAGGGAAAAAATTAGTGATGAAGAGAAAGTAACACAGAGCAATGTATGAGGCCATGCTTTAACCTTATGTCTATTATATGCATTGTGCTCTAGGATTAATGTCTGAGCCTTATGGATTTTGCAAGTTCATATGTAGTACATTGCATTTTACATTGAAAATGGCTTAAGACAACAAACAGGCTCATCAAACATTTTTTCAGAGTTTGTAGCTTAGAACAGGTGGAGAATTACTATGGGGAGAAATAAAAGTATTTTAAAAGTAAACAGAATTTTGAGAAATGAAGTTAAATTTGCATCTTGATTTCACAGCACCTTAAAGCAATCATTATTGTATCCTGAAGAAATAAAATATAAATATATTTAGGGGTTGGGTGGGAGCTTTCCTGAGGAGCCATTCTTTAGTGATCACAGGTTGGCTGGGAAGAGAAGTAAGGGGAATTGGTTGTTTGTGAAGCAGATTTCAGGAGACTTAAGTATTATTGGGAGACTATAGCAATCCCTTCTTATCCATGGAAGACACGTTTCAAAGTAGCCTGAAACCACAGGTAGTCCTGAAATTATTATACAGTATGCTTTGTACTTCATTTTTATGAAAAGAAAAGACATGTCTTTTCCATCTTAATGAAGCATATATTGAACACAGTGGTAGTAACTTGAGTTGGAAATGTAAGACAAATCTGGGTTAAGTTTTTTTTTTTTTCTTTTTCACAATTGTACTGAAAGAAATCTTATTCTTACTGTAGGTCTAGCTTCAACATATGATTTCTATTTTTTCCTTATTAATAATTGTCACATTTCACAGAAGGGGCCTTTTTATAGATTTTTCCTCCGTACATGTGAATTGCCAGATGTTCTGTTTTTGCACTTGGACCATTAGTAAATAAAACAAGAATCTCTTGGATACAAGTCTTAACAATGCATGTACACATAGATATGATAACCACCATTGTTATGAAGTGACTAATGGTGAGTGCACACTGGGTTCTCTAGATAAGAGATGATTCATGCACTGGGCAGGACAGAGAACAGCACAAGATCTTATCATGCTATTAAATATAGTTTGCAGTTTCAAACCTTATATTGTTTATTTCTACTACTTTCATGTAATTTTTTTTAAATACAGTAGAATGAAAGTAAATTGTAACTTCAGAAAGCCAATTTGTGGACATGGGAGAAAACTGTACAGAATGTTTGTTCTCATACTGCATTTGAACCTCCAAGTCGTAATCCTTTGTTCATTTTTTAAGGTGGGTGCAGCTTCCTTCTCCTGTACATATGGTACTGTCTCCCAGCAGACATCACGATCATATGGCCCTCACAGTCTCTCAGCCTCCTTTGCCAAATGTTTCCTGAGCCTTAAACATGTAGGAGCTTTGCTGCAATTGTATCAATTAATGTAAGGCTCCACAGAGTCCCTTAGCCTATGCATATTGACCATTTGTGGTGTCTGTAATAGTCTCTATCTGTTGCATAAAGAAGCCTCTTTTATGAGGGCTGGAGGCTACATTCTTATCCATGGAAATAATTCATCTGACTTAGTAGGATGACTGTAGAGAAGCATTTGGATGTATGTTGTAAACATAAAGTTAGTACATATTTGTACTAACAAATATGAAGAAAGAATGGACTATGCATTAAAATGTTAAAATGGTGAAAAGAGCAAAGGTATGTTTTAAAAGACTTTGGTTTTAAAAGAGGATGGGGTGAAAAGCACTCAGAGTGTCCTTCGACGGAGTTGCCGGCTGGGTGGGGGAGGGCAGGTATGGATTAGAAGAGTGGTTGGCATATTAGGAGGGCAGCTGATAGAAGGGAGACGAAGACTGAACCGTGAAGGACCTAACATATATAATATGGTCATATGGACAATAATAGGAATATAGGGTAGGGATTTGAAAACATATTCATTGATTAGACATGAAAAATCCTACTAGAATATAAATGAAAAACAAAGCTATGTAATGTGTGTCATGGCAGAGACAATCTAGGTGAAATCACTATGTCATTTGAGTCATCCACTGGGTTTGTTAAGGATGGGTCTCAGTCGCCTGCCTAACTCGGCATCCTTACTTCTCTTGTCTATGCTTGTCCAGAAAATACAAAAACCTAGATTTGTATCAATAATTGATGGCACAAAACCTGTAGTCAGAACTAATAGAAACCAGAACTAGGCTAAGCAACCAGTACAAGTCATTGCTATAGGATATTGTAGATGGTGAAGAAACCATATAATCAAGTAACAAACCTGGTCTGTGAGTTGAGGGCAGGCATTTTGTGAGAAGGTGACATTTATGATGAAGTCAGCCTTCCTTAGAATGGAACCTAATTGACATCACTCTTCACTATCCCTCCCAGCCCTTGTTCCTTCTGTCTTCAACTTGAATCTTGTTCCTTGGTTCCTCCTGGCATATAGCCTTGTAACTTCCTAAATAAGGAAGGCTTACAAAGATTGAAAGGCTGCATGTCTAAGTCATAGTTTACATGTTCCCTGAAATCTGTGTCTAAGGGCACATTTCTTTCATGTGCCCTTACATATTTTACTTAAAAAAAGTTCACTGGACATCTGAGATAGAGGAGATTAGGACACATAGTAATCTCTAAATAGACCTTACTCTATCATCAGCAGCAGTATAACTGGTGATGAATTCCAAGTATTTCCCCATTGGAAGGTTTATCAACTCAGTCTTCTGTCTTCATCACTATCTTGACTACACAATAAGACAAAAAGTGCAGCATGTGCAAAGTGCAAGGTTGAGCCAAGCAGTCTGGAGAGGGCAAGAGGATACTCTTGGCTGAGGCAGCACATTTTTCTACAATTGAAGAAGGAGGCAATATGTCACTGTTTGTCATTCTCGATGCAAGAACCTGGGCGACATTCTCTTCCTTACACTGCTATCAGGAACTCTCACTGTGGCTTCTTTATTTATAAATTAGCATTACGTACTGTACTATCTCGAGCTTCCTTTAGGAATTTCACCGGATATCACAAGTGTAGCACCCAGCTCAGAGAATGTTGTTTTGTTTGTTTTGTTTTTTGTTTTTGTTTTTAAATAAATTGGACATTTTCTTATTTACATTTCAAATGTTATCCCCCTTCCATGTCTCCCCTCTGGAAACTCCCTACCCCATCTCCCCTCCCCCTGCCTCTATGAGGGTGCTCCCCCACACACCAATCCACTCCCTGCCCTGGCATTACTCTACACTGGGGCATAGAACCCCCACAGGACCAAGGGTCGCTCCTCCTACTGATGTCCAACAAGGTCATCCTCTGCCACATATGCGGCCGGAGCCATGGGTCCCTCCATGTGTGTTCTTTGGTTGGTAGTCCAGTCCCTGGGAGCTCGACTGGGGGTCTGACGTTTGACACTGTTGCTCCCCCCACGAGGCTGCAAACCCCCTCAGCTCAGAGCATGTTTATTCTGATAAAACGTTGCTACTGCAAGTTGTTGAGATCCAGGACAAATTGACTTAAAGCATGAATGGAAAGAAATGTATTTTTATCTTAGAAAATAAGGAAGGACAAGTGGGAAGGGCATCAGTAATAGTGTCAGGGGTTGGCTCTGCCTAGTGGGAGCAAATGGGCAAAGCGCAGAGAGCACCACAATCTCATCTGAGAACTCAGGATTTTCTCAGACGTACACAGCTGTGGCAGATTGTTCACTCATCCCTCAGAGCTTCTCTCCTACATGCCAGTAACACCAACTGTTCCTCTGCATGAAAAATGGGTCGTTCCAGAATCAGTTCAGGATCCCGAGGCAGAGATTATCCTGGATTACCTGTGTGTGCTCAGTGTAGACTTAGAGGCAGCTGGTGGTCTGCACTAGTCAGTAAAGAAGATGCAAAGCAAGCAGCTGATAGGTGATGGAGGAGACCATACACCGAGAATCATAGTGTGTGTGAGTTGGTTACTGAAAATAAGATGGAGCAGATTCTCCATGGAAATAATGAGAGCAGACACGGAGGACTTTACCTCCTTTATATACGCCTGCCTCGGGAAGTACCTAGGTTTCTTTTGGCTTCTGTATGCTCA
>JADRCH010000133.1:1073139-1118968 GCA_019843965.1 Rhynchomys soricoides | reverse complement strand
CAGTATTCCGGCTATTTTGTTCTTGGAGGAAAACATTTGTGGGCCTGTTCTACTGGCTTCCCCTGCTGGAGGTGTCTCAGTGGGTGGTGGAGATATTACAGGTTCTTCTTTTTCCCTTGACTCTCTTTTAAACTTTCAGGGCAGAGGAAAAACACAGTGCTCATCATGTGGGAAACATGCTGGCATTGGGGTGGTACAATGACTTACAGGTTTTAGGCATTTTGAGGCTGGGCTGTTGATATAAGTTTATACTCATAATAGACAAATGCCCAAGTAAATTTGAATTTTATGTAAACATCAAATTTATGTTAGTATTCTTACAATTCATGTGATATTAGATATTCACACCAAGTCATGATTTGTTGTTTATCTAGAGTTAGCATGCACTGATATCCTAGGCTTTCATTTGCTCTATCAATTCTAAGTACTCCTACTGGTGTTGCTCAGCTGTAACGGCTTTCTTGTATGTTTCTTCCTACTCAGGCAGAGACACTATAGACGTATTGCTGAGGCTTGTCTTGCTGGTCCCCACAGTTCTACAGTGGATAAGGTGCCACACTGCTATGCTGTTATGTTTATCTAGAGTTTGGGCATAGGAAATATTTGTAGAATCTTTGTCTTAGGAAACACTGGAATATTAAGCCGCCGTTTCCCCAAATCACCTATATTATTGGACCACTGTCTCTGAACTTCACCATTTCTAGCCTACACAAAGGTACTGATACACAGCACTTCTTTACATGCGAATGACAAGTGTTCTGTGGGAACAGGCATCACATTTAAGTCTCAGGTAGAGCAGACATCTCTGTTTGCGCTCCTATTTAGAGAGAATCATAGCAAAGAAAAGTCTTTTTGGCAAAAAATTTTGTCTCACAATTTTCTTGCAATTCAGGATCCCAACATAGTTATTATTTATCTATCTGTTAATAACTTCCTTTTTAATTTTGAAAATTTGTTCTATTTTCTGGGAGCTCACTGTGCTACATCTGGTCTGAAAAATTTGGCTGGGCTTTGGAGGTGGCTCAGCAGGTAAAGGCCCTTGCCACATAAACCTGATGACCTGAGTTTAATCTCCAGATCCCATAGTAGAAAGAGAGAACTCATTCCCAAAGCTTGTCCTCTGATTTCCACAAACATGTGCTAATGTCATAATAGTAAGTACAATTTTAAAAGGATAGCATGACTGACTTCTGAAGTCTATCTTTGCACTAGGTGTCTGTATTTCCTTGGGATTCAGTTTCTTTGTTCTGAGTCATCTTGATCCCCTTATGTATTAGATATCTTACTTAAGCATTGCAAATTAATTCTGGTTATACACTTTGTTCACCTAGAAAGATGAATTCTATAAAGATGCACAATTATGTTCAAAGTATCTAAAAATTCATCTACATGAACTCTATGTTTAAAAACTGAATTTATAAAAAAATATAACCCTGATTAAAATCCCCAAAGACCCTCATTGATTGCAATATTAAATGTCACATTCTTGGTGCATTTTCTATGTTCTGTGGCCTATATATTGGTAACCCTTTTTGTTAATACTCTAAAATATTATATTTAGTTAGCTGTGGGAAGGATGAAGCATTTATGTGGAGGTTTAAAAAACTGTGTGGGAGTTGATTCTTACTCTACATGTGGATTCAGGGATAAAACAGCTTTCATGAACAGTCCCTAAAGCTGAGCCACATCACAGGCCCATTATTGTTGCATTTATTATTTTACCCATCTCACTTTTTAATGTTCTTATGAGCAAACTTGACTTAACTTACTTTATGATCCCATTCTTTGTATGCCCTTTCCCCCTTTTGTTTAAAATATCTGGCCTTCTCTAAGAGTAGACTCTACTTAGATTTTAAACCTCATCAGTTCTAAACAGATTTGTGTCTTGTTTCTCTTCTTTTTTCTTATATACATTTCTGGTATGACTTTCCTTAAGAAGAACCTATATCATATTTTATTTAATATAAATTAAAGGTCTTCCTGCTGCCTGTCTTGTGTTCTCTGAGTGAGAATATGTAGCATTCCTCTCTTGGTCAGTTTCCTGTCATGGTACAGCTCACTGTCCACATAGCTCAGCCCATGGACTTCTTCCACATGCTCATATTGATGTTATTCTGTTGCTAATTGCTGACTACTGTGAAAATCTTTGCCAAAATTCGACTTTAAAACTCTATTGGAATTATGGAACTATATAACAAACCATTCTTATTCCTTCATAATATTTAGTTATTAGACAATAATTAAAACAGACTAGAATAAAGTAAACCAAGAATCAAACTCATGCCCTGGACAAGAAGGATGGAAAGTACAGGCTTTAAAGAAGGTTTGAGTGCAAAGAAGTAACTAGATAGTCTTTAAATTAACATCCCACATTAATCTGCAATAAGTCATATTGGTTCTAAACAATTGCCAAGTCTTGATTTCTTTCTAAATTCATAGACTTTATTTAAAAACAGCTTAAGTAGTTTGCCCACTTCCACATAGATGTTATGAGCTCTGAGGACTTCCTAATATTTTGTCATTGCTTTCATAATAACACAATAGATGTTATTGCTGTACTTGTATAGGATTCTAATTCCAAGATTTTTATTATCCTCCCTTTTATTAACATATCTTAATTACACAAAGGATTCTTCATTCTGTACATGTTCATGCACATATAGAATTCGCTTTGCTCATATTCAACCTTGTTGACCTTTATGCCACCACCTTTTGGGGTACCCTTCCTCATCCAGCAGACTTCTCCCTCAACTTTCATGCCTTTTCATAGAAATTTCTGATTCCCTAGTGAGAGAAAACATGCAATTTTGTTTACACATCTGGCTTAGTTCACTTAACCTGATGACTTCCAGTTACTTGGTGATCTCAATGAAGGATATGAAGTAGGTGAATACGCAAATGAAGTAACAGCTAGAAAATATGTAATAATAGAACTGACCTCAACTTCTTAAAGCTATCTTCCTATTAAAACAATGTTTCTACTGGGAACAACAGGAACAGCTAGCTTGTTCTCCATTAGGCAGGCTGAAACACTTTCAGGGTGTGACACAGTTTTTAAAAAATAAGAATTGTCTCTAACAGCCAACACTTGATAAATAATGGAAGCTTCCCCAAGTTTTGTATTTACTCTAACTTAGGGCTGTAGAGAGACTATATGGTATCTCTCTAATCAATCACATGGGGCTTTCCAGGTCCTGATGATCTGCCTACAACTTCCTTTGCCAGAAGTCTTCATCACGTACTGCTGAGACACTCTTGTCTGTACTGTTTTGCTTTGTCCTACTATACCAAACATTATCAACTGGATAATTTATAAATAAAATGAATTTACTCATCACAGTTCATTACACTTTGATCTCAAGTTGAAGGATCTAAAGATGGCAGAGAGCAAAAGACCAAAGAACAAGAGATTGTACATCAGAGAGAAAGTGAGGCCAATGTAGGCTTAGATTTTTCAATTTCTATGTTAATAAGGGTTCTCAAATGGTTTGACCCCCCCTTCTAGCCCACCTTCCAAAGGTGGGGGACAAAATATGGTAAATAGGACAAGGGGATGTGGACCAGTTTAGAAGTAGTTCTTGGGGGCGATTCCAATCTATCTTTATCAGGATACCAGCAGTGCAGTTCAAAACATGAATCTGCAATGGCTGGATCCATCAGAAACTTCCAAGGCCTCCACTAAATCAGTATGAGTAGGTGAGAGTAAACAGGACCAGACAGAATGGCAGGAGTTTTCTCTCAATGAAGTGAAGATCAGCAAAGATGCAAGACAATAAAGAGCTGCATGGCCAGCTATTCAAGTGCCCTGTCACTGCCCATTGAGTCCTACTTACACCCTCTCCAAACACCACATGTCCTCCCACAGGTCTTGCCTCAGCAAAACAGGTGAGTCTGCATCACATGACATGACCAGAAGCTTCCTGCCAAGCTCATTCTCTCACAAAGAACCTAAACCAGAGATAAATAACTCACTTTTGCAATAACAGCATAGATCAGTTAATCTACCTTCATGAACTGACCTCTTAAAGTTCTTGCCTTCAAGCACTGTTGCAGAGAAAGTAAGATGTTGCCATAGGTAAAGGTTTGTGCCATCACCCTTAATAACCTGATTTCAGTCCCAGATACCACATGGTTCCAGGAGAGAACAGATTTCCATGAGTTGTCCTCCAACCTCTGCTTGCACTCACATTCATGGATGTGCGCACACACACACACACACACACACACACACACTATTAAATAATAAAATGTAATAGATACTGTTGCAATGGAGACTAAAATTTTCACACAAGAATGTACAAAGACCATAGCATCCCATATTTTCCTTTTCAGTCTGCAATTGGATCTTCCAACCTCAAATGGTAGTAGCTGACTTCTTTGCTCTTGAGGCCCCTCTTGAGCCACATTTGCCTTTCAGATGATTTTCATGCATTTCTATAAATGTGATTTTCAAAATTTCCTTATGTTCCTCAGAATTTAATGAATACTGGATACCTTTAAGTTATTGTCTTTCTTTTCTATAATGAAGAGCCATGCAGAATCATAGCCATAGTGAGCAGAGCAGCTCCCATTTTTAGATAATAGCAGACTATATTTAGAATCTGGTTAGCCTCTGATTTAACACAATAGCTCTTGCAATGGTTTCCCTTCTTTCACACTACTCCTGAATACCTAGTCACTAATTACATTTTAATTACGTTTTCATGTCTCTGAAAGGTCATGAACCATTATAAGATAGAGAAAAATTGCCTTACACACACACACACACCCTAAACATGTTGCATTTTTATCACTCATTAATTTCTAGTATTTTTTTTCAACAGTGTTTTGAAAAGTTTCCCAAGAGATGCAGAAACCACAGTGAAGACGGTGTAAGGAGCAAGGCACCTGGGCTGAGGATTGGGGAATCACAGTGAAAATCACTGTGACAAGGAGTCAGCAGCACCAGCAGCAGCAGCAGCACCACCAGCAGCACCAGCAGCAGCAGCAGCAGCACCAGCAGCAGCAGCAACAACAGACTAGAATGTTATTTCTGCCTGCAATTTGTTGTGTGTACCAGAAGCCATTTTCAAAATTCAAGGTGTTGGCTGAAAAGCAAGAGCCTCAGGAAATGTCTCTGTTTGTTATGACCGAGTATCTTGGAGAGTAAGGCTTTGGAATTGGACCTTGAGGTCTTGTCCTGTGTTCACTGTCACTTCTGTATAAGTTCAAACAAGTCACACAACATCCTTGAGACCCATGTTCCAGTTACTTTGAACCACTCTGGTTTGACAGTTGAATGTAGCCTTTCTGGAGCTACTGCAGTGGTACTTATCCAAAGTAGGTGTCTCCTTTTAAAACTCCTCCACTATGTTCTCAAGTCTGTATTCTCTGTGACATCTAAGCAGAGTCTGTTAATCCTGGTGGAAGACATCCTGGACTTGCTACTGTTAAGTCTCAAATCCTGAGACAAATAGCTAAGGTGCCTATTTGACTTACCAAAGCAGACCTGACTGGAGGATCTCCCAGCATCCCTCAGTTCCTACATGAAACAGTATATGGCTGGCATACCCTGTCCTTTAGCCTGATCTTGCCAGCCCAAGGGTTGGGCTGCCATTCCCCCAGAGACTTTTCCCTAGATAATCTACACATTTTGGTTACCTGCTCACCCCCCCCTTCATTTTTACTTTCTGTGTTCTTAGCTGCAGCACTAGGTTCTCTTCTCTCTGCTCTCCCTTCTCCTACTCCCTCTATTCACAAGGCTCAGGCTTCTGTCCACTCTGTACTCTCCAAGATGTCCCTGCCTCTAGCTTTGCTCTCCTTTCTATTTACAATAATTTTTTTCTTCCACCATAGCTAGGAGCAGTAGTGGTTTTTTTGTTGTTGTTGTTCATTCAGCTACTATGCCTATTTTGAAATCACTCTAGTCCTAGGCATTATGAGCATAAAACCTGCTCACAGCATGTCTGATCATTTGTAAATCAATTTTGAGCAAGTAGAATGCTCTAAATGATAGCTAGGCTGGGGATTCCAGGCAATTTTTTCTTAATTACTCATGCTGAATGCAGTATCTCTTTCTTTCTGTGAGCATACTTAAGTGTTTGTTCAACTAGAGTCATAGTAGAGAGCCATTTATTATATGCCTGCTTTATACTTGATATAGTTTTACCTTAAGAATATGAACCATGAGCACCATGGTTCAAAGATTACATTAAAAACCAAAAACAAACAAAAATCAAAGAAGTATAAAGGTCTGGAGATATCCCTCAGTTAGTTAAGTATTTTTCATGTAGTATGAAATTTTGAGTTTGGATTGCCAAGTGCTCTTGTAAAATACAGAGGTAAACAACTGTAAGCCCAATGCTGGGAAAACCAGGTTCCAAGAATCCCAGGGGCTCAATGAGCAACCAGTCTAGTTAAATTGGTGAACCATGGGTTCAGTAGAGATGCTGCCACAAAAACTAATTGGAGAGCTATTGAGAAAGATATTCAATGTTGACTTCTGACTCAGGCAGATGTTCTACACACATCTGCATACATATAATTACACAAAGAGAGAAGATATAGGAAGAGTTTAACATTTATTTCACACCAGTGAACACTTTCTAGCCCTGATGGTATGTTCTTCATCATATCTGGATATTACTTGATTAGAAAACATTTATACTTTAAAGGGGAGACACAGCGCATGCATCTAAGACAGGGGACTCCGAATTGGACTTTCATCCACCAGTTACTTCTCCTATCTTAACACCTCCAAACACTCCCTAAGGCCTTCAGAACCAAGTACTCTTGGGTTCTTTACATGGAGTCATTCACCTCTTCAACTTCAGGTGTCTTTGACAAGGCTTCAGTCCCAAAATTTCCCCTTTTTTTCCTGAAGCTAAATGAGGCCCTTTCCTTTCCTTTCCTTTCAGAGCATGTTCCAAATTATGGTGTACTGAGCTATTTAGGGATCATGTAAGTTCTGATCTACTGATATTAATTTATATTCTCACAGTGGACTCTTAAGAAAGGCTTTATCTCTCATGCTGTGAGCTTAAATTACTGGAGAAGGCCAGAGAAATCTGCAAGGCTGTTTCTTTCTCCCCAGATTATATCATCATTAACATTCCATCTTACCCATGCTCTCAGCCCAGTGGTTATAACATCTCCACGGAACAAATGTAATTCCTGGAAGTCTGATGAGAGCCTTTGAGCAAAATCCCACTTAAAACCTCTGTAGAGCAGCAAGCCTGGGGTCTGATATTCTCTTCACTGTGAAGTCCCAGGTACATCCACTCTATTTCCAGGGATTTCTACAGGAGCAGGAGATGGCCCAACAGTACTGGACTTCTTTGTTTGTTTGTTTGTTTGCTTGTTGTTGTTTAGTGATTGACAGTTATATCCAAATTAGCAAAACAAAAGCATAGAAAGGGCACAGAAACTTATAACAGAAGATGGAGACATTTCTTGTCTTCCCCCCCCCCCCAACGTTCTTAGGTTCTCTTGTACACACATAAACTGCAGAAAAGTTTTGGTCACTGTTTGAAACTTGAATACAACTGCTGAAACCGATTTGTGAAACCTACTAGCTTAGCTTCAATCTTCAGATTCCCCCTCAGCTCTTTGATGCATGTGCAAATCTATTCACACTTGGGCTTGCCCTCTCACTCTCTGGATTTAACTTCCAGTTTCAGAAGCCTGAGGTCAAAGCCTGACACATTTTTGGGGTGTGTGGGAGTTATATATACAACCACACACAGTCCAAACACACCCATGGTGACTCAAGGTGGTAGTTAAGCCTAGTGTTCCCAAGGAGAGTAAAACTAAGGGAGCTATGAAGCCCGAACACAAATTCAAGCCAGGAAAGGGAAAAACAGCCAGGCTCCTGATGGCTTTGCTCACTGGAAAAACAAAATGTGTTCTTACTCCAACAGTCTTGTCCGTGCTTGCATGTTGCCACACCTAGAAAAATATAGTAGGCCTTTACAAGATCACATCTGCCTAGAACTATGCACACAGAGAGCTGTTAGGATCATTGCTTGCTCTTCCTTTTTCTCCATCTTTTCTCCCAGAGCTTGCAGGTGTTGGAGTCTTGTGCATGTCTTCTTTCACTGGGGGGCATAGGCAGTTTGAAAATGATTTCATTTTCTTTATCGTCACTGACTTCCATCACCTGCTATTTTCGTCTCTCCAAAAACGTTGGTGTATGAACTGGCGTGGGATTCTGACTGTCCACAGATGAGGACTTCCTCCAAGACCTCTTACAATTCTTATGAATGTTTTTGGAAATCCCCCCTTTCATCATCTTCTCCTTTCACCTAAGTACACCTGAAAGCTTTTCTTTTTGGTCAGGTAAAACCTGGTTAACCTCAGAATCCCCATGAGTGTTAGCAATGTTTGAAATCCCTTTCTTTGGCTTAGGTAGCACCAGTGAAGGAAAACTACAATCAATCCCCCTCTCAGCTAGTTTCTTCTAGAGTAATTTTTCCTTCTTTTTAAACTGATATTCCATCTTCAACATCTACAAATGTCCTCATTTCTGATTATAGCAGTTCACTGCTGGAAATGATGGCAGATGAAACAGAACATTCCACTGGCTACAAAGGTCTTTTCGGACCTTTTCTCATGGCATAAATTTACATGATAGAAATCTTTCACCAAAAAGGTAGTTATCCATTGTTTCTGCAGCTATCTAGGCAACAGCCTCATACGTAAACTCCACAAAGGTATAGCCTCTGCTGTTTCCAGTCCGCTTACCTCTAGACAATCTGAATCTGCTAATGTTGCCAAGGACACAGTAGTCATAGATATGGCTTTCAGAAAGTGTTGATGGTAGGTGCCCCAGATAAACTACTCCAGGGTTAAATTTTTCCTTCTTCTTTTGCTTTTTCGTGCGCCCTTGGATTTGTGTTAGATCCTTTTCAGATGACTGCAAGTCTTCTTGCAGATTCAACTCCAGACTTGGCTTCGTGGGGCCTGCTAACTTGACCATGCTGGAGAATCCAGAACAAGTCAGTCCATGCGGAGCTCCAGGAAGTGACCAGAACTGGACTTCTTGACCACTATTTCCCAAATTTCTGAAAATACTGAGAAGCAATGTTCAGATTTACATTTCTCATGTAAGTGTGCTTATATTTGAATGGGTCTAAATGAAAGCAATTGTTAGACAGGAATACAGTCATGGATGCTTTAAGTAGGTGTGCTCCCTACAAAGACTGTATGAATTCCCAAGATATGCAGCAAGAGTACATTGTTATACACAGCTTACCACAATATAGAGTTGTCCAGTATATATATATATATATATATATATATATATATATATATATATATATGATGCATTAGAGAGGCTTACAGGTTTATAGGCTGTAGTCCAGCTACTCTGACTACAACTGATGGAAAATCCAAGAAAATCCACTGGTTAGTATGGTCTCCAGGATTCTGGGGAAAAGGTAGTGTCTAATACTAGTGAAGAAATGAACTTGCAAGCAAAACTGGAAGCAAGCAGGCAAAGAGCAAACAAACCCCTCTTCCATGGCTTCATATAGACTGCTACCAGAAAGTGTGGGCCAGATTTAAGATGTCTTGATACCTCAAAGGATTCAATCAAGAAAAGTTCTTCACAGGTATACCCTGAAGCTTAGGTTTCAGTTTATTCTAGATATTGTCAAGTTGATAATTAAGACTAGACATTATAGTCCAATAACTAAAAGATCATGATAAATATGAAAAGCAAAGACAGTGAATATGAACATGTGTTGAACATGCCAAAGTATGGGACAGAGACAAGAGTGTGTCCCAGCATCTAAGCAGAATGGCCTCTGAAGACTGCTGAGTCCATACAGAATAGCTCTATTGTCTTTACTCACAAGCTAGTGAATAGGAGGCTAACATGAATCTTGCTGCAATAAGCCCTATTTATTTGGACAATTTTGAAAGCTAAATTACAGCTGTTATAAGTGCTTTAACAACCCATTCCAGTTTCTTTTGATACAAAGTAATAATTTGTTTAAATAAACAAATTAACTAAGTAGAATTTGTTATTTCATGATAAGCTATTTACATGAGCTTTTTTATAGTATTTAGAATAACAGATTCAGAAGACACAAAGTATTTTGTCAGTTTCTGTTAAGGATAGAATTTTCCTGATTGAAGGATTAAACACTAACATAGGAGTGAATCAGATCTCCTTGTTGATTTTAAGTTTCAGGGATTATTGATTTGATTTTTAGGGGTTTAACTGTATTATTTTTCTGTGATTAGAATCGTTCTTATATAGTATAGTCATTATATCCTTCCAGGTACATGGTCACTTCACAAGGGCAAAGACATCATGACTCAATAGACTTCATCTTCTAGTATATTACACAGTACATTCCTACATATGAAATCCAAGGGACATATGCATTCAACCAGTGTCACTTATTTGATATGTCACAGCTTATGTCTGTGACAGACAGACAGTGGTAACCTCATGCATTCCTAGACTGTAAGGTTTTCCTAAGACAGACAGACACAGAGAGAGAGAGAGAGAGAGAGAGACAGAGAGAGAGAGACAGAGAGAGACAGAGAGAGACAGAGAGAGAGAGAGAGAGAGAGAGAGAGATTTATAGAAATGTGGGATAAAACAGAGGCACAGTTGTTTTACAGAGTCATGGAGAAACCAAAGGGGGGGAAAAATCAATGTTTAAAGTAAAACATTAAGCCAGGCAGTGGTGGAGCACGCCTTTAATCCCAGCACTTGGGAGGCAAGGCAAGCGGATTTCTGAGCTCGAGGCCAGCCTAGTCTACAAAGTGAGTTCCAGGACAGCCAGGGCTACACAGAGAAACCCTGTCTCAAATAAATAAATAAATAAATAAATAAATAAATAAATAAATAAATAAAAACATTAGCCCCAACCCCACAACTCTGCCTGCCTCCCAGGAGGCCTGCTCTAACCCTGGACACACAAGAAAGACACCTACACCCCAATGCCCAAACGTCCAGAAAGCACGAGCTTTGTTCCACCTTATCAGAGCTCCATCTTCCTTCTAGCCAACACTTCTACCTGCAATCCTGGATTTGCAAAATCATAGAAGAATATTTCCCTAACCTAAATACATGGCTATAAATGTGCAAGAAGCTCACAGAATATCAAATGGATTTGAAAGAAAAGAAAATCCTCCCACCACATAATAATCAAAATATTAATTGTACAATAAAAAGAAAGAATATTAAAATCTGCAAGGGTAAAAGGCCTAGTAACATATAAAAGCAGGCTTATCAAAATTACACCTGACTTCTTAATAGAGACTCTAAAGGCCAGAAGAGCTTGGACAGATGTCTTGCATACCCTAAAACACCACAGATGCCAGTCTAGACTGCTATAACCAGGGAAACTTTCAATCACCAAAGATGGAGAAACCAAGATATTTCATGACAAAACCAAATACAATATCTTTCTACTAAGCTAGCCCTACAGAGGATACTACAAGGAAACCTTCAACACAAGGAGAATAACTACACTCAAGAAAACACAAGAAATCATCTCACAGCAAAACCAAAAGAAAAGAATCAAACACACACAGTATCACCACCAACACCAAAATAACAAGAACTAAAAATCATTGGTCATTAATGTCTCTCAACATCAATGGACTCAATTCACCAAAAAAAAAGACATGGGATAACAGACTGGCTTTGGAAACAGGATCCATCTTTCTGCTGTATATAAGAAACACACCTCAGCAACAATGATGGGCACTACCTCAGACTAAAGGGCTGGAAAAAGGTTTTCCAAACAAACAGATCCAAGAAGCAAGCTGGAGTAGCTATTGTTATATCTAATAAAATAGACTTCCAACCAAAAGCAATCAAAAGAGACTGCAAAAGACACTTCATACTCATCAAAGAAAAAATTCATCAAGATAAAATCTTAATTCTGAACATCTATGCCCCAAAAGCAAGGGCTCTGACATTTGTAAAAGAAACATTACTAAAGCTCAAGTCACATATTGAACCCCAAATAATAATAGTGGGAGACTTCAACACCCAACTCTCACCAATGGGCATGTCATCAAAAGAGAAACTAAACAAGAAACAATGAAACTAACAGATGTTATGAACCAAATGGATCTAACAGATATTTCCAGAACTTTTCACCCCAAAACAAAAAAATATACCTTTTTCTCAGCACCAGATGAACCTTCTCCAAAATTGACCATATAATCTGGCATAAAGCAAGCCTCAACAGATACAAGAAGACTGAAAAAAACCTATTACATCTTACCAGATCACTATGGATTTAGATTGGACTTCAACAACAATAGAAACAATAGAAAGCCCATATACTAACGGAGCTGAATAACTCTCTAATGATCACTTGGTTATTGAAGAAATAAAGATATTAAAGACTTTCTAAAATTCAATGAAAATGAAGGTACAACACACCCAAAATTATGGGACACA
This sequence comes from Rhynchomys soricoides, assembly GCA_019843965.1. Taxonomy (NCBI): domain Eukaryota; kingdom Metazoa; phylum Chordata; class Mammalia; order Rodentia; family Muridae; genus Rhynchomys; species Rhynchomys soricoides. Next base: position 1,106,556 of record JADRCH010000133.1, on the reverse strand, counting down.
ATGAGAACCATGCTAAGAGGAAAATTCATAATACTAAGTGCCTTCATAAAGAAATTAGATAAATCTCATACTAGCAATTTAACTGCACAGCCGCAAGCTCTAGAACAAAAGAAGCAAACACATCTAAGAGGAATACACAACAGGAAATAGGAAATAGCCAAACTCAGGGCTGAAATCAATTAATTAGAAACAAAGGAAACAATACAAGGAATCAACAAAACCAAGGGCTGGTTCTTTGAGAAAATCAAGAAGATAGACAAACCCTTAACCAAACTAATAGGTATAGAGACAGTATCCAAACTAACAAAATCCAAAATGAAAAAGGAGTGTTAACCACAGAAACTGAGAAAATTTAAAAAATTGTGAGGTCTTACTTCAAAATCCTGTACCCTAAAAAAGTAGAAAATGTAAAAGAAATGGATGATTTTTCTAGATAGATATCACTTATAAAAATTAAATCAAATTCAGATATACTATCTAAACAGTCCTATAATTCCTAACGAAATAGAGGCAGTCATTAAAAGTCTCTCAATAAAAAAAGCCCAGGGCCAGTTAGTTTTAGTGCATAATTCTACCAGACACTCAAGGAGCTAGTACCAATACTCCTCAAACTATTCCACAAAATAGAAACAGAAGGAACACTACTTAATTCATTCTATGAGGCTACAGTCACCCTGATACCTAAACCACACAAAGACTCAACAAAGAAAGACAATTTCAGACCAATTTCACTTATGAACATCTATGTAAAAATACTCAATAAAATTATTGCAAACCTAATCAAAGAACCTATCAAAAATATCATTCAACATGATCAAGAGGCTCCATCCCAGAGAGGCAGAAATATTTTATTATATGAAAATCTATCAACATAATCCACTATATAAACAAACTGAAAGAAAAAAAATCACATGATCATCTCACTAGATGCTGAAAAAGCCTTCAACAAAATCCAATACCCCTTCATGTTAAAGTCTTAAAAAGATCAGGGTTTCAAGGCTCAGACCTAAACATAATATAAGCAATATACAGCAAGCCAATAGCCAACATCAAATCAAGTGGAGAGAAACTTCAAGCAATCCCATTAAAATCCGAGACAAGACAAGTCTGCCTACTCTATCCCTGTTTATTTAATATAGTACTTGCAGTTCTCACTAGATCAGTAAGACAAGAAAAGGAGATCAAGGTGATAAAAATTGAAAAGGGAAAAATCAGGGTATCACTACTGATGAATGATATGATGGTATATATAAGCAACCTCCAAAATTCTACCAGAGAACTCCTATAGGTGATGAACAACTTCTACAACGTGGCTGGATATAAAATTAACTCAAAGAAAGAAGTAGCCCTCCTTTATACACATGATAAACAGGCTGAAAAAGAAATCAGGGAATCAACACCCATCATAATAGCCACAAGTAATATAAAATACCTTGCGGTAACTTTAATCAAGTAAGTGAAAAATTTGTAAAAAAAAAAAACAAAAAAACAAAAAAACAAACAAAAAAAAAAACCTTCAAGTCTCTGAAGAAAGAAATTGAAGAAGATATCTGAAGATGGAAAGATCTCCCATGCTCATGGGTCAGTAGGATTAACAGACTGGAAATGGCCATCTTACCAAAGGCAATCTACAGATTCAATGCAATTCCCATCAAAATTCCAACACAAAATTTTTATAAACTTTGAAAGAGTAATTCTCAACTTCATATGGAAAAACAAACAAACAAACAAACAAAAAATACAGGGTAGCTAAAGCAATCCTGAACAATAAAAGAACTTCTGGAAGTATCGCCTTCACTGATCTCAAGAGGTACTACAAAGAAAAAGTGAAAAAAATTGCATGAGGTTTGTATGGAACAAAAAAGTTGATGGATGGAATCAAATTAAAGACCCTGAAATAACCCCACATACCTATGAACACTTGATTTTTCAAAAGGAGCCAAAACCATACAATAAAAAAAGGAAAGCATTTTCAACAAATTGTGCTGGTCTAACTGGATGTCTGCATGCAGAAGAATATAAATAGATCCACATGCATCACCCTGCACAAAACACAAGTCCAAGTGGATGAAGGATCTCAACATAAAACTGGATACACTAAATCTAATAGAAAAGAAAGTAGAAAATAGTCTTGAACACACTGGTGCAGGAGAGAGTTTCCTGAACAGAACACCAGTGGCTCAGTCTCTAAGATCAACAGTTGACAAATGGGACCACATGAAACTGAAAAGCTTCTGTAAGACAAAGGACACTGTCAACAGGACAAAACAGCAGCCTACAGATAGAGAAAAGATTTTCCTTCCCTAACTCTACATCTGACAGAGGACTAATATCCAAAATATATAAGAACTCAAAAAGTTACACTCCAACAAAACATAACCCAATTAAAAAATGGGGTACTGAGCTAAAGAGAGAATTCTCAGCAGAGGAATTTCTAATGAATGAGAAGCATTTAAAGAAATGTTCAACATCCTTAGTCATCAGATAAATCCAAATCAGAATGACCCTGAGATTCTACCTTACACCAATCAGATTGACTAAGATCAAAAACTTAAGTGACAGCACATGCTGGTATTTGTGTATAGAAAGTTGAATACTCCTCCATTGCTGTTGGAGGTACAAACTTGTACTACTCTGGAAATCAATCAGATGTCTTCTCATAAAATTGGAAATAGTTCTACCTAAAAAGCTAGCTTTACCACTCCTGGGAATATACACAAAAGATACTCCACCATACCACAAGGACATATGCTCTACTATGTTCATAGCAGCTTTATTCATTACAGCCAGAAACTGGAAACAGTCCAGTTGTCTGTCAACTGAAGAACGGGATACAGAAATGTGGTTCATTTACACAAAGGAATACTATTCAGCTATTGAAAACAAGGGCATCATGAATTTTGCAGGCAAAAGGCTGGAACTAGAAAACATCATCCTGAATGAGGTCACCTAAACCCAACAGAACATGTGTGGTATGTACTCACTGATAAGTAGATATTAGCCATAAAGCACCGAATACCCATAATACACTCCTCAGACCCAAAGGAGTTAAACTAGAAGGTTCAAGCAAGGGTGCTTGAATCATACTTCGAAAGGGGGGGGGACAAAATAGTCATAGGAAGAAGGAGGGAGGTAAGTTGGTAGAAGGGGGGTTGAGGGGCATGGGAGTCAGGATCTGTGGTAGGGTGAGACAGGAGAGAGGGCCAGAGGGCCAGGAGAATGAATGGAAATCTTTAGTTGCTGAGGGTGGAGGGTGGGAAGAATCTCTAGGAAGCCCCAAAGACCTGCTATGGGGGAAGTTCCCAGGAGTCAATGCAGGTGACCTTAGCTGAGATGCCTAATGGTTGGGGCATGAAATCAGAATAGCCCACCTCCTGTAGCCAGGCAGGACCACCAGTGGAGGGATAAGGACACCAACCCACCCACAAAACTTTTGACCCAAAATTTGACCTGTCTAAAAGAAATGCAGGGACTAAGATGGAGCAGAAACTGAAGGCATGGTCGACCAATAACTGGCCAAATTTGAGACCCAACCCACTGGCAAGCACTAATATCGGACACTATTAATGGCAGTCTGTTATGCTTGTAGACAGGAGACTAGCATAACTGTCCCCTGAGAGTATCTACCCACCACCTGACTGAAACAGATGCAAATAACCACAAACAGCCAAACATTGGACAGTTTGGGGATGCTTATCGAAGAGTTAGGGGAAGGATTGAAGACCCTGAAGGGGAAAGAATCTACACAGGAAGACAAACAGAGTTAAATAATCTGTACCTTTAGCAGCTCTCAGAGACTAAGCCACCAACCAAAGAGAATACACGGGCTGAACCTAGACCTCCTGCATATAGGGCTGCTTTGTCTTCCCTCAGTGGGAGAGAATGTGCCAACCCTGCAGAGTCTTGATGTGCCATGTTAGGGGATACCCAAAGGGGGTCTCACCCTTACATAGGAGAAAGAAGATAGGGGAAGGAACTCTCAGAAGGGGGACTGGGAGGTGGGACTGTGTTGGGGATGTAAATTAATTAATTAATTAATTAGATTGATTATAAATATATTTAGTATTAGTTTCCAGGTCATTAGAATTCACTGCTATATCAGAACATAAAAACACATGGTTATATTGTATAATATTTATATGTTTTTCTAGTATTTTTTCAAGTAAAATTGTATCTTTGTTTCATCTCTAAATCTTAATAATGAGAATAATCTAACATATATAGCTGCTTCTTCTCTTTTGTCATGTTTAATTTTCAAGTTAAATCCTGACAGCCCAGGGAACTAGTCTAGAGATATGCACCCATTCCTATTTAATGACACAACCTGAATTAACATCCAGTTTCTCTACTCCTAGTCTGAGGGTGCTGTGTATTGAAGCTTCATTAGTGCATCTGTGGTGTTTTCACAAGAAATGATCACCAGGATCCAAAGTCAGAATGTATAGTTGACCATACACAATTGTTGAGTTATAAATCCATCGTTACCAATAGAGCACCCTTTTCAGTGGCAATAGTAAGATGAGATAGTCTCAGAGCACCTGAATGCATTCAATCTATGTTGCTTGTCATGTATCACCAAAAGCATGCAAAGCTAATTTAGTCTTAGCAAAAGTGGGAGCATAGTTACAGACAAAAAAAAATAATTTCAAATAACAAGACAATCTGATCCTTAGAAATTGTCTGAAAAATGTATCTAGTCTTTTTTTTTAATTACTAGTACTTGCTCCTAGCTATAGTTATGACTATAACTTTGTTCTTCTAATCTCCTCAATAGTCTATGTTTTAATTATCTCTCTGATGATCAAATTATAATTAAATCCTATTTTCTAATGAAAGAACAAAACAAGCAAATATAAAAACAATCAGAAAAGTGGCTTTGGAAACAAACTGGAAAAATATAATCTAATATGAAAATCAAGAAATAATATTAGGGTATACTTTGAACCCAATCATGTAATATAAACAGTACATTCTTAATAATTTGATAGTTTTAGATCTTATTTTGAAATTATGAAAAACTGATTATTATTTGTCAACCAGTGGTATTTAATGTTTACTATGTAACTTTATATAAATTTCAGCTATTAATTATTGAATATATTAATCATAGTTTAGAAAACATAAAACCATCTTTATTAGTCCCAAACATTTATTTTTTCCATTTATCAAATAAAGCATCATTTACCCCCATGCCTCTGTTCCTACAATCCCTCTTACATACACTCCCTCTTCCTTTCTTTCAAAATCATGGCCTCCTAAAAAGACTTGAAGAAAAACAACACTAATAGGCATGCAACCAAGGAAGGGTGAAGTCTCCTGGAGCCCCAACCATAGACAAATATCTACAAATAACAGAGGAATGCTGAGAGCAGGAGAAATAGCTCCCTAATAGTTATCCAATACCAAGTAGTCAGCCCTAAGATCATGTGCTTACAAGTAACACTAAACAGACTAAGCAGGTTGTATTTATACTAAGAGATTTTTAAAACTAGGTCACGTTCCTAACATCTCAGCACTTTAAGCTATCTTTAAATTAAAGAATTAATTGTTCCCAAGGAAGAAGTTTCCAGAAGGAAATATCCCGTAGAACCACAGCTCATGTAAAGAGACATAAAATGATAAAAAGGGGCTCAGTTTATGGTAAGAGCCAGTATCAGAGAACAAGGTTCTTTTGAGTTTTATTGTTTAGTTTCTTCATGCTCATTTGGTTTTTAATTGGTTATTTTATTTATTTACATTTCATATGTTATCTCCCTTCCATGTTTCCCCTCCACAACCCAACTACCCCGTCCTCCCTCCCCCTGCTTCTATGAGGATGCTCCCCACCCACCCACCCACTGCCTCCTCACCACCCTAGCATTCCCTACACTGGGGCATTGAGGAAATCCTGTGCTACATAAGCAGCTGGAGTCATGGGTCCCTCCATGTGTATACTCTGTGGTTGGTGGTTTACTCCTGGGGAGGTTTGAGAAGTCTGGTTGGTTAATAGTGTTGTTCTTCCTATGAAGTTGCAAACCCCTTCAGCTCCTTCAGTCCTTCCCCTAACCCCTGCATTGGGGTCCCAGTGCTCAGTCCGATGGTTGGCTGCAAGCATCAGCAGAGCCTCTTAGGGAACAGCTATACCAGGCACCTGTCAGCAAGCACTTCTTGGCATCAGCAACAGTGTCTGGGCTTGGTGTCTGCAGATGGGATGGATCCCTAGGTGGGGCATCTCTGAAGGGCCTTTCCTTCAGTCTTCGCTCCACTCTTTGTCCATGCATTTTGTTTAGTCATGAACAATTCCGGGTTAATATTTTTGAGATGTGTAGGTGGCCCCATTCCTCAACTGGGGTTCTTGCCTAACCTCTGGATATGGTCTCTACAGGTTCTCCCTCTCCTTTGTTAGGTATTTCAGCCTCTTGCTTTCCTGGCATCTGGGACTTTCTAGTGGCTACCCCAGCTCCCTATCTCCCATTGCTACACACCATTACTCAATTTCCTGACTCTCTGTACTTCTTCCTCATCTTCTCCCACACCTGATCCTGCCTCCCTTTCCCTCCTCCTACTCTCTCCCTCCCAGTTCCCTCCCTCCTTCTACCTCCTGTGATTATTTTGTTTCCCCTTCCAAATAGGACTGAAGCATCCACGCTTTGGTCTTCCTTCTTCTTGAGTTTCATATGCTTTGTGAGTTGTATTGTGGATACTCCAAGCTTTTTGCCCAATATCCACTTATCAGTGAGTACATACCATGTGTGATATTTTGTGACTGGATTACCTCACTGAGGATGATATTTTCTAGTTCCATCCATTTGCCTGCAAATTTCATGAAGTCATTATTTTTAATAGCTGAGTAGTACTCCATTGAGTAAACTTACTACATTTTTTGTATCCATTTGTCTGTTGAGGGACATCTGGGTTACTTCCAGCTTCTGGCTATTATAAATAAGGCTGTTATGAACATAGTGGACCATGTGTCCTTGTTATGTGTTGGAGCATCTTTTGGGTGGTATAGCTGGGTCTTCAGGTAGTACTACGTCCAATTATTTTTTAAAATGGTTACTAATAATAGTGCATTTATCCCAAATTCAAAAGGAAAATTGTACATTTTCTGTGGAATAATAATTTAGAGAGCAACGTTATATCATTTTACAATGCAATGTTTGCTGTCACTTTATTCTATAGTGTTAAAATTTACTAATCATTGTAAGCTTCAGTTACTTTGAAATATGGCGATAATAATTGATTTTCCCTTATTTTTATTTTGCTTTGTTGTATTTGAAGAAAGTGGCAATTCCTCCTTGCCAGAGTCATTGGCTTTGGAGAATTCTGGGACAAGTGTGAAAGGAGAGTGGTGAGACATAACCTAACAATTTGTATTACTTTCTTTCTTTTCTGTATTACTTACATAAAGAAAAAGAAAACATCTAGGAAATCTTCCTATGACCAGATTCACTTTCCTGATATGAAGCTCATTAAAATGCCAGTAACAAATTAGATTATATTACATTTTATTAAGTTCTCCTGAGCGTAGATCTACTTGACATACACAATCAGAAGCAGGCATTATGAGAGAGAGGAGGGAGGGATAGGGAGAGAGTGCAGACTTTCAGCTTTCTCTCCCTCCCTCATCCCCCTTCCCCTCCCCCTTCCCCTCCCCCCTCCCCTCCCCCTTCCCCTCCCCCTTCCCCTCCTCCTTCCCCTATCCTCCCTCTCCCTCTCTAGTCCCCCCCCCCAGAGGCCCTCCACGTTTTGGATTCTGCAGCCTCTGTTTCACCTGGAACTGTTGGTGAACTCACAGAAAGGGTCTCTAATGAATTCATCTGCTTAGGTTAGTGTCTCAGGGAAGCAAAGCTAGCAAGTAAAATTTGGATTCCTAAGTGATTGTGTCTTCTTCTCAGCAGGGATGCAGATAATGAAGTATTCTTGGTGGCCTTAAAGGATTTTTGGAGAGAATGTGCACCAAGAGCTCATTAATGACCCAGTGTTTTCTGGTTCCACAGTCCATAGCTATTGTTAAATAATTAAGATGTAACAAGTCAGAGTTTGCATAGAAGGAAGTGGAAAGCAGTTGGAAATATTCTGCTGGCATACTCCATCTAGTCCAATTTTTCTTACTTACATCTGTTTGAGTATTCTCTTAAAATACTCAAAATATCCAACTGGATTCTTTTTGATAAAACTTGATACAGGAACACTGACCCCCTGACCTTTTTTATTTTTTATAAAACATCAGGTTTGAAAATCTGCTGGTTACATGTGTTGGTACAGGCCTGTAGGTAGCACAGAGAAGTTGAGGCAAGAGAGAGAAGAATTTTGAAGATGGCCTGGGCTACACGTGAGATTCCGGTTGTAAAGAATTGGGTAAGAGAATAAAATGAAAATAAACACATTAAATGAGAAAATCAATTAGCCTTTCATGAGTATGATTAGCATCAGGCTGTACACAGGATCAATTATCCCTCAAGACTCCTGCTTTCAAGCATTATCAAACTAGTGGCGCAGGAGAAAAGTTGGCTGTGTGATCAATTATTAAATTTTTAGATGCCTACATCTTTAAAAGGAAGATAGACTGAATCTTGTCTAAGCTAGGAATTTTTCATGAGTAGTGAAAAATCTTCTGCCTCAGAGAAAAGTTTAGACTTACATGAACAGAAGAAGAAATGGTGGTTTACTGTAAAGAAATAAATGAATGAACAAAAGTGTGGAGAGAGGAATGCATGAATTATGAAATGAAAACATTCTGTGAGAGCCTGACCTGAGTAGTCAGATAGAAACGATCTTTATTTTGCACACAAGAAATGTGTGGCCAGGCATTGGTGGCACACGCCTTTAATCCCAGCACTTGGGAGTCAGAGGCAGGAGGATTTCTGAGTTCGAGGCCAGCCTGGTCTACAGAGTGAGTTCTAGGACTGCCAGGGCTATATAGAGAAACCTTGTCTTGAAAAAACAAAAAAAAAAAAAAAAATGTGTGACTAGCACAGCCCTTGTCCTACTGGGAAGGTGGAGTAAGCAGCACAGGGTGGGCTTGCCACACCTACAGATTCTAAACCAACAATGGAAGTCCAGCGCACACAGCATCCATGTCTCAGCAATGTGAACAAATTGAATTGGGAGTTTGTGTTCGTGGCTCTTTCGAATCAGGTCATAAACGCTGGCATTTTCACAGCCTTGCATTAAATATGCAGGTTCTCATGGTTCTTTCATAAAAGGAAGAATTCATGCAACTTCTTGGCATTCCTACATTATCCTCTGAACTGTCAGTGAGGCTTCCTTGGCAAGACTGAAACTTGCAGATATTTAATGGCTTATTTAAGTTTCGACTTCACTCAAACAACCGCTGCTGAATTAGGTGACAGTTGTGCCCAGAGCACAGGATTTAACACTCCTTACCTTTTTCTTTTATCAAAACCAATCTAAAGATGTTTATATATTTTATTTCCCAAACTTGAGCCTTGTCATCTCTGGATATGACAGTCTGATTACTTGGCTCTGTCGTATGTTAACATAGTCCCAGTATCACTAACTGATTGTAATATCAAAACTATTTATTATTAAAAGTCTGTTTTTAATATTCAGTGCTTATAATATCTCATTCTGATTAATACTTTAATAAATATTTTATTACTTTATAAACCAATGTTTGCTTAATTTGAATCAATTTCTAAATTTAAAATATAATATTAAAGAAAATGGAAACTTTTGCTATCTTTGTGTTATTAACCAACGGTCCTTATTATAATTAATTTATTATCCATTTAATATACGAAAATCTGTGCATCTCAGAAAAGATTCCTGTAAACTTAGATATAGCCCTTTAAAAAGATCTTTGTTAATATCTACAAAAATAAGGACATTGAAACCGCTTATGCTGTTTCTCTATAAAGTTAAACATTTTGTCATTTGATGGCTGTTAATGTTATTTTATGTGTTTCATTCTGATGTTTATTAAATTTTCTCTTTTTTGTAAATAAGCTTTAATAACTAATATAAACAATGATTTTGACAATAGTTCTTTCTTTGAATGTTCCCCCATACCTTCTTTTAGCTCTAAATTGGGATTAGGAATGAGTAAAGACTTATAGCCAAGGCATATATAAGCCCATATACATACAGAATAGAAGGAAATAGGAATGTTATAACCCTTTTGACACATTATAGATTAGAATCAAGTTAGCAAGCATAAGCACTAATGGATGACTGCTCTCTTTAAAAAGGATACAGAGTGCTCCAACCCTGGGTCTGTTTGTCTTCATTGCTTCACGGCACACATCCTCCCACCTAGTAGAAGCTGTGAGGAATGATGCCGATTTGGTTGGTTTGGTTTGTGTTTACAGAGGAAGCATATAGTAATATCATTATATTTTTGGTAAAGAAATGTTCTTGGAATGTTTGAAATATTCAGTAATTATCCACCTAATCCTCCATCTCCCCATTTTCTTAATTCAGAGACCAGAGCACCATTCCCTGCAGATATAATTTACTCCTTGCTACATCCTTCCTCTTCCCCCACAGCCCTTTAAAAGTTATCTTCCATTTTGTCCAGCTAGCCTTCAGCATAAAAAATACTGCATTTAATCTGTTTTTCTCTTATCTATTTCAGCTTTAAAAATTATTTCCACAAACAAGAACCAAGGGACTCCACACTTTCATACTTTTTATTTATTTGTTATATTGCCCTAAGTTATAGACTAGGAAGATCTGTCTACTAGTCTACAATGGGCTGTATCATTTATTATACTGCAGTAAAACAAAAATATGCTTTCATAATGGAAAAGTTTATATCTATTCTCATCAATAAGAACATTCAAGGGCTCCGTTGAACAGCATTGCACTTACCTAAATTCCTGCTTATAGGGAAGTTACCAGTTGTCCTTGAACTAATGTCAGAGATCCTGCAGAGCAAGACTGACATGAAACACCGATAGCTCCCTCTCTCAGTGTCAAGAGTCAGTCTTCAGTTTTACCTAGGGTGGATAGTACAACCTCTTTTAAAGTATGATTAGAAAGACACTGCATTTATTGCTATTGAAATCATCAGTTGTTGAACAATGCAGAGAAAGCAGAGGAAAATATAGTCATCACTTTGAGGCTTTGCATACTAACTATGGAGTGGCACAGTCTGGAGTTCACTGGAGGTCAGTTGTGCCTGTTTTGCTCACAGGTCACTCAAGTGACTTCATCAGCAATTGGACAGGTCCAAGACCAGGAACTCTGTGGACAGAGTACCAGTGACACAGCTTGAAGGGAAAGAAGCTTGTGGATATAGCAGGTCTGGGAGTAAGTACACCACTTCCATGACCTGTAAGCCTGAAATGGAGGCAGAACTTAACCATTAGTGCATTTTAATCCATGTCCTCGTCCCTGCTTCATTCTTTATAAGCGTATTTTTCTTTCTCGTTTAAGCAAATTCTCTCTCTGAATTCAAGATCCTTCTCTGTCTAACTTGTGTGATCTACCCTAACCTTATTTAACATGCTCATTGTGCCCAGTCCTATTTTTGTGCCTTGATTACAGTTTGGAAATCTGACTGCTTAGCCCCATCACGAAACCTCTTAACAAACTGTCAGCCTTTCCTTCAGTATGTTATGCCTCCTATCTCTCCACAACCCACTCACCACTACCATGTCAGCCTAAGCCAACATCATGGATTACTGACTCACTTAGAAGTCTCAGGAATGGCCATTTTTCCCTACCCTGAGTCATATAGCAAGGAGAAATGTCTTCACCTGTTTCAATTTATTTTGTATGATCCCACACCATTCTTACTTAGCACCAGAAGGTCTATGGTACAGCTCAAGTTCACCAAAATAAGTGTTGTTTTAAGTCTTTAAACTATACTTCCTCTGTTTACATGATTCTTTGCCAAGAAAATCTTAGGATCACTTTAAATATATGTTAACTTCTGTGTATGTGTATGATGAGCCCATTCTGAGATAAGAACACACATTCATTAAAGAAGATGGAGTACTCACTATTAGCATTCACTAGTCTTCAACAGAGTTTGAGAGCCATTTTCAAAACAAAGCCCACACCTTTCAATTAAAATCTGTTTTGAATGCAACCTAGTCCTACCACCTAAAGGCTTGCTTAGCTATGAAAGATGGCTACTTCAAACTTCATATTCTCCATTATTAGAAGCCCTCACTCAGGTCACCCTCAGACTCCAGGAAGTTTGTCCTACACTTGTGTTTCCATACCACTCCCCCAAGGTTCCCCAATTCCAGCTGTCTCTCCCTGCACTCTTCCATCTATCCATCCCCACCCACCTGATCTCTCTTGCTATTGTCCCAACCTTCCCCAAGTCCATCTACAAAATTCATTCGACTTCCCCTTCCCAGAAAGGTCCATATATCTCCCTTAGAGCTCTTCTCTCTACCTAACCTCTCTGGGTCTATGGAATGTAGCTTGGTTTTGATTTATCTAACAGATAATATCCACTTATAAGTGATTAAATTCCATATTCAACTTTCTGGGTCTTGGTTATCTCATGTAGGACAGTTATGATTGGGATATATTGTATGAGAGAAGAATCTATCTTCAATAAAATTTTAAAAATAAACAAATCAATATTAGTCTTTTTATGTAGCTCATCATACCTTCACTAAGAGTCACTCCTCAGCTCAGATCCTTTTATCATCATACATGTTTAAAAGTCTTCTTTCATCCCTTCCACTTTTTTCTCCCACCTCTTCCTCTCTCCTTCACTTCTTCCCTTCTTTTCTCCCCACTTCCATCTTTCCCAAATATGTTTTAATGTCATGCCATGCACAGGTGCCATGACATTAAAACATGCCACCTGTGCATGGCATGACATTAAAACATTTGGAATAAAATAGTTTAATGGCTATCTCAGAGCATATCGGTTGTCAAGGAAAACAGAAGTTGCAAATAATAATTGCAAACAAATCAGACTTTGATGAAGGAGAACACGATGGGGTTTTAGATATGAAGCTCCAATTATTTTGTCTGGAGTTAGACTGCTCCTTCTCTCTGACTTTGAAAATCTAGGGGCTTTCTACTAGTTACTAGTATACAAGGTTGGTTGGTCACCTTTTCATTTTGGATTTCCAACTCAAAGTATAGCCTTACCATGTCCAGCTCACAATACTCCTTTTTTCTCAGCACTTGCTTTGAGGAACAACCCACAGGTCTATTGCCTGGTTCATTAAGGGATCACCATGGACACTCTTGCTAATGACCTAGTGAAGGTAGTTCTCCCAGACTCATGGACTCCTGTCTCTAACTGCAGTGTACAGTGAGGCTTATTACACTGAGGAAATTCAGCAGAAATCAGCTCTGATACTCATCAAGATGGTGACCTTGCAAAATTATTTAACCTTTATAATCCAGTCTGTGAATAGGAATAATAATGCTTTCTTCTAAAGGTTTATGTGAAGGTCAACAAAGATGAAATATTATTCTCTCCCAGTATAGGCAAGGCAGCCTTTGTTTCCTTTCTCAGTTCTCAAGAATAAAACCATGGCCAGCAAATGACAATTGATTGAAGGAAAAAGAAGCCTCAGAAAAAGAAAAAATATTCACTGACTTATAAATTATGATAATTTCTCCATAACAATTCTGCAAAACTATGATTTATTATTAATATTTAAGACAGATGAATTATCCTTTGGGGATGTAAATTGCAATGGATTTCTTTTAACCATTTTGCTTATGATTTTATGCTCATTTTGTATTTCAAAACAGAGCAAACTAAATTCCATATGGGAACAAAATTACAATAAGAAGCATCATGATTATGATTTTGAATTCACATCTATTAAGAAATTTATTTGTCTCTGTATCCTCATCATGTAAAATATTAAACAACTGAATATAATAATTACAGAAAAACATTTGTCTAAAAGAAAATATTTTTTCATTTCCTTTAAATAACATCATGTATGCAAATGTATATCTTAATAGCTGTGAAGTTTGAGGGACATTATTATACTGTTCATGTGTTGATTTTCATTTGAAATTCTCAAGCTGATATAGTGTAAAGTGGAAATTTAGTTATATTTTTATTAAATCAGTTCCCCATACTTGCTCACACTTGCTATTCCTGAGGCTATGAGCCTTTATTAAGGTTATAAAATGTTTCGACCTTCGTCAAAGGCACAGTGACTTCCCTAGAGGTCCACAGCATTAATGATGAGGTGAAATTCAGAATTATCATCTGCTGGAAGCATCTCCCCTACCACAGAAGCTATACAAATCCTGCAATTGAAAAGCAAACCCGTCCAAAACCTCATAAAGAATTCTCCATGGAAATTGAAATATTGGTCAGATTGCTTTTTAGCCTGAGATGTTCAGTGGGCAATAGTCTGCCCAATGCTTCCATGTCTTCCACATATTCCACTCTGCAAGCTTTTTAAGTGACAAAATTTATATCCAAAGGTCAAGATCAAGTGTTGTCGCAGATTTGCCTATGAGAAACTTTTCAGTGAAATTAGATTCAAAGTGATTGTTTATGATATGGTATTGTTACAGTACCACAGTCTAAAAGAAAAACTATGCTTCATGCAAGGTTGATATCGTGACTTTTTTGGCTGTTCACAATAATGTGTGAGTATAATGCTCATGACATAAGAAAACATTATTTACATGAAAGCAAGTACATTAATATACGACTTCCTTCTTTGAAAACAAAGCATTATGTATATAGTACCTATGGTACTGGTGTTATCTCTAGGAAAAGTCAGTTTGGTTTTTTGTTTGTTTTGTTTTGTTTTTCATCTCAGACTTGACTACTACACTACAAGTGGATTGTGTACCTGAGCTGGAATAGATGCAAAATTTCTTTATGATCAGTTTTTATCCTCCCATCATAAACATAAACATTCAATTTTGCTTGCATGGTAGAAAAAGGCATTATTTATGCATACATCAAAATTAAATATTCTATTTACCATTAGAATATTTATATCAAGACCAGTATTTTTGGGTTTCCTTTTGTAATATAATGCTTCAATATGAGTACCAGTGAGACCTGTTAAGCTGAGTTCAGGTAATGCATGGAGTTCAACTGAGTTTAATTCAGTGCAGTTCAAGCAAGTTCAGTTGAATGCAGTTGAGTTTGGTCATGAGTTCTGTTCAGTTTGTTTAGTTTGTGAAGTACAGGTCAGCATAGGCAGTTGAAGCCAGAGCAAAATAAGGAGTCAGAAGATTAGAATAAATTGCCAGAGTTAGTTTGAGGCCAAGGAGAGCAATTCAGTGAAAAGCTGAGAGAAGCCAGATTTAATCAGTCAGCTTGGAGAGAAGTTTTATCAGGAACAGCTGATTTGAACCAGCCAGTCAGAGTTCAGAGAGAACTAGAATGTGTGAGTTTATTCATCAGTAAGTCTTCAAGATGACAATTACATTTGGTGAATAAGAGTTATTTTACATTGCCTGTTGAACGTAAATTTGTGGACAAAATCAATCTGCAATAATAATTCAGAAACTAGTTGGCAATAAAGCGACATGTAGGAAATATATGTAATTTGAGTTTCTGTGTAAGGTAGAAAATTTTACTTCACCTTAAAGTTGCAGAGGTTTGGACACTTTAAATCATTTTCTCATAAAAATCAGGTATCAAGGTACAGTATACAGGACCCTTAAATGACCATGTGCCTTACTTGTTGTAAGTGTTATTCACAGATTTCACACTTTGTCTTACTTGCCTAGATCTTTAGTTTCTAGTCATTATGGTTGTTGTTCAAGTGCTTATCTAGATTTCAATGTCCCTCATGAAGTCACATTATTTACTCTAATGATGCTCTTTATACATAAAGGGGACATTTATGTGAGCATGATCTTGAAGATATTTGTTCTGGGACCTTGAGCCTCTTGAAGGTAGAAGATCTGGATGCTGAAGGCTCGGTTATCATTTTGCTAACTTGTAGAGAAGCATATATTTTTAAGGGTACAAATGAAAAAAATTCTGATAAAGAGAATGTGGTGTTCCACAAAGACTTCAGAATGGGATAACTACAGATTTTTAGGCACAATTCCTTCTAAAGACTAATATTTGTAAAGGTATTTCAGTGCTGGTTTCTCAGAGAATCAAGAAGTGAAAGGGATGACAGAGTGTTTGAGACTTAAAACTATATCCTTCAATATTTTCTACAGAATAATACAGAAAACTAAGAAATTAGTACAGGTCATAATACAACAACAAATCAAATGATAAATTTTTTAAAAGTAAATTCATTTATGTGCTTGTGTGTGCACATATTCATAGATGCCTATATCAGAAGCAAGGCTGTAAATGTGGCCAAATAACAATTAAATTAAATCTCTCTTCAGATTTAAGAGAGCACTATTAAAACTACAGGGAATGGTGTTATAAAAATCATGTGTGTGTGCTCCACAGTCCTATAACATGGACTTGGGAGCATTAGTGATTTTTATTCTATGAACCTTGCTTATAACAAAGTGGCCAGTGGCAACTATCTTTGTGAAAATTCCAGCACACTGGTATTTATCACTAACTATAGTAAGATTATTTAGGGAATATATTATATATAATATATGAGCTGGACACAGGACTGGAGCCAACAGGATATGAAACACATGACTCTTGAGAAAACAAAAGATAGACTCATTCCTGCATTTCATCAATTCTATTTAGGTTTTATAGTTTCAGCTTTCTTAGTGATTTTTTTAGGAGAAAAACACTTACACAGAGTCTAAAACACCTGTCCTAGCCTGACAGTCCCGTTTCCAGGAAGCATTGTCTTCAGATAGTTTGTTTGTCAATACACCTTGCATCATCACCAAATAAACTTATTTCCAAGAGAAGTTGACAGAACACAGATAATATGAAGTAGAAATGGGAAGAATAGAACAGGAAGAGTTAAACGGGGTGAGAAATGGGAGGACATTGTAGACAGGGGAGTAATAACTAATATAATAGAACTTTGAAAAAGACACAGGGAAACCTACTACTGTAAAAGTTCCCTTTAAAAAGCTTCACATACAAAGCCCTGTAGGGGAAGGGAACCTCACAGGAAGACCAACAGAGTCAACTAAACTGGATCTCTGGGAGCTCTCAGAGACTAAGCCACCAACCAAAGAATATACATTGTCTAGAATGAGGTCACCCAGCACATTTGTAGCAGACATTCAGCTCAGTCTCCATAGCTGACTTGTCTGGCTTCAGTGGGAGAAGATGCACATAATCTGGCAGAGTCTTGTGCCAGCATGGATATCCAATAGGGTCACCCTCTCAAACAAAAATGAGAGAGAGGATGGAGGAGGAACTCTGTGATAAAGTGATGGGGAGGGAGAGCATAATTCTGGATGTAAATATATTGTATATGCTCAGTACCAATAATTGGCCCCCAAAATTATGACTGGCTAGATCACAGGCTCTGGGGGAACAAAACCCTTAATATTATTATTATGCTAAATGGATATAATAATAAAATGACCCATAAGGTTTATATTCGTAGATTAGTACATCTATCAAACCCTATCAGGGATATTTCTTTTTGCAGATATTAATACAAAGATCTATAACTAATAAACTGGGATAAAGGACTATGGAATGATCAACTCTAACAGTGGTTTTCCTAAGACACAGGAAGTCTGTTAGTCAGGGTTCTCTAAAGTAACAGAACTTAAAGGATATACAGGAGTAGTAGCTCAGCCAAGGAGGATGCATTTCTCAGCTGATTTTTGGTATGTGCTGGAATCACAAAGTAGGCTCTAATATCAGTGAAGGAATGGGTATTCTAACAAGGCAGAGACAAGCAGACAAAAATCCAAAACTTCCTTCTTCTATTTCTTATGTAGACTTTCAACAGATGAAATGATCCAGATTAAATGTGTGTCTTCCTGATTCAAGATCTGAATTAAAAGCATGTGTCTCTCTACCTCAATGGTCTAGACTAGAAGTAGGTTAACCTAATTCAAACCAGCCCTACTCCACCAAAAAAAAAAAATCCATTTCTGAATCATAATTTATTACAGATATAGTTATGTTGACAACCAAGAATAGCCACCACAGGAAGATTGCACCAAAACAGCATTTAACAGACATGAGAGGGCCAATGCACACAGGAACTCACAGCTTCTGTGACTGCATGCATAAGATCTATAGAAGATCAAGGTGGTGAAAATACTAGCTTGAAAGGGGAAGTGTAACATGAAATCCAACACCTAGCTGAGAAGTTATGTGCAACTGATGGTTGATGCCTCCATGAACCTGTTTTCTCTAGAGAAAGCATCCCTAGAGAAGCTAGCCCATACTTTAGTATATAACCCTACACACACACACAGGCATGCACACGCACACACACACACACACACACGCATGCACACGCACACGCACACACACACACACACACACGCACACACACACACACACATTTATTCAGTGTGGTCCTAATGATACCCTCAAACATCACAAGCTGTTGCCGTTGCTCTGGGTTACCTCTAGCACTTGACAGTAAGAGCTTAGTATTAACAGTTCTGGGAGGTTCTTGGCATTATCCAAGGGAAGAAAAGTAATCAACAATCCTACCTAACTGTAAACCCTGCAAACTACAATAATGACTGCTCTAGAAAGAAATGTCCACTGATGAAATGGTGTTCTGACCACTATGGACCTGCTATGTGTTAACCTTCCAGGGAAACAGTGCCCCTCCAAGGCACCACAGGTCATGAAACAAAAAGTACCCAAAGCTCTGTGAGGATTATTTCCTTCAGGGTATTTACTCATTATTTAGTACTATTAGCTAAGTGGACTCAATGAGTTCTCCTTTTTAAAATGCAGATGAAGTTACGGAGGAGTGAAGTGTGATTGGAAAAATAGAGGAGGACTTGATGGACAGATGGGATCAAAACACATTTATTTGCATATATGGAATACTCATAAAATAAAATAAGTAAATATAATATTTGGATTAATTCTTTAAGAATTTCAGATGTTCACAGTTTTGATCATTTTCATCTCTCACTCTTCCCTCTACCTCTTTCAGACAAACCCTCCAGACTCTTATTCCCATATTCAACTTCATGTATTATTTTTAAATCACTGATCCATTAGTGATGTTCATACACTCATGAGTATGGGTCCAACCACTGTAGGATGGTTGACCTACTGTGAGTCATGCCCCTAAATAATACTGACTCTTCTTCCCTACATAGATATCAGCTTTTAATTACAGGAGTTAAGGTTTGTGATCCTCTGCTTTTTCCACCATGAAATGGACAATGTTTAACTATATAAATGAACAAAAATATATTGCTCTCTTATAGACTGTTTTCCTAACCTAAGGCTGTGCATAGTTAATTTTACAAATGAGATTTAATCCTATATATTGAGGGTCTGTATATTTTAGATTTTCCAAATGTCTACTGATTAAATATGTCCATAAAATTTTAAAGCCAGAAGCAAAGGGTGAGTTCTGTAAAGTGAGGTTGAAATTACCGTTTTTCTACTAAAAATGTTTTTAATTATTTCATAAACCTTCTTCATTTAAAGAAAATTTACTGTGTGCCTTTGATGCTTAGTATAAATTCAGCCATACCTCATTCAGAACATAGTATATTCTGCTGCTATTAGGCTCATCAGTTGATTTTATAGGATGCCAATTCCCATGCTATTAATATCTGTTTAGAGCACTCTTGTAAAAGTACAAGGTACAAAATAATTATCACATTGTTTTCATTTAAGTATGTTTATGGAGTTGGTAACCTAGTACTTACTTGCCTTCTTTAGACAAGAAAGTTTAATATTTAATATTTGATATTAATCACCTCTCCTATAAGAAGATGGAGATTTTATTTATTTAGGAAGGTTTTATGACAAAAGCACTGTCACTTTAATGTCCATGAAAGGAGCCTCCTTTCTTGCTTATTTCTTTAAAAAAAAAAAAACTGTGTTTAATTAAAATATAATTGCATCTCCTCACCTCTTTCCTTTCCTTCCTCTAAGCCTTCTCCTGTTCCTCTTTAACTTTCTGTCAAACTGATAGCTTCCTTTTCTTTGATTCTGTCTCTCTCTCTCTCTCTCTCTCTCTCTCTCTCTCTCTCTCTCTCTCTGAAAATATCCTAACTAATATGATGACCTGCATTACTAGATACTAAATAACTAAGTAACTAAGGTTGGACATTGATTTCTCTATCTTTAGAAGCATCTCTCCTGTCATGGATAGTTTTCATGTGACAATAAGATGAGACTTGATGTCCAAACATCAGAGTAAACATCACTATGGCATGTTGTTAGGTTTGATTGATATTTAAACCAGTAGCACTTAAATAATGAGGAATCTTACCAAAGAGTGTGTTTTTTTGTGTCTTTTTCTTCTCCATTTTTAAAACCTATTTTAAACAAATGGTCCCTTCAACACACTACGGAACATTGATTCCCTTTATGCTTACATTTCCATAGGGTGTGTGTGTGTGTGTGTGTGTGTGTGTGTGTGTGTGTGTGTGTTGCTGTGGTTTGTTTGTTTGTTTGTTTCTTTGAAGAACCTTGACAAAGAGACCTGCTGACAAATATCTTCTATTCCCTTTGCCCTTTATTTGTCTGGTTGAGGAACTTTACCACATAGAAGCATTTCTGTCACTCCTTACCTTCCCATCTCACTATACATCTTTCTTCCTGTTGAGATCTTTACCAATAAATGTCTAGGTTTCCATCAAAAAACAGTAGGATATGATTTCAGAGTCCCCACATTGAGTCTTCATTGTTGGGTGAAATAAAATGAACCTACACCTCAAGTCCACAGGGCATGAATGTCTACAAGTTTTTGTATAACATTGAGTTGAACTCTCAAGCTTATCATATATTCAAAAGTATCCAAATCTTTTAATTTGGTGTAGGATTGGTTGAAAGAACATATTTATGTTGCTCAAGGCTCTAAGCCTACCTCTAGCAGAAAATGAAAACTCACTGAGAAAGAGATATGGATGAGTGAAAATTAAAAAGATATTTTCCTGGTCAAATTTTCCCCTTGTGCTCCCAACCAAGGCATTTCTCCCAAATATTCTTATTTAGCTCACATCACTCACCATATATCTACCACAGCCCTATGTGCCAAGTATTGCCTTGAGAACACTAAAGATCACAGAACTGCAATGGACAACCATTTCCTGGAAGTATGTCTCCCTCATTGCAGCCACTTATCTAGGTCTAATGACCAAGTTCAAAGAGATCTATAAACTGAATCTAGGACAAGAGTGTGGTCTTGATTTTCTACAAGTTATAGCAATCTGAGTCACATTCTCCTAATTGACAGTGGTCCTCATAACACGCAATGGAAATGGATCCAAACTAAATCTTAGACTCTTCTTTCATAACCAGAAAATCAGTCTGAGATTAAGCTGTCTTATTTGATACATTTCCTGGACACTTTTACTAAACATTTCCTGGACCTGTACTAAACATTGATCTAGAAACCAATTCATGCCTAGTCTCACACTAGTAGATATCTTCTTATATTCTTTTCTTTTTTCCTATTGAGATAACCAGCACAGGAGCATTCATGTAGCTGGTATTGCTGCTGTCGCCTGTGTGTGAGAGTCATAGTAAGTAGATGCCTTCTTGCCAAAATATCTACTCTGGATGATTATCTAAGGCATATCAGACCATCCTACTTCTTAAGACACTGGGTCATTGTCATAACTCTATGTATTAGTCTATCCTAAACAAAAAACACCCTGTTTGTGAGAGACATTTTCCAAAATTTCAAGTAATTCCTGAAATAATAGATAGTACCAGAGCCTTAGTATACTGCTTTTCCTATACATATAGATATGTTGTAGATATACTGAGTCTTTTCTATCATAATATTAATGTATAAATTATGCAAAGTGAGATAGTATAGTTTGATAACTATGATGTTACCACAGGTATGGCCTTTTTTGTTTCTCTCCTATATTTCTTATGAGTGATGCACTGGACAAAGGAGTAATTTGATTCTTGGTTAAAGATGAAATGAGATAAAGCAATGTCATTGTGCAACTCAGAAGACCCTACAAATTGTATATAACATTCTAAGTCTTATGTCAGTGAAGCTATTGTATATGTGCTTATTTTCAGTTAATTTAATTAATACTCAGAATTTTTCTGACATACAACATTATATAATAACATACAAATGTTATGTTCAGAAATAAATATGTTTCATTCTTGAAGTTATCCTGATTATTATCAGGTATCTTTATGCAAGACCAACTCGACTGTCAAATTAATTAGCTGGAAAAAAATATAACACTGAATTGGTTAAAAATGTAGGAAGGTATCTGATGACATTTATTGATTTTTTTCTCTTTGACTTTGTTTAAAAAGTGATGTGTGGTAATAACCAGATCAGGGTTGATCCTACACAGTACAGGAGTAGCTCCTTTCCTTCCCAGCTTTTCTTCATAGGAATGTCTTTCCTGGAACTCACCTCCCATTTGTTGAAGTTAGCTTTTCCATATTCATTTATATCTTCCACTATTATTACACCAACCACCTCTGAATACTTATCTATAAACTATGTTGTAAAAATAGCCACTGGAGTTCTCTCGCAGTTTTTAAGTAAATACTCATTGTACTTGAAGGACCACATACAAGATGATTTTCTTTTCTTCCTATGAGCATGATTTGGCACTTGGCATTGAAAATACAAGTTGAGATACACTTAAGCCATGGTGACCTTTCTATCAGGTTTTTGCAACGCTAAGCATGTTCCTACCTTAAGGCCTCTTCGTGGACTGTTCCTTTTGTAGGAACAATCTTTCTTCTATTTCTTTCTATGCTTCTAGTTAAATGACATTTTCTCAAAAAAGCTTTCTTTTTTTCAGGCTTCCATAAGGTACTCAGTTATAAGTGATGTTCACTGTGATTTAATTAATTCTGTGCCTCATGCTAATTTAATACTCGTCAGGTCCCTGCAGTGATTGCCTGTTGTTCACTGACCTGTATTTCTCTTGGTTTCTATGAGCAGTACTACTCTGGAAGCTCCTTATGGGAGCTCTGCTAGAAATGTTTTGTTTCTCTTATATAATTAATCATAATGCAACTCCCAACTCCAGCTGTCTAGCAGAGTGATGGGAACCTAAAATGTTAGTGTAAATGATTTTAAGATATTCTAATAAGCATTCATAAACTGATAACATCATAGACAATATTCATAAGTAGAACTCTTTCTTCCTTTTTGTGATTTCAGCAGCCTTGTATCTACAATATGAAGAGATAGTACATGTCTGTAATAAGAAAAAAGAATGAGACTGATATGTGGAAATGACAGATGCAAAGAAGACTATGAGCAGCAAAGAGGTCCTTGTTTTAAATCTTCCAATGACAACATGGACTGTCCTCTTTCTAACCAGGCTGAGTTAGACTGTTAGCAGCATTGACTGCATAAACAAAAGCATTGATTATTTGCATGTCCTCAGAAATTCAAACTGGATAAGTCAGCATTTACCTGCCTGCATTGCACACAATAAACCAGAAGTCACATGGAAACATTTCTTCAATTCCATGACTTTCGAATGTGACAAAGTTTTGTGGTTTGTTTTATATGATGTCTACTGGAAGATTTTTAAGTTTCAATTTATATAATTCTACTTTGATTCAGTAATAGTTTTGTTTTTATTTTTAACTTATCTTAGTAGGTTTCCATGGTTGTCATCTACTTGTATTTACCTAAATGTACTTTCTAATATTGTTACATAATTTTTCTCATAGGTTACCGTATACTTTCCCTTTCATTTATAGGTTATTCATTTCCCACTTTAAATTATCTCCTCTTTAACTTATGATCAACGGCTTTTACTCAGATAAACAATATTCAATGTTTTTACCTATTAGCACTCTATTGTCATTGTCTCTGAACCTTAACACAATATATCATAGAACAAGCAAACACCAATACTGCTGCCAGGGCACAGTGTCTGTTTCTGCAGAGAGCTTTCCCCTTAAATCTTAGTTAAGAATACAAATCCAAGTGAAGACAATTCACTAGAAGATCTTTGAAAATAAAATAAAAAGGATAGAGAAAAGTAAAAACTGCAGGACACATTCATCCCACAAGGTACACAAAATATAATAAAGAAGTATAAGAAATATGAACAAGCAAGCTACTTTGATCCTTTGTAGGCACGTAGCTCTTAGATACTAGAAACCAATAATAACGGGATAGCTAAAATGGAAGACAAAAATTTCAGGGTCATAATTTTAAAAAATGTCAGTCGATACATAGAATATGGAAGTAAGCAGTTCATAACATAAGAGAATGAATTCAGCACCTAGACAAGAAAAAGAGGAAAATCAATGTTTAACAACTTGGAGGAGAAATTAAAAGACAAAGGAAAACCTGCACAAAAATTAAGACCCTAAAAATAAATGCTGGAAATGTACTGTCAATCCTATTAGTTAAAAAAAAAAATTCAGCATAAATTATGATCAACAGACAAGACCAACAAGAAGAATAAATTACATGAAGGACTATGTTAAGACAATAAAATAATTCGTGTGTGTGTGTGTAAAATAAAGCATCACTGAAACTCCCAAGAACTCTAAAATTCACACAAGCCAGAGATAATTTATTCAATTAAGTCATAGTACAATTCTCTAAAACTTAGAGAAAGAAATGAACATTGAGATCCAAGAGGCATTGAGAACCACAAATAGACACAGCCAAATAACTTATTCATGCTATATCAGAATCAATGCAAAATCATGCCTTTAACATAGACATCAGTTCACAAGAGGCAATCTTTTTTAAAAAGACGAAATATAATTGGAGGAAACCATAGGGAACATTCTCCAGATAAAACACAGGGCATCCAATTTATTTGAATTTTGGGGAGAAAGTTTGTTTTTTAGTTTATAAATATTGTAAATATTATGACATTTTGAAATTCAAATTCAAGAGGCTATTCTATATTTTTTTGTAAATCTGATAATTCTATATTAATTTACTGGTTGTCAAAACCAGTAATTCTTACATCTATGGAGAAGGTTGTGATTGACAACTGAAAATGCATTAAATGAACACTTTCATGATATTATTGACATTAGCAGAGTATAACTTCACATTTCAAATTGTCCAGTGGGAAGCTAAGTGAAATTGTTCCTGAACAGGCATCTATTCTGTTAATTCTATGTGAAATCTGAGAAGCAGATTAGGTTAAATATTTGTTTGAAGTATCAGTCCAGAATTTGATTATATTATATACTAATCACTAAAGACTCAATACCTTTTTGAGTATAATATGTGTCCAATCGTATTTATAAAGCACAATCCATTATATTTTTAAAAAACATAAAAATATACATGACGAATTTCTACCTTCTTTTCCAGGTCCATCTCAGTGATTCTCCCTGTCCCTTTTAATCCTTAACCTCAACCCAGCAGGTCTAGCCCATGTCATGTATCCAATGCCCCAGCCTAGTGTGAGCTCTCCTGTCACAGCCACAGCCAATGTCTTTTGCCAAGACCTGTCCTACCTGCCACTACTTACAGATCCCTTCTCTGCCTCTAAACCCAAACATTCTACCCAGACAGAGCTCCCTATTCCTCTGACATCTAATCCGCTGAATCTGTTTCGCCCTTCCATCTATGCTTTCTCCTTAACATGCCAGATCTAGCCTGGGTTCCAAACTCAGGTCCTCAACCTAGTTTGTCTTCCCCTGCTTGTGCTGCAAATGATATCTAGGCTAGTCTTCCCCTGATTGCTACTTATCTCTAAACACATAGGCTCCTCTTATTCCAAACCAAACCTTTCCTCCCAAATTTAACCTCAGGTTCCAAGAATAGGTCATGAAGCTCATCTTGTACAACAGCAGTTTTCTCTGACCATCTGACTTCATCCCTACCCATGCCATATCCACTTCTAGGATCAACCTGTAGCATGTGGTTTTTAGTACTCTGCTTTAATGTTCCTGGGTGGACCATGCTACCAGCCACCTGTGCAGGATCTCTTGAATCCGCAGGTAAACACACACACACACACACTAGCTCATTTTTAACCTGCCTTACTGGCTCTATGGCTGGGCTCTTCTAAGCCTCCAGTGGCTAGAGTACCCTTCCCTTTACTCCTAGCTCAACACCTCTAAATCTTCCCTCAGCTTAGTTGCCCGGTTACCTTCTGTGAAGCCCATTGGACTTGCTGTCAAAGACACTTTCAAGCTGCCCTTCAGTGAGCCACTTTCCCTTTCTGCCTATATTTTGGAAGATGTCCCTTGTAGCTCTGAGTCTGTTCCATCTCTCTCCCCCAAGTATCTCGATTTTCCTCCTGCTGCTCTCTTCTCTCTTCTAGCCTGCATAAACCATGAAGTTCCATCTCTTTCTCTTTCTTTCAGCACAGCCATTTGCCGCTGGCATCTTTATTGGTAGATCAAGAAACAATTAGGGACAAGGACCTTAGCATGTGGATACCCAGATTACCGATCAAAGCATCAGAACCACTCTCCTACTCCACTCTACCAGCATAACCTCTTCTTTCCCATCCTGAGCTGTCCATATAAGACTCAGAGGTAACTGGAGAAGTCCATGTGCCCAGATCTCATTGTAGAAATACCAAAAATATGAAAGATCAAGCCAGCATCTTCTCTCCAAAACCAACACTCCTGGTGATTGCCAATGTGAATCACCTAGATGAACACAGAGTTTAAAAGAACAATATAAAGCTTCATTAAATAGTTCACAGACTTTAGAGGAAACAGAAAGAAACAGAGGGGAATAAATGTCTAAGTAGTACCCAAGAAAACAGCTTTATGTAAGGCTGATGGGAATGCAAAAGATAACCCACGGCTCATGAATGGAATTCAATAAAGAGAGAAATTTGATAAGGACCCAACCAGTGATGAAATGGAATTGAAAATATAGTAACTCAAATAGAAAAGTCAGAAGAAAGCCTTACATCCAAATGAACCAAGCAGAAGATGGAAGAGCAGGGCTGAAATAAAAGGGAAGGATTGAGAACAAATAAGCATGGAATATGAAAATAATTTTAAAACATAAGGCAAGAATATGCTGAAAATGTGGGACACCATAAAAAATAATTACATGAATTATAGATGAAAAAAAAATAACCTAAGTAAACTACATAGACCAGATCTTCATCAAGATTACAAAAGAAAACTTGCCCAAATTAAGAAAAGACACAGTCACACAAATACAAGAACCACACAGAACACCAAATAAACAAGACCAGAAAAGAAAATACCCATGACAAATCATAGTTAAAACACTAAAAATACATAATAAAGACAATATATTGAAAAGTTTTAAGAGAAAAAACTGAAGATATATATATATAACAACCAGAATCAGAGCAGATTTCTCAATGGAAACTTTGGAAACCAAAAGAGCCTGGAAAAATGCATCCCCAGTCTTAAAAGACTATGATGGTCAACCTCAACTATTATACTCATCAAAACAATCAGCTGTAGTTGACAGAAAAAAGGAAATTTTTCTGGGGAAAAAAAAAAAAACAGATTAAAAACGATAGCCAGCAACGAACCATGTTCAGTCAGTGGCAAGAAAAAAAATATCAGAGTAGAAATCAAAGAAATAGAAAAAAAAATACAAAGAATAAAGGAATTTATGAACTGATTATTTGAGAAGATGAACAACATTGACAAAACAGTGGCCCAACTAAAAAACAACAGAACCCAAGTCTGACACCGACAAGCAAGTCAGAGAAAGAAATAAGTAGTAATTGAGAATTTATCTTCAGTTTCAATATCAACACTAAAAATATTCTAAATATATGTTTTTAATTTTAGCATCTAATTTAGCTCTCTTGTTTGTTGAATAGTTCTTTTATACTGAATTATCAATCTTACCTTTTTTTAAACAAATATTTTACATTTTAATTAGAGAAGCAGACAGCCTGTTTGTGATCATGTTTGTTAGTTTATATTGGCTAATACTTTGTTAAACTCACAAGATAAAGCAGTTTGGAGATAGTAAATGTTTCTCCCCATTTTCCAAAATACTTTCAAAAGTTAGAAATTGTCTTATTCAGGGTTTCTATTTCTGCACAAACATCATGACCAACAAGCAAGTTGGGGAGGAAAGGGTTTATTCAGCTTACACTTCCATGTTGCTGTTCATCACCAAAGGAAGTCAGGACTAGAACTCAAGCAGATCAGAAAGCAGGAGCTGATACAGAAGCCATTGAGGGATGTTACTTACTGGCTTGCTTCCCCTGGTTTGCTCAGGTTGCTTTCTTATAGAACCCAAGACTACCAGCCCACAGATGGTACCACCCACAAGGGGCCTTCCCCCTTAGTCATTAATTGAGAAAGTGCCATACAGCTGGATCTCATGGAGGCATTTTCTCAACTGAAGCTTCTTTCTCTTTGATAACTCCAGCTTCTGTCAAGTTGACACAAAACCAGCCAGCACAATTGACCCTTTATCAACTAGACACACAAACACATCACTATTAAGCCTTAACCCTTACTTTCTTATTCATCCCCATGATCTAAATAACTTTAAAAGTCCCACAGTCTTTGCAAATTCTTACATATTAAAATTTCAATCCCTTTAAAAATATCCAATCTCTTAAATTCAAAGTCTTTTTACCATTAAAAGTCTCTTAACTGTGGGCTCCACTAAAATACCTTCTTCCTTCAGGAGAGAAAATATATCAGGGCACAGTCACAATCAAAAGCAAAATCGAACTCTAACAGTCCAATGTCTGGGATTGAATCACAATCTTCTAGGCTCCTCCAAGAGCTTGAGTCACTTCTCCAGCTCTGTCCTTTGTGGTACACACCATGTCTTCTAGGCTCAAGATGCCTGTACTCCACTGCTGCTGCTGTTCTTGGTGGTCATCTCATGGTACAGACATCTCCAAAACACTTCTGTCTTCCAATGTAACTAGGCTTCTCCAATAGCCTCTCATAGGTTCTGTTCATGGTGCCAAGCCTCAACTACTTTGCATGATCCCTTCAGTCCTGGGCCATCAACTCTAACTGAGACTGCACCCTCACCAATGGCCTTCCATGGCCTCTTACAGTGCCCAGCCTCAGCTGCTCTTCATGACCCCTTCATGTCTTCAAAACCAGTACCACCTGGGTGACTCATACACATAACTAAGTTCAGCCACAGAACAACTTACAACCTTGGCTATCTCTGGAACACAGCCTCTGTGCTCTCAAGAGAACACTACTCAGAAGATTTCACCTCAATGATGCTGTTCTCTTCTTAATCACTGCTAATTTCTTAGCTCCAGCTAACCAGCATCAATAGTCCCAGTAATGAAAAGTTTTTGCTTTAGTAGTTCTGGTATCTTATTAATCACAGTTGATTCTTCAGCCACAACTAACGAAAACTACAGAATCTTCACTATCAAAATAACAATGGCCCTGATAATAGTCTTTAATCTTCCATCTGAAATTTCACAAGCCAGGCCTCCATCTTCTGCACTGTTCTCAACATTATCTTCCAAGCTCCTTCAGAACATTCCACAGAGCTCTTAACATCCCAATGACTCTTCTAGCTCAAAGTTCCAAAGTTCTTCCATAGTCCTCCCCAAAACATGGTCAGGTTGTCACAGGAATACCCAACTTCTGGTACCAATTTGTCTTAGTCAGTGTTTCTATTCTTGAACAAACATCATGACCAACAAGCAAGTTGGGGAAGAAAGGGTTTATTCAGATTACACTTCCATGTTGCTGTTCATCACCAAAAGAAGTCAGGACTGGAACTCAAGCAGGTCAGGAAGCAGGAGCTGATGCAGAGGTAATGGAGGGATATTACTGGCTTGCTTCCCCTGGCTTGCTCAGGTTGCTTTCTTATAGAACCCAAGACTGCCAGCCCACAGATGCTACCACCCACAAGGGGCCTCCCCCTTGATCACTAATTGAGAAAATGCCTTATAACTGGATCTCATGGAGGCATTTTCTCAACTGAAGCTCCTTTCTCTTTGATAATTCCAGCTTGTGTCAACTTGACACAACACCAACTAGTACAGTAATTATCATACATAAAGTTAGAATGCCTGCTGGATGCTTATCTCCAAACATTTCCTCATTTCAGGAGAGAGAGAGAGAGAGAGACAGAGAGACAGAGCGACAAAGACAAAGATCATATTCTCCCACTGGGTTTCTTGGGAGAAGACAAAGCTGCATAGAATTTTTAAAGTCAAAACTCATCAATTACATCATGCCTGGTGTAGGCTGAGACAGTAGTTTGAGGCGTGGGAGCAGTAGCAGTTGCAATGAAACTTTTGATTTTGTAAAATACTATATAAGGCCATTCCTCAGAGGAACAAATTACTTGAATGCATCAAGACTGATTCTCAGCAGATTAGGAAGCCCCTTTCAGTTGTGATGACATGGCAGCCAGCCCGTACATAAAATAAATTTTTTTTCTGCCCAGAAATAAACTGCTCTTTCACAGTCATTAGAGTACTCAGACCTGAATAATAATTTACACAGGTCCTGTGATAGTTAAGGAGAGTTACTGTGGAGCCAAGCATTCTGTTGACCTTTGGGTCTGAAATGCCTGTGAGACCTAGTGGCCCAAAGGTAAGATAAGAATAAGAAAATGGGATGGGAAATATTAACAGCTGCTTTCTATAAAACTGGCTTGTCACTATAGGAAAGAGATAAGATGATCTTTTTATTACTATATATCAGGAAGGAAAAGACAACTGGAAGAAGTAAGACAATTTTCCTGTCCAGGTGTGGATTCCATAGCTAGGTGTAATGCACACCTTTCTGATGTCTGCTTTCAAACCCAATCCTTAACCCCACTCTATGGGGCACTCTATTTGGCTTTAAGGCTGCTGTCCTTCTGCTAATAGTAAGAACAAATTCATTTAATCTAAAGTTGAAATAAATCTAAGTCTTTGATCTTTTCCAGTAGATTTGAATACCACATTATGATGTTGTGTAACACTTTATTGAAAATAATGAGAAGCCATTTGTTTGCAGGCTCATGTGGTTCCCAAAAAGAGATGTGAGATCAGGACAATCTTAGGAAGCTTATTCCTAAGCTATAGAACCATGAAATCATGAACTTTGCAGGTAAATGGATAGGACTATAAAAAATCATACTGAGTGAGGTAACCCAGACCCAGAAAGACTAATGTCACATGTTCTATCTCATCCGAAACTCTGAGCTCTAAATCTTTACATGTTAGTACACATCCTGGCTTAACTGAAGAAACTAGGAAAATAAAAGAAGACCATTGTCAAGGTATGGTGGTAGGGGAGCAATAAGTGGGCAAGAGTCAATAGCAGAATAGAAGTGATCTTGTTGGGGAAATGGAAAAGGTGTGGGAGTGTCTGACACATCCATGAATGACGTTATCTGAGAAGATTTTGAGAACTTATGAGATAACCCCAAGGAAACAAGACAAAAGGCTTATAACTTCTGTTTCTCCTTAACATGGTTTTTTGGGATGTGCTTTCATGACCAACCCAGGTATAGTGAATAGGTATGGGTTTACTTCAGATTACCCATCATTTTACTACTATTATTTAGGTAATGTTTCCAAGCATATGTAGTCCTTTCAGCTGTATGCACCCTGAACGCATGTGACCTTTGTGTATATGACTTTGCCTAACCTGCAAGAAGACCCCCAGAGAATAAATTGTCTGATGCTCTGAATAAACTTGGTTATTGTATGAAACTTTAGTCTGCCTCAATTTTAGGCTCCACTCTCCCAGGTTCATCCACGAATTAGACTAGTAACAGGGGGCTTTTGAGGGAGTAAGAATGGAAGGGAAGGGGAAGAAAGATAACTTCAGAGAAAGGAGGAAGGGTAAAGTAATGCTAATGAATTCTGAAACAGTCAAAGCTATAATACACATAAATATACATATGTACTTTAAATAACATTTTCTCTGGTAGGCTGACAATGCCCTCTCCAAGAACCAAAGACTGTTTAATCAAAACTCTAATACCAGACATGTGAAACCCTCTTTTGAGTTGTTTATTGGGTTGTGTTAAGAGATTCCTGATGTGGCAAAAGAGTTAATCTGCTCTGAACTCCCTGGTATCCACCCACTTCTCCTCAACACCCACCAAAATGCTCTAGAATTGTGAATGGAAGACAAACACACACACACACACACACACACACACACACACACACACACACGTACACATACTGGCTTATTTTTAGTATGTCCTAAGCAGCTCAGTGGCTGGACACTTTGAAACTTCCCCATGGCTGGCACACTCTTCCCTCAGATATTCCTGAATTATTTCTTACTGAATTTTATATTTCATCTCTGCTACCCTAGACCCAGTCCAGAGAGTGTGACCCCTGGGGTCACTCTTCCTTGACTCTCACATGGCTAATTCTGTCTTCCACAGCTCTCATGCTTGCATCTTATTCCTTTCTTGACATGGTGATTCTAAAACCTCCTTCTTCCCATGCTCTCTTGCCCAGGAAATCTAAAGTCCCACTTCTGTCTCCCTGCCCAGCCATTGGCCACTGATAACTTTCTTTACTAATTAAAGCCAACTGGGGACAGGAACCCTCAGCATCTTACAGGCAATCAGACAGATTTCCATGTTATTTTGGGAGCTGAATTAACACAAATAACATTAGAACCAACCCACAACAGACTCCTAAGACATGCATGCTATTTCTGTTATTCTTGGTTCACTCAGAGATGGAAGGTAACTTCTTATAGCTGATGTCACCATATACTTCAGACAAAGGGCCCAAAGCCCCCTGATCTGAAACTAACTAAAATTCCCATTACATTCCTATCTACAGACTAGCTCTCATGGTACCAGGAAATGCTGTGAAATCTTCCAAGGTAGAAAAGTTAGCAACAGTTTTACCCAGCTATGGCATTTATGAATCACAACAATAACTAGTATTGCATGATATTCCTAAGATTACAGGAGTGACACATGTACCTTGGCAATAGTCAACAGCTCTCTAATTGGACATATGACCTGCTCAGCAAGGGGGAAACCATTCCAGGTATAAAAATCAGGGCTAGTGAAGCCATCACCACTTTACTAAACCATCACAAGTTTAACTGCATTCTTAGCATTTGTCCTTATACCCACAGATAAGTATAGTCCTCACCCTTCATCAAGGAAATTTCTTTTTGCAAATGATGGAGGCAGAAAACCACAACTAATTAAAAGCAAACAAACAAACAAAAAAATGAGTTGTGGAGTCCAATCACGATGGATATGTCTGTTAAATACTCTCAAACCTAAGGCTCAGGAAATATTTCAGAAGACAGGATGGAAAGATTTTTAACTACCAGAAGATCAGGGAGTTTACTGTGAGATTGTGCCTCCTAGGAATTCCAGTAGCTACATCCATAAAATCTCAGTAACATGACTGCTTAGACATAAGCTGAACAAAGATAACACAACAGACTGGACAGGAAAAACCATGACTCTTCAATCCTACACAAAGAACTATAGGCAACTAAGCATGCTGAGAGTGGGAGAATGTCTTCTCTAAGAAGAGCACACCATTTGGTTTCTAACACCAAATGTTCAGCCTTGAAAACAT
>JADRCH010000133.1:894162-1073129 GCA_019843965.1 Rhynchomys soricoides | reverse complement strand
TCACTGTGACTGGTGCCATGCCTGAGCTGGTGGTCATGAGTTCTATAAGAAAGGCTGAGCAAGTCACTGGGGCAGCCAGTAAGCAGTACATATCCATGGCCTCTGCATCAGCTCTTGCTCTAGTTTCTTACTCTGAGTTTCTGTCCTGACTTCTTCCAGTGATGGAATATGATATGGTATTATAAGCAAAAGAAACTCTTCTCCTCTCAACTTGTTTTGGTCATGGTGTTTTATCACAGCAATAGTAACTCTAAGACAGTATATAAATAATATATATACATAAACATATGCATGTAAGGATCATTAGTGAAAAAAATGGATCATGAATTTGAAAGAGCAAGAATGGGTAGATGGAGAGTTTGAAATGAGGAAAGGGAAGGGGGAGTAAACGCAATTTAAGTACATCATTTATATTATACTATAAAAGTAAAAGAAAATTGAAAAAAAAGTAAATGAGGTGGAATGGGGAACACAAGGATGAGGAGAAGTTGAAAGAATGGAAAGAATATAACCCAAAAAATCAAAAAGTATACTAAAATATAAATTAACTTTTAAAACAGTCATCGTCACATAACACATTCTAAAAGTGTAATATTAGGCACAAAACTGAGTTGATACTCCATTTTATGGAGCACCTAGTTTCAGATCCATCCAAACAGCCTATATCAGCTCCAATTTCCACTGTGGTGACTCATAAAATCGGCTTGCTTTCCCACCATTTTATTCTTCTCTCTAGACTCAAGAAATGGCTTTGAAAATTAGATCAGCAAAACATCTTTTTTCTGCCCATGGAGTAGTCTAATTCAGCAGTATATCTTTGCAATTGCAGAGGTGAAGCAACTATGCAGCAATCAAGGAGGAATCAGTCCAGAAGTCTACAGTCAATGTGAACCATCACATTTCCTTTAGAAGTATCTATTTCAGAAGTTCAGGCATACTACTGAATTTCTTGTATAAACTGTTTTCCAAGTAACTACAGGTAGCTGCCATGAGAAATGATGGCTCACACTTCTTTGTAGAGGGAATGATTACAGAAAGATCTCGAAAGCTTCAGTTTATTTGAGCTGGCATTGTGCTTAAACTAAGTGATAAAGAGAATTCTGAATATCTTCACTAAATGGCAATAGTAAAAAAAAAGCAATCAACTCAAGCTAGATTATCTCTGAAGTAATGGAAGAAAGCTTACCTTTGAAAACATACACATAACCAAAAAAGGTACATCTTATATACCCTTATATCTGAAGAAAAGAGTCTGTAGGTGTGAAAATACAAACACAGTCCCAAGCATTGGTAGACATGAATGCAATGTAGGACAGACAGAGCTCACTGGTATGGGAGTCTGTAAGGGAAGCTCAACTTGAACCAGAATGTCAGAAATATGTTTTTCCTTCGCCCACCACAAAGGGATCAGCTAGTGATGATGATTTTGTGAACCAGTTTTCTATTATTTCCCCTAAATGACCTTCAGTGCTCTATGGGAAAAGGAATGATACAAACGTCGTCTCCTGATTGAAACCCCTTCCTTGAGAAAGTGAGCTTTTTTTATCATTTGGAACATTAAGTCCTTATTTCAGTGGAGAGCAGTCACTTTGATGTTCCAATAAAAGAAAAAAAAAAAAAAGGCTGATAGTGCACTGCACAGTGTGGAAACGCGGGAGAGCTTGGGAGTTGAGAATCATTGTTAATCGTACCTTCTGTTCCAAGTTTTTCTAATGAAAGTGCAGTCCAGATGAGAGCACCTTAACTTTGGTAGAATTCTGTCTCTATGGGAGGGAGGGGGAAGGAGGAGGGGTGGGAAGGAGGAAGAGAGAAAGAGACACAGAGAAAATAACAGATATATTTACAGAAGTAATGTTTATGGCCTTTGATCATGATTAAGTACAGGGTAGGAAATGATAAAACACAGTTTTGCCAGCTTCCCACCCTGGAAGTCATATAGCAAATGAGAAAAAAAATAAACTGTGTGGAGATACAGAGGATCTTCTCTATACATGATAAGAAAAGAGAAAAGAGTTGTAATCATACTCTATGACTGGGAAGAGTGTGTGTGTGTGTGTGTGTGTGTGTGTGTCTGTGTGTGCACCTGTGTGCCTGCATGTGTGTGTGTGTGTGTGTGTGTGTGTGTGTGTGTGTGTTACAGTCTTCAGTCTGAATCCCCAGCTTCAGCTCTTTGGGAGATGTTAATTTTCTCCCAAAACATGAAAGACTAAAGGAACAAGTCATATCTTCACCTAGAATGAAGATATTTGGGTAAACAAAGAATTAGTAATTCCATATGTGTGCTAGAAAACTTCTTTAAAATAACAGGAACCTCTATCCTTTGTCCCCACCCATTCTTATAGTTGAGATTCCGATGAGGATTTAAAAACAACAACAATAACAACAACAAAACCAAACAAGTTCTTCCTGCTTGGCATTGATTGGCAATATTTCCAAGAAGGTTTTATTTATTCATTTATTTATTTATTTATTTATTTTTGATGTGGCTAATCAAAGGTATGTATTGCTAGGAATGAATGAAGGTGGATTCACAGATGCTGGCTGCCTGACCAGTTCATAAGGAATGTTTACTCATTCAGGGACAGAAAAGCATCACAGAAGATTTCTCATAAGATGAGAATCAAGTAGAAAACTTGACCCAGGAGAAACACAGTGTTAGTATAGCAATTCATACCACTTGAACAAATTTGAACTAAGGCTCATGGTTAATTTTATTTGGGTGTTGGTCAGAATGGTGAGGATGGATACGGGAAGGACTGGGAAATGAGTACGATCAGGGTGCAGATAATCAATAAAAATATTATGTGAAGAAAATCTCTGAAAAACTTTCATTAGTAGACCCAAAGTCATATATGAGAGAGTAAGGAGATGACCTTCTACTGACTTCAACTAGTGAATCACAGAAAACAGGAAGAGAACTTTCTTGCTCCTGGTCTTAGAATCTAAAGCATATCTGGAATGTGTTTCAGCGTGTCAATAAACGAGTAATGATGAACCCATTATGGCATTCTATAGCAATGTTTTAAACAATGGTCCTTGCTATATTATGAAAACACTGAAAGAATATTTGTGATTACCTAATCAATAGCAAGAAGAAGAAGGAGGAGGAGGAGGAGGAGTGGGGGGGAGAAGGAGAAGAGAAGAAAGGAAGACAGGCAGGTAGACAGATGGACAGAAAGAGAGAGAGAAAGGAAAGAAGGAAAGAAGAAGGGAAAGGTGAAAGGAGGAATCAAATGAGGATAATAAATAGCTTTCATACAAAAGTGCTATTTATAGCACACTTAAGTAGACCAATGCAGCATTTTCCAAGCATGAAACTTACCATTAAACATTCTTCTAACTGCAATGTGTGGGATCCTGCATATACTAACAGGTCAGTGTTCTTCACTGAAATCCATACTGTGGGATGTGATGTCAGTGTTCTGCAGAGCCCCAGAACCAATGAGCCTGCTTTACAGTGTGTCTTTATCACACCATGTGTGTTCCTGACTGGCGATTGCAGTGTTAGTTCTACTACTGAGACTAGTCATTTGGGAATTCAATTGGCAAATGAAGAGATGGGTGCTCAATGGTGATAGTGAAAGCTATTCATCATACAGAGATTGGCCCTAAAATATGGAAGAATAGAACATGCAAGACAAGGATATTTTTGATCTGCATGTATGTAAGGAATGGTGCTGATAATCCTATGTTGTTTCTTGAGTTCAGTTTCCTCATGAAGCTAGAATAGAATCTCATTATTGGAAGGAGGTCACGTGATACCAATAGCATCTTTTATGTGAAAAACAATAGAGCTACTAAAATCTTACAGAACAGAATGAGGTGAATAGCTTGTACTTGATTATAAACATAGCATGATTTTCTTTGCTTTTTAAATAAACTTCAACAATACAAAATTCGACCCCCGTCTGGATCTCAGTGCAATGTTGATTATAATATAGAAGAGATGGATACATAAATTCATACAGACATTAGTGGCTCCTACATTCTCCAAAAAGGATTCATGAATTAGAAACATGTTGGCTGAAATCATTTTCCAACACTTAGGAAAAATCTCTTTCAGTGAATATTTCATCTATTGCTCTGTCCAACTGTCCAAAAGAGATTTGGGAGAAGGGACTGGATCTCCCTGGTACTTAATTTACTGTATCAGGCAGTCTTTTTAGACACAGAACTCCATTATGGATGAAGAGTGCACACTGAAAAATTTATCATCCTTTAACAAATGCATAAGATTGGAAAGGGGAAATCTAAGGAAAGTGACTAAGGAAAAAAAGGCGTCGCAAGTGCAAATGTGGGCAATAGATGCAGAACAGCATTTCAAAGCACTTTTGAGCTCCTCTTTGGAGAAGGAATAGTGACACCTGGGAAAGTGGTGTTAAATAAATAACACCACAAAAACCCATCAGGAGTCCAGATGCACTGAGCACAGATCCACAGAGCTGAATTAATGAGGACATCTTGCTTTAAATCATTTGACAATCTGGATGCTATTTGTCACTGAAGTGTAAATATATATATGCTATAAAGTGCTCACCTTCAGAGCTAGTGTAATGCAGTGTGTGTGTGTGTGTGTGTGTGTGTGTGTGTGTGTGTGTTGTATTTGGATGTTTGTTTCCCTCATTCTAATTCTTTCTGGGGTACACACTGTCAGTGCTCTCCTAGATTGTCATATGTGAAGAGTAACATAATTACAGGCTTCTTGCAAGTGGCATCCAGCAAGCCACTGAAAGAATTCCACTGCTCAACACAGTGACATCTGCTTGCACGCATAGCCCTCAGGGAGTGGGCAGAGGAAGACCAGGACTTCAAGGTACCCTAGTTACATAGAGAATTCTAGGCCAGCGTGGGCTACATGTCAACTTGTCCCAAAAAGCAAAACATCTACTCATTTAGAAGTCTTCTGATTAAACTACAGAAACACTTTAATCTGCTTTTTCTTCCTCCAAGGGTCCACTGTCACTACAGCCATGGTCATTAATCTCCAAATGTATCATCTTTTTCTTGGATACATAACCTTTGTATGGTTACCAGAACCTCTCATGTGAGGTTCAAACCCCTCACCTGGCAATTTAGGCATTGCAGCAATAACTTATGAGAACGTCCTCTCTGAAAAAATATGAATTGTAATATTTGATATATTTTCATTTGCTCTCTGCTCTTTTGTTTGCTTTGCAAAATACCATTCATACAAAAATATCTTAGGGTTTATATGTGCAAAAACAAACAAAAATGGCCATGCTGCTCTGCTTCATGTCTCTGTGAATATTCCTTAGGGGAAAGGAAAGAACACTGTAATCAAGCTTTCCTTTCCATGAGAAAACAGACTTCACCACAGGCCTTGCAGGGCATTCATATGCAACTCACATCTTTGTGCTTGATAACCAAATCGAGATAGTTTATGCATAATAAAATCACTTGGCCCTCCCACTCTCCTATGAAGACTCATGGAATAGCTCTTTTCCTTAATTGGAGAGAAGATACTGTCCGATCAGAAACGTGTGTCAGAGTTGCCAAGGTAGTGACAGTGATTTACTCCTTCTCAAGTTTTCAGTTATGTAAGCACAAGTTTTACTCCAGGAGTTAAAAAAATGCCTAAAGCAAATATTTAGAGAAAAGAAATACCAGAGGAATAGAAAAAGAGATTGGTTCAGGAGCAATGAGGCTGAGTTAGGCACTGAGGCTACACCAGGCTCTCCATCTCTACGAGGTTGAGGACATGTGGGAAGAATCAGGACTCTGAATGTTGCCTGCTGAGGCTTTTTTCTACTCTCTATTTTTCTAGGTAAAGATTAAGTGCAACCTTAGACTAAGACAGTAGTGTTTCCCTGTTTCTGAGATGTGTTGTTGAATTGGAGAAGTGTTATTCAGAGAGCTAGGTTGGCATGGTAGCAGCAAATGTTACCAAGATGCTGAAGAAGAGAAAGGTAAGGTGGAAAGACCATCTCATTTCCATCCTCCCAGCTGAGAGTTTCACGGTCCAATTGTTTTCCTGTTCTCAGTACATTCTTCACTTTCTCTAAATCCTGTCTTTGCCCCCTGGGATGGTTGGCAAAGGAATAGTCCCCATTAGCTCCTACATTTAAATTGCATGGTCATTGTGGAGGGGCACTACTCGGAAGGTATTAGGAATTGTGACCTTGTTGGAAGAGGCAAAATCTTGTTAGAAGAAGAGTGCCACTGGTGTGGGTTTTAGGGTTTCAGATGTTCAAGACAGGCCCAGTGGTTGTCTGTCTTCCTGATGTCTTCTATAGAACTCTCAGCCTCCTCTCTAGCAGTGTGCTTCCAATCATACTATCGACTGAACCTCTGAAACTATAAGTCAGCTCCAATTAAATGTTTTCTTTTATGAGACTTGCCGTGGTCATTATGCCTCTTCACAGTAATTGAACACTGACTAAAACATCTGTTGAGCACTAGGATTTCAGGCAGAGGTCACCAAAGTCATGCAGCTTTTATGTGTGTTCTAGAGATGCAAACCCTGGTCCCCATACTTGGATAGCTAGTGCTTTGTTGGCTGAGCAACCAGTCCTCCAGTCCAACTGCCACTAACTATGTATTTCAGAAGATTCCAGAGCATAAAGGGATCATACTGTGCATGTGAAAATACTCTCATTTCCTTTCTCTGTTGCCTAAGTGTTCCAGGGAGAAAATATTTGGCATTCTTTCTCTGACAGAAGAGAAATGACATAAAGGCACAAGGCTCACAACAAATGCTAACAAATGTGCTCCATTGCTTGTAGATAGTGGTTTGGATATCCTAGGACCCACCACGGCTTATCTTTTATTGCCTTGTTTTTTTGCCAGTTTTATGACTTTAATTTTGTATGTACGCCTTAGAATTTCCTACACTATAAAGCAAAGTTGGAGCTTATTAAG
This sequence comes from Rhynchomys soricoides, assembly GCA_019843965.1. NCBI lineage: Eukaryota > Metazoa > Chordata > Mammalia > Rodentia > Muridae > Rhynchomys > Rhynchomys soricoides. The sequence goes on along the minus strand of JADRCH010000133.1, from coordinate 1,066,250 downwards.
CAAAAGACAGTATTTTCTGAGAGAGCAAGAACAAAGGGCAGACATGGACATAGACAAGCCTGTGCCCTCAATGTGGAGATTATTTATTATATGTTGCAAAACATGGACTGAATTTTATCTTTTTCATATATGTGCATTTCATGATGTATATGTTAATGTCTAGGCTATTCTATTCTACTACGTGAATGTATTTACCTGTCTGATACCATGCACAATGTTAAGTGACTTGTCATCTGTCATCTTAACTCCAAAATTAATCTAGATTTTCTAGACATTGGCATTTTTGTATGGATTTCAAAACCAAATTCTCTCAATTTTCACCCCCCAAAAAGCATAAAATAAATTTGAAAGGAAATGTAATGAATATACCCATCAACATGAAAAAAAAATATAAGTTTTACCAATATTGAGTACTCTGATTAATGAGCATGTCACAGGTTTTAGGTTCATCTAATTTACCATAGTAAATTTTGCTTTTCATTTTCAAAACATCAAGGAACCATCTACTTACTTTTGACCAAAATGAATGTTGTACACAGTATTGTATTAAAATTCTAAAAATCCGTTCAGACTATTTTCATTGATTTAATGGGTATATTTGTATGATTTTATTCAGTTTTGATACTGAGGTTTAGTCTACATCCTAATATTCAAACATCATAGATAGCATTGTATCTGTTAAGAAAGAATATCACCATAGAAGGCAAATACATGATTTAATGTAAGCTATTAAGAGATATGGTTTTTCCTATTAGCTTTGAGTCTTGAGACAAGTATTCTTATTAGATTAAAGCTAAGAATCATTTGAAGCACTCAAGCAAGCAAGAGAGAGGAGAAGCCAACCTGACTACAGAAGAAGATATGGAAGGAATGTAGCCACAGCCAAGACCCCTGGAGACACCAGATGTGGAAAGAACAAGGAAATCTTCCCTTCTTGACCATAGGGCGCTGCACTCCCAGTAACACACTGGTTTTAGTCTGATGGCTTTTGAAAAGAAGAGAGAATACATTGCTCTTATAAAAATTTCAATAAAATAGAATAAAATAATAAAATGCCATCAATGTCTGTGTAGAATATTATTTTTTTTTAGATATTTTAGAGTTTAGTAGTAAATCCATTTACACCTGAACTTGAACTTCTCTTTGGTAAAATCATGTGTGTGTGTGTGTGTGTGTGTGTGTGTGTGTGTGTGTGTGATTAGCAGCTAGTTGTCTGTTTTACTATAAGTAAGCTTTGACAAGTTCTGTTTTCAAAGCAATTATCTGTTTTACCTAAGTCATTAAGCTTATTGACATAGTGTTCTTCTGATGTTACTCACTACTGACCTGAATATTTTTCTTTCATTATTTTGCTTTGTTTTCTTTCAGATGTGTCACTGTTAGATTATGTATTCCTGAAAGCTTCTATGGGAACTCATAATTTTCTGTATTTCCTGTGGGGTTTTGAATGGATATAGGATAATATGGTTGCAATTACCTGAGATAGTACTGGAGTAAGGTGGGCCTCTACTCCACCATGACTGATGTATTTATGATAAAGAATGTTTGTACACTAACATGTAGAGAAGCCTTTTAGAAATTAAATGCCAAAATTGGAGTAATATAACAGAAACTATGGAAAACCAAAGTCAAACTTCCAGCATTCCCTAGGGAGCGTATCAGTAATGGAGACCATTCAAAGCTCTCATTATATACAGTCTACTGTACAGCTCACAGGAGACAACATTGTTGATACTTTGATCATGAGTTTCTACCCACCAGAACTAGGAGATTATTAATGTTTGTTATCTAAGCTTCATGTTTATGGTAGTTTGTCATAGTAGCAGGTAAACTGGGGAGCCAAATTTGTGGTGATTTCTTTCCTTGTGCTGGGTAGATAGTTCAGCAAAAGAAGCGCTCACTGTGCAAGTATGAGGACTTGAATTTGGATCCCTGGTGTCTACCAAGATAGTTGGTGTGGAGCTGTATGTCCACACGGGAAGCAGAGACAAGCAGATCCTTGGGACTTGCCCAGCCAACCAGTTTAACTGAAACAGTATCTCTAGGTTAAGTGAGAGACCCTAGATCAAGAAAACAATAATGAAAAAATAAGATGTCAAGCAACAAAAGAAGATATCTGATGTCAATCTCTGACCTCTGAAGGTGCATAGAGAAATAAATACACACACAGGCGCAAGTTCTCTCTCTCTCTCTCTCTCTCTCTCTCTCTCTCTCTCTCTCTCTCATCCACTTCTTATTCATACATCCAGGCAATAAACAATAAACATGTGGTGTGTTTATTTCTAAAAACACACAATTGATCTATATTTAGTAAAATTTACTTTTTAATATAATCAACCAATAAAGGTTGGTGAGCTGACTTGAGTGAGGAAAAGTGACACACTGAGGATCAGAAAGTCCTTCTTTGTGAGAACAACCTTAAAGGTAAACTAAAATTAGAGATCAGTGATAGTTGAAGGCTGAGGAGCTGAGGTTGAGGAGCTGGGAATGAGGAGCTGAGGAGGAGGAGCTGAGGAGGAGGAGTAGAAGATGAGGACCTGAGGATGAGGAGCTGGGGATGAGGAGCTGGGGGGGGGGGACGGAGCTGGGGAGGAGGAGCTGAGGATGTGAAATGCTTGCCCTCTGTGCTTGTCTTTTGTTTCCATGTTTCCAATATTTATCTGAATGAGTCCTGAAATATAGTAGCAGAGCGATACAAATAGAGCATGGCATGTAAATAACTACTTCCAACATAGCAGGACCATGTTTAATTTCCTAAACAGCCTGACTGTGAAGGTAGAAAATAAAAAGCCCTGGAAATATTACTTTTCCTTACATTCCAGCTAATTGAGGCAAATGACCCAAGTGTAGGATTTGCCAGCAGCATAGGTTTTATTTAAAATAAAGAGCTTTCTTATCTGCACAGAACAGCAAAGAGAGCCTTTGGCACACACATTTGTCTATGAAGCAACAGAATTTTCATGGGCTTTGGCCTTTCGGGAATGAAAAAACAGAAGCACGCATTTTGAATAGATGCACATTTAGTGGCAGTTGTAGGTCACCTACAGGCGATGTGTCTTTAATTCTCTCTGCCTTATATGCTCTAATTTGCCCTCCTGGGATTGTGAAGTGGATTAATGAACACTGTCAGGGAATGAAACCAGACATACTGCCTCAGTGTCCTTTCTTAACATCTCCCATAACCTTTCAGTATCATGAGCATATTTCCTCATTAATTTAAGCAATTAATTCCCACTAAAGACAAAATACACTAGTGGAAAATGCAAATAAAAGGTCACTCCAGTCATCACTTTGATGTGAACCTATTTTCAAGATTTGTCCCCCCCCCCTTGGGCATTCTATTACCGAATTTCTGTGCTTGTTTTGTGAATCTGATGTGGAAGTGATATGTCTTACATTTATCTCTGCAAATAATTATTAGCTGCTTCTATACACCAGACATTTAGCAATGTTGAGATCACACAGATAAATAAACATGATCCACTCCTTAAAGGAGAGGACATACTAATCAAGGTGACAAAGGGACCTGGGGAAAGATCAGAAACTGCTGTGCAATTCAGAAGAAACACCTTTGCCCTGCAGCCTGTGTGTGCCAGCTTGTCTCCAATTAACACCAACAAGAAAATGTATTCCCATCACATCAATAAAGTTGGATGTAACAGCTTCAGAGAGCTCGAACTGAGAGCACACAGCACCCTAGGTAACAGCCATACGTTTGACATTTGATGCATCTGATTGTGAGATCTAGTTGACTCAACCCTGGTAGATTCCATAGAGAAAGCCCCGGGAGAATCTGAAGTTGGCTTAGTCTCAGTTCAAACACTTAATTCAGCATACATCTCTGAGCCTGTATAACCTTGAACAACTTTAGAAAATTTATCATCAAGACACCATCAGTGTTGCTGCAGGAGGAAGTATACTGTGTGTTTTTGAAAAAAAGAGATATCACAATTGATGAGGAAGGACCCAAGAGAAGATTTAATCTGCTTTATTTGTTCCTTGCCTCCTGTTTGGCGATAGTTTCTCGAGTAAAACTGCAGGTGAGCAGATGAATAGTTTTTATCGGTATCCCTTTGCATTCATTAATTTTAGAAGAAAAATATGACTAGCTTAGTGAACAGCCTTTGTCCTAAAGAATTTTCCTGGAGACTTTAATAATTTTAAATTTTACTCATCGAATGAAGATTTTACTTAAAGATTTTATTTTGTATTTAAGTCTCTGCTTGTTGGGGGGGGGGGGCTGTGGATTTTGAGGATATGAATGCTGTGCCAGCAGAAGCCAGAGAGGATGTCAAATCCCTAAGAGCTGGAGTTACAAGTTGCTAGCGGAGAGACACAAAACCGGGTTCTCTGCAAGAGCAGAAAGTATTCTTAGCCATTAAGCTGTCTCTCCAGCCCCCTAATGTGGATTCAAATACATTGAAATCTTAATTTTAAATTTTTTTTCATGCAGTCTATTTTGACCATATTTTCTCTATCTCCATGTCCTTACAGATCCTCCCCAACTTCTTAACACATTCTCCATTCTCTTTCTCTCTCTCTCTCCTCCCCCCCTCTCTCTCCTCTCCCTCTCTCCCTTCTGTCCTCCCTCCTTCCCTCTTCTCTGTCTCCCAAAAATTCAAACAAAGGAAACAAACAAAAAATACTAACAGCCAAAAACCACCAAAACAAAACAAAAAATAGCACCAAAAACAAGGGAGTTTGTTTGTGTTGGTGAACTAATGCTAAGCACACACCTTGCCCTGAAACTTAATTGTAAGTCCAGTGTCACTCTATTGGATAAAAATGATGTTCCCTCTCCAGCACATGTTAATGGTAAGTAGCTTCTAATTCAGGGATGGGGCTTCATTCCTATTTGCCCTTTCTGGGCTGAAATTTTCTTATCTGTAAGGGTGTAGGTCCAATACCATTATTTATTATTTATTTATCCCACTATTTTATCAATAGATTTTGCACCCAGGTTGTTCCTGTAGGTGGCAGGCTTTATTGATATATACTTTTCTCCTCCAATACAGTGCAACCTTACAGCACCGTGAATCATAGTCTGTAAGGGTGATGCTTCTAGTTGGGTACCAGCTCAATTTCTTCATGTTCAATGACATAACTAAGTGCTATTGTAAGCAGTAGGGACTTACTGTCAGATTGTGGATAGAAATTACTATCATTAGCAATGCCCTATAATGTTTAGAGGGGTATCCATGGGATACCTTTGCAAATAACCAAATTAGATGCCATCTAGATGCCAAATTAGAACCCATTTCTCATACTTGGGGATTTTTTTTTTAATGGCATAAGACGTCTAGTTGGAACATTGTTTCCCCTATTTTATGGTTACTCCATTTAAATTCCTTTTGTATGTGCATATATTTTAGGGAGTTTCAATAGTAGTAAATCCCCAAATTGGTTTTCAAACGGTTTTTAGTGTTATTTGCCCTTCTCTGTATTCTCTCGTTTACCCTGCCTTCCCATTCCTTTCTGCATATAATAGTTTATCCTAATTTGTTCTTTATATTCTATATTCTACATCTCCTTGCAAGGATCACCTCTTCCTTCTTCCTCGTCCCTTACTAGCTGCCTAACTTCTGTAGTGACTTTAATTGAAATATACAGATCTAAAGCTTTGAAAGTAATATCCACCAATAACAAAAAACAAGTGGTCAGCTCCACTATCTGGTGGGAGCGAAACCAACGCCTGGCTGGTCCCAGCCGCCGCGAAGGTCTTTGGCCAGAATCGCTTCCATCTGTCCACAAGCATGGGGAATATCTTTGCAAACCTCTTCAAGGGCCCTTTTGGCAAAAAAGAAATGTGCATTTTCATGGTGGGCCTGGATGCTGCAGGGAAGACAATGATTCTATACAAACTGAAGCTGGGCAAAATTGTGACCACCATTCCCACCATTGGTTTCAAAGTGGAGGTTGTTGAATACAAGAATATCAGCTTCGCTGTGTGGAATGTGGGTGGCCAGGACAAGATCCGTCCACTGTGGAGCCACTACTTCCAGAACACTCAAGGCTTGATCTTCGTAGTGGACAGCAATGACAGAGAGCTTTGAACGAGACCAGTGAAGAGCTCATGAGGATGCTAGCAGAAGACGAGCTCCGAGATGCCGTTCTCTTGGTGTTTGCCAACAAGCAGGACCTCCCCAATGCCATGAATGCAGCCGAAATCACAGACAAGCTGGGGCTGCACTCTCTATGCTACAGGAACTGGTACATTCAGGCTACCTGTGCCACCAGCGGGGACGGGCTCTATAAAGGACTAGACTGGCTGTCTAACCAGCTCCGGAACCAGAAGTGAACCAGACCCTTCCCTCCCCCTCATTTCCTCTTCTCTGCCCTCAGCATATGGGTATGTGTTCCTCTCATTTGGCAAATGTGCGACTCTGTGGTCCTGAGTGCCAGAAACTGTCTCCATGGATTGGTCAGATGCAACCTGCAGCCAGGATTTTATTTAATGTAAATAGTTTGTTTCCACTGAGGCAGTTTCTGGTACTCCTATGCAATATTACTTAGCTTTTTTTATTGTAAAAAGAGAATCAACTCACTGTCAGTACTGAGAAGGGATTTGGGTGTGGGGCATCTGACCTCCGGGAGCCATTGGGCTGTAGACTGGTGTCGGTATCCATTTGGAGGTTTATTTTTAACCCAAACTCAGTGCATTTGTTAAAAATAGTTAAAAATACAGGACAAGGACACTTGAACACACAGAACAGACACTATACCTAGTGTAGGTTTTGCAGTTAAAGACCTGAATGCTAGTTATCAGATCACCTGTTTCCCTTTGGGAACAGGAGAGAAGGTGACAAACAAACCACCATCAACTGCATGGCCACAGTATAGCCCTCATGACTCATCTGTCTTTAGGTCACCTGCATTCCATAGCATTGTGCTTGAACTTGTGCTCACATGGTCACTTAGGGGTAGGCTGGGAGCCGTTGTGGGGTGCAGGGCCTGGCTTGTATTTGGTATGTGTCGGGGCCCAAAGCTAGCCTGCATACCCAGCTTACTCTTAGGCCTACTTGGATGCGCTGGCAGGAGGCCTGGGTCTCACCAGCAGGAGTGCATGCAAGGTGGGAGGGTTGGTCCATTACAGACCCACATCCTGGAGCACCCCCATCTCCATGTGTGAAGTAGCTTCCTCCCTCAGTCTGCAAGGGTCTGATTTACCATCGAAAGACAACCTCTATTTTTTTTTTTTTTCTGTATTTTGATAAACATTGAAAAAGCTGGAGCTGCTAAATTTATCTTGGGGAAATCTCAGAACTGGTTTATTTGGTGTTGTGGAACCTCTTACTTCTTTCAATACACAATTAGTAATCAAAAGAAAGAAAAGAAGGAAGGAAGGAAGGAAGGAAGGAAGGAAGAAAGAAAGAAAGAAAGAAAGAAAGAAAGAAAGAAAGAAAGAACAAGCAACATTTGTTTTTCTGGATCTGGCTTACCTCATTTGAGATGACTGCCTCTAGCTCCATCCATTTTCCTGCAAATTTTGTAATTCATTTTTCTTAACAGCTGAATGCCTATTGGGTAAATGAATCACAGTTTCATTATCCATGCATCCATTGATAGGAATGTAGGCTGCTCAGCATTTCTAGCACTGTTTTTAATTGGATATTTTATTTATTTACATTTCAAATGTTATCCCTTTGCCCTGTTTCCCCTCTGCAAACCCCCTATCCCCCCTCTCCCTGTTTCTATAAGAAAGCTCCCCCACTCACCCACTCACCTGCTCACTCCTGCCTCACCCCCTAGCATCCCCCAGTGCTGGGGCATCAAGCCTTCCAGGACCAAGGGCCTACCCTCTCATTGATGCCAGATAAGGCTATCCTCTGCTACATATGCAGCTGGAGCCATGGGTCCCTCCATGTATACTCTTTGGTTGGTGGTTTAGTCCCTGGGAGCTCTGGAGAGGTCTTTTGGTTGATATTGTTGTTCTTCCTATGGAGTTGTAAATCCCTGCAGCTCCTTCAGTCCTTCCCCTAACTCCTCCGTTGGGCTCCCAGTGCTCAGTCCAATGGTTGGCTTTGAGCATCCATATCTGAATTAGTCAGGCTCTGACAGAGCTTCTCAGGAAACAGCTATAGCAGGCTCCTGTCTGTAAGCACTTCTTGGCATCAGCAACAGTGTCTGAGTTTGGTGTCTGCATATGGAATAGATCCCCAGGTGGTGCAGTCTCTGGATGGCCTTTCCTACAGTCTCTGCTCCACTCTTTGTCCCTGTAATAGCCAGAAGTTGGAAAGAACACAGATAACCCTCAACGGAGGATTTGATACAGAAAAGGTGGTACATTTACACAAAATAGTAGTACTCAGCTATTAAAAACAATGACTTCATGAAATTCTCAGGGGGGAGCCACCAGAAAGTCCCAGATGCCAGGAAAGCAAAAGGTTCCCAGGATCCAACAAGCTTGACATTAACTGAAATGCCCAACAAAAAGGAGGGAGAACCTGTAAAGACCATATCCAGAGGTTAGGCATGGCCCCCTGGTTGAGGGATGGGGCTGCCTACTCATCTCTAATATTGTTAATAAGGCTTATGAATACGGATCAGCAAGTATTTCAGTGGTAAGATGTAGAATGTTAATCTGTGGCGGGAGACCTCTACATCTGTGGCGGGAGACTTCTGCCTGGGCCACCAGGGCTCCATAGCCAAAGAGCACTGGGAAAAAGCAAGGCGCCCACGTGTGTGGAAAAAGCTCTTGAGAGGGGGTAAAAGGACTAAAACTGCTAAGTGGGACTTGCCCGGAATCCTTGTGACACAGGGAGAAAGATAACCTCCCTGGAGTGTGGGCAAGCCTGTCTGCTCAGAGGGACCCACGTGGAATACCCAAGACGCAGAGACTGGGGAGCAGCTCCTGGTTTCTTTCTGTGACCAGAGATCGGATCCTTTGATACAGGACTCCATACTCAAATAGTGTCAGGAGAGAGCTGGTATACCAGGAGTGCCAACACACCTTTAAGCACAGTCAAGACTACCACTTTTTTTCTTTTCTTTTCTTTTCTTTTATTTTAGGTGATAGAATATTTTTTAATTGGATATGTTATTTACTTACCTTCCAAATATTATCCCCTTTCACGGTTTCCCTTCCGGAAAACACCATCCCATCCTCCCTGCACCTGATTCCATGAGGGTACTCCCCCCAACCACCCACCCATTCCTGTTTCCTTGCCCTGGCATTCACCTACACTGTAGCATCAAGCCTTCACAGGACCAAGGGCCTCTCCTCCCATTGATGTCCATTAAGGCCATCGTCTGCTACATATGCAGCTGGAGCCATGGGTCCCTACATGTGTACACTTTGGTTGATGGTTTAGCCCCTGGCAGCTCGGAGGGCCTGGTTGGTTGATATTCTTGTTCTTTCTATGTGGTTGCAAACCCCTTCAGCTCCTTTAGTCCTTTCTATAACACCTCCTTTGGGGACCCCGTGCTCAGTCCAATGGTTGGCTATGAGCATCTGCCTTTGTATTTGTTAGACTCAGGGAGAGCTTCACAGGAAGAGAGCTGTATCTGGCTCCTGTCAGCAAGCACTTCTTGGCCTCCACAATAATGTCTGGGTTTGGTGTCTGTATATGGAATGGATTCCCAAGTGGGGCAGTCTCTGGATGGCCTTTCCTTCAGTCTCTGCTCCACAATTTCTCTCCGCATTTCCTCCCTTTAATATTTTCTTACTCCTTTTTTTTTCATTTTCATATTTTATTTACATTTCAAATGTTTCCCCCTTTCCAGATCTCCCCTTCGGAACCTCTCCATTCCCTCCGCCCTCCCCCTGCCACTATGGGGATATTCTCCAACCCACCCCCCCATACACCCCCACCCACTCTTGTCTTCCCTCCTTGACATTCTCCTATACTGGGGGACATAACACCCTTAGGCCCAAGTGCCTCTCCTCCCCCTGACAGGTAACATGACCTTCCTCTGAAGTCTTTGTGGCCAGCACTATGGGTCCCTCTATGTGTATTCTTTAGTTGGTGGATCAGTCTCCAGAGGTATCAGGGGTCAGGCCAGTTGCCAGTGTTGCTACCTCCCTGGGGCTGCACACTCCTTCAGTTCCTTCAATCCTTTCTCCAAGCCCTCCATCTGGGACCTTGCACTCAGTACTACTGTTCCTGCGAAGTGACTCTTGAGTATTTCAAACTTTTAGGCTAATAACCACTTAACAGTGAGTACATACCATGATCATTCTTTTGTGATTGTGTTACCTGGCTCAGAATGATTTTTTCAAGATCCATCCATTTGTCTACGAATTTCATGAAGTCATTGTTTTTAATAGCTGAGTAGTATTCCATTGTGTAAATGTACCACATTTTCTGTATCCATTCCTCTGTGGAGGGACATCTGGGTTGTTTCCAGCTTCTGGCTATTATAAATATGGCTGCTATGAACATAGTGGAACATGTGTCTTTATTACATGTTGGAGCATCTTCTGGGTATATGCCCAGGAGTGGAATAGCTGGGTCCTCAGGTAGTATTATGTCCAATTTTCTGAGGGTTTGCCAAACTGATTTCCAGAGAGGTTGTATCATCTTGCATTCCCACCAGCGATGGAGGAGTGTTCCTCTTTCTCCACATCCTCGACAACATCTGCTGTCACCTGAGCTTTTGATCTTAGCCATTTTGACTGGTGTGAGGTGGAATTTCAGGGTTGTTTTGATTTGCATTTCCCTGATGACTAAGGATGCTGAACATTTCTTTAGGTGCTTCTCTCCCTTCGAGTTTCCTCAGTTGAGAATTCTCTGTTTAGCTCACTTCCCCATTTTTTGATAGGGTTATTTGTATCTCTGGAGTCTAGCTTCTTGAGTTCTTTGTATACTTTGGATATTAGCCCTCTATCAGATGTAAGATTGGTAAAGATCTTTTCCCAATACAATCTGTAGGTTGCCGTACCACTTTTTTTCAAATTCACTGGACCAAGAGGGACCCTTGCAGAGCCATCAGGACACAGGAAACAAGGGACAGCTGGGGATTAGATCCTTCTTGTTTCTGTCTGCACCCCAAAGCTGACCCTGCACCACAGCTCTCCAAACCCAAATTCCTCTCAGAGAGATCTAGTCTTCAAGGAGTATTAACACCTAGGCTTGCAGGAAAGACAAGCCACAGTCAGAGAGAGTAAGACCAGCTAACACCAGAGATAACCAGATGGCGAAAGGCAAGGGCAAGCACACAAGGAACAGAAACCAAGGCTACTTGGCATCATCAGAACCCAGCTCTCCCACCACAGCAAACCCTGGATACCTCAGCACACCAGAAAAGGAAGACTCAGACTTAAAATTACATCTCATAAGGATAATAGAAGATTTTAAGAAGGAAATAAATAACTCCCTTAAAGAAATACAAGAGAACACAAGAAAATAACTAGAAGCAATTCCTTAAAGAATTACAGGAAAACACAATCAAACAGACAAAAGAAATGAACAAACCCATCCAAGAATTCAAAACAGAAATAGAAACAATAAATAAATCACAAAGGAAGACTATCCTGGAGTTAGAAAACCTAGGAAAGAAATCAGGAGTCATAGATGCAAGCATCACCAACAAAATACAAGAGATGGAAGAGAGAATCTCAGGTGAGAAAGATACCATAGAAAACATTGACACAACAGTCAAAGAAAACGCAAAATGCAAAAATCTCTTAATCAAAAACATCCAGGATATCTAGGAAACAATGAGAAAACAGAACCCGAGGATAATAGGTATAGAAGAGTGTGAAGATTCCCAACTTAAAGAACCAGTAAATATCTTCAACAAAATTATAGAAGAAAACTTCCCTAACCTAAAGAAAGAGATGAACATAAATATACAAGAAGCCTACAGAACCTCAAATAGACTGGACCAGAAAAGAAATTCCTCCTGTCCCATTATAGTCAAAACACCAAATACACAAAATCAGGAAAGATTATTAAAAGCAGTAAGGGAAAAAGGGCAAGTAACATATAAAGGCAGACCTATCAGAATTACTACCTGAGGACCCAACTATTCCACTCCTGGGCTTATACCCAGAAGTTGCTCCAATGTGTAATAAAGACACATGTTTCACTATGTTCATAGCAGCCATATTTATAATAGCCAAAAACTGGGAACAACCCAGATGTCCCTCAACAGAGGAATGGATACAGAAAATGTGGTACATTTACACAATGGAATACTACTCAGCTATTAAAAACAATGACTTCATGAAATTCTTAGGCAAATGGATGGAACTTGAAAACATCATTCTGAGCAAGGCAATGCAATCACAAAAGAATGAACATGGTATGTACTCACTGATAAGTGGTTATTAGCCCAAAATTTCGGAATACTCAAAAGTCATTTCACAGAAACCATTGGGCTGAGCATGAGGTCCCAGATGGAAGAGTTGGAGAAGGGACTGAAGGAGCTGAGGGAGTTGGCTGTCCCATGGAGGGAGCAACAGTGTCCACTGGCCTGACCTCCTGATGCTCCAGGAGACTGGATAACCAACCAAAGAATACACATGGAACCACCCATGGTGCTGGCCACATATGTGGCAGAGGAAGGTCTTGTTAGCCATCAGGGTGAGGAGAGGCCATTGAGCCTGAAGGTATTAGATGCCCCAGTATAGGAGAATGCCAAGGAGGGAAGATGAGAGTGGGTGGGTGGGTGGGTGAGGGAATACCCCCATAGAGGTAGGGGGAGGGGGAGGGAATAGGGAGGTTCCAAAGGGGAGATCTGGAAAGGGGGAAACATTTAAAATGTAAATAAAGTATCAAAAAATAAAAATAAAAAGATGTAGAATGCTTTATATATATATATATATATATATATATATATATATATATATATATGCAAAAATGGTGTAGCTGGATATTGTGGTGACTCTATTTTCATCTTTTTAAGGAATCTCCATACTGATTCCACAGTGGTTATACCAGTTTATAATTAATTAAGTAATTAAGTAATTACATAATTAATAATGGCTCCCCTCTCTCTGCACCCTGATAGCACATGCTGTAATTTGTCTTATGGATCTTGACCGTTCTGACAGTGATAGGAACAAATTTCAAAGTAATTTTAATTTGCATTTCCCTGCTAGGTAAGAATGTTGAATATTTTTGAAGTGTTTCTCAGTAATTTGTTTCATCACTTGAGAACTCTATTTCTATGGTATACTTTTCAATTGGCTTATGCATTTCTTTGAAGTTTAGGGTACATTTTGGGGAAAGGGGTCTTTGTATAGTCTAGAGACTTACCCTTTGTTAGATGTATAATTGACAGAGGTTTGTTTCTTATTCTTAGGCTGCTGCTTTGATATAATCATTCTGTCCTTTGCTATACAGAAACTGTTTAGCTTCATGAAATCCTTTTTATTAATTGTTGGTCTTAATGTCTGTGCTATCAATGTACTGCTCAGATAGTCACTAGGTAGTGAGTTCAAGTGAACTCCCTACTTTATCTTATACCATACTCAGAGAATCTGGTCATATATAGAACTCCTTGATTTATTTGGAGTTGAGTTTTGAGCAGCGCAGTAAATGTAGATCTATTTTCATGCTTCTACATGCAGCTATTCAGTTTGATCAGTACCATTTGTGGATTTATATGTGTGACCTACACGACATTTGTAGGTTGGTTGGCATTTCAAGTCTAAGGTACTGAAGAAGCATGGACTCAAAGTAGGAGGAGTTTACATTTACAAATGCTCAATACTTACCAGCAATATCTGCTACTGTAATGGTGGGTAAGGATTGTTTTCATACAATGTCATGTTAGCTTTATTAAGGAATTAACAAATCCTCAAAGTAAGAGAAAGACTAAGTAAAATTTCTTCCACTAGTTCAAAATAGATGGTTTCAGCCACATTGTTTAACTTATATTTCAAATTCAAAGAAAATTGTAATAATACAATGAGATCCTGTTTTCCTTCACACAGTTTGCTCAACTGATCATACATCTCACGTTTACATTACTGTTTCCTTTCTAATTATTTTCCTGAGTCATATGAGTACAAGCTGAGGAAAAGGTACCTTACTAACCCTCCTTGTTTAAAAATATATTTACAAGAGAAGAATATAAACATTCTTCTTATAAGGATGCAGCCATAAAGACTAGACATTAATGTATGTCTAACATTATCATTTTAAAAAATAACACCATTCAAATTTTACCCATATTCTCAATGATGTTCATGGTATATATGTTGTATTCTGCATCTAGCTGTCATGTTTCCTTAAGGATCTTCTATCTGGAATAGTGCCAGATCTTTCATGACTGATGCTTTCAAGAAATACAGGTTAATTGTATTATAAAACTTCCTTCAATTTGGACATGGCCAGATTTTCTTATAATTTGTTCCCAATTATGGCATAGACAATTAATATGATTGGATACAAACAACTACATTAAAAGTGATGCCAATATCTTGTCATTTCTCCCCTTTCAGGAAGCACGTGGTATCAGTTTGTTCTTTTGCTGAAGATAGTGAAATATATCATTGATTGAATGCTTTCCAATTGGTATCATGCACCTAATTAATTTCATAAACTATTAAAATATAGTATTTTATGGGAATATATAAAGAGATACGATGAGGTAAAGATGTATCACTTCCATTTATTTAATTTTTATTTCCTTATTTACATTCTATTAGAACCATTAGTTCTCAGTCTATTCATTGTTTATAATAAGAAAGTATCACACATATAGAGATTTTCATGTATGAAGTAATATGGAATTTGTGCTATTGCCTTTTATTTGATTTGTTTTGTAATGCCCTAATCATCCTAGTTCTGTATGGTAACAGGCCTTTAAAATTGATTCTCTTCCTTTTTAGGAATACTCAAACACTTTGAGTGTTCTCTTAATTTCTAGTACAAGCTCTTTGAATAGCATCTGCTGTTTGGGGAAAGCAGTTTCTTCTTCTCTTAAGTCAACCATGTCTCCAATGATGTTCTAATTTTTTGCTTTGTTTGATATTGTTTTAAAATCAAATACATCTATTGATCACTTGGTATAAAGGCACATACCTGTAATCTCAGCATTCAGGAAACAGAGACAAGAGGATCTTTTCAAGTTCAAGAATAACCATACTTACATAGTGAAACATTGTCTCAAAAATAAAATACATTTATGAATATGCATGCAAAATTACCTGTCATTTAAATTGAATCTATCAGATATCTATTGATCATCCATCTGTCATCTATCCATCCATTTTTATTATTATCATCATCATCATCACTATCTGTTAATTTGCCTGACTTCAAACCTCTAAGCTCATTCCACACCTTCCAATTTCCAACCACAGTGACAGGGCATATTTTCCTACCTAATTTTCCAATCATTATCAAGTTATCTACTTATTTGTGCTTTTCAACAGTGTTAACTAATCTCCCTCCACGACAGAATAAATTCACAGCTATGTAATACTATGCAAATGCAGTGTTGGGGAGAGTGAGAAAAAACACACATGTAGTTCTGATGTAATCTCCAGTTCCTCCTCAACATCCTCACTCCTCTTCCCCTACTGTGTCCCCTCTCTCCCAGTAGTTCCCAGCACCCCACTAGGGGCAGAATTTCATTTAAGTTAGTTTCTTGATCCACTCAAAAGCAACTTTCCTCAGAAAGCCACAGTTTCTTGTGTTTTTCCATGAGTTCCTTGTGTTTTTCCATAATTAGTTTCTTAAGAATGACAGAAGATAAAATGGGTAAGATGTATGACACAGAGGGACACAACAGTGTGAGGAGCATGTATATGTTTTCAATGTGCAAGAATCCATTACTGTTTTAAATTGTTAAGTTGGGTAGCCTGTTATGAATTGAACCATCATGAACAATAGCTCAATATTTCAACAAAATAAGTCATGTTCATAAACAACACTGCACATTTAGTATTTTATAGACAGGCATTCATTAGTTGTCTAAGATCTTTAGTAGGCATGATGGAATATAATACCTTCCTTTGGAAGGCAACAACAAACCTAGGTGATAGATAGACAGATAAATGATAGATAGATAGATAGATAGATAGATAGATAGATAGATAGATGATAGAGAGATAGATGATAGATAGATGATAGATAGATAGATAGAGAATAGATAGATCATAGATAGCTATTAGATAGATAGATAGATAGATAGATAGATAGATAGATAGATAGATGACAGACAAACAGACAGACAAGAAACTTGGAGTAAGTTTGGTAGTGCCTTGAGAATCAGTTTATAGCTGATTATAACAGTCAGGATTAGATGATCAATGATCAGTGCTAGACACAAGTCCAGTTATAAAGACTGCCTGGAGAATGACTATGAATCATGAATAGGGAATAGCACATAGTTCTTATATTCTATATAGTTAACTGGACAGACAAAACAATATTTTAAATAATCTATGTTTTAACCATACAAATTTCATCAACAATTCACAATTTTCACATTCTTTGAGATCATTAAAGGTCATTAAACTTACTAGTGCAAAGCCGTTGCTAATATCCATGCTACTAACTTGATGTACACATCCTGTGTGAAACATCAAATGGACTTGTATTTAGAAATATTTACAAAAGCCCAAGTGAGATGTGTATCATTATTCATTATCATTCACTTAAATGCTGCACTGTTATACAAATCAAAACTTAACACCAACCTGGCTTCCCCATGATACTGTATTTGAAACAAAATAGTCACTATCATGATTAGTTCCTCAATCTTAGAGTGTGTGCTTTGTAAGAAAATAAGTATTTTCATGTACTCATGAACAATCTAAAAATTATTACCAATAATTCTCCAATAATCAAGTAACCAAAAACATTATGTCTTTCTGCCACAAATCCCTTGGTCTTTTTCTGCCACAACAATGACCCAACAGAAAATGTTTGTTGAACTTGACTTTTATACACCCTATGTTTCTACAAGTTTTGAACATTTTGAGAAGAATATAAATAAGCCAAGAAATTGACACACTACAGTTAAGATTTTTGTGATTACCTCTTTGTGGCCCCATTGAGCTTTCTTTTGTTTTATAACTTCCACAGATAAGCTAATTATAAAAATTCAAATAAATTAAATGCTTATTTTTGGTAAAAACAGAAATCAGAGCTAACATTATATCATGAGCATTGATATTTATCTGTTTGAAGAGCCTTGTGGACAATGATTTTTCATTGACTCAAAGCAATTCAATCACTACACTCAATTATGTTCTGACATTAACATTGTCACGACTTTTAGTCAGTAGGACATCCTTTAGGCTGGCATCTTTGTTATTTTGACATGACTATTTTGATATTTGAATATTTTTCTTTTTTTGCACAAACCATTCTGTGCTTCCTGCTACTTACTCCTCTGCCTCATCCAAAGAATTTAAACAGTTTTTCAAAGTAAAGATCATTATAAACAGAACTCTGGGCGTCATATTTGCATTATGATCTGGTTCCTTGATAATTGTTTCAGAAATATATATATGTGTGTGTGTGTGTGTGTGTGTGTGTGTGTGTGTGTGCTGGGCAGTGATAGCACATGCCTTTAATCACAGCACTTGGGAGGCAGAAACAGGTGGATTTCTGACTTCTAGGCCAGCCTGGTCTACAGAGTGAGTTCTAGAACATCCAGGGCTATACAGAGAAACCCTGTCTCGAAAAACAAAAAAACAAACAAACAAACAAAAAAGTGTGTGTGTGTGTGTGTGTGTGTGTGTGTGTATTTTTAAATGTTTTAACTTATTTTGTTCTCATTTTTATCATGGACATGTACATACATATGTAAATACAAGGACCCACACAAGTCAGATAAGGACAACAGGTTTTCCAGAGCTGGAGTTATAGGACACTGTGATGTGGGTGACAGGAACTGAATTTGTTCCTTTGAGAGAGCAGCAAGACAACAAACACTTGGCTGTCTCTCCAGCCCCCTGTATTTTCCTCCTAAATCATGAGTTGACATTGTCCTTTCTAGATGACAGGGAGAAGATGGCTGCAATAATACTCAATGTAAAGGGAAACTGAGAACAGGACTTGGGAGAGGCGGACACAATGGGTCATGATGTTTTGGTTTAGTCCTTTATAGCTTTGTAGGTATTTTATGAACTATGTCAGTGACTGCATTCGGGAAAGTATGGGAAAGAAAATAAAAGCAAGAGTTTAGGAACTTCCTTACTTGATGAGCAGCCAAACATTTGATCAATATTTCTAGAGAATATGCTGGCAATATGCATGGTCAAAAATATTTATTATTTTTCATCTTGCAAACCAATCTGTAAGAATTTTCATTAATGTAATAAGACAAATGCTCACATTCATTCAAAATATATATTAATAGAGAAATTAGTGTAACTGTGCTGTCATTTTAATAGAATATCTCCCAACCATTAAAATGACGATTCAAAGCCAGAGTGTTTTGCTTGTTTATTTTAGAGACTGTATTTTAATTACATTTCTCGCTTACCTTTCCTCCTTCCAAACCATCTTATGGACCCATTTCCACTTTCCTTCAATTCATGGCTGCTCTTTTCATCAATTGTTATTGCACGCAAATATGTATTTGTATATATGTACATATTTGTAAATATAACCTGTCCATATTATATGACATGTCTATATTTTTTCAGACTGACTGTTTGGCACTGGACAAGCAGTTGGTGTGCTCTTCCTTGGGGAAGGTCATCTCTTTTGATCCCTGTTTTACATGGTTGCTGTAGTTCTTTTGGGTCATGTTGAGGACTCATGCAGTTTTGCATGTTCGTTGATGTCCTTCCTGTTCAGGTCACACATGGTTATTGATGTCCTCCCTGCTCAGCTCACACTTGGGTAGTTGTGTTGGTGACACTTTACAGGTATTGCTAGTGCTATTACCAGGAGTCTCCATCTTACAGCAAACTCTGTTCCTCTGTCTTAAAAACTTTTTACCTGTTCTGTAACACTGTTCCCTGAGGCTCAGGTGAAGAAGATTTTTTAAAAAATAGATTTATCCATTGTGGCTGGGCTTCACAACTATGAATTTGTATTGGTTTTGAGTTCCTGTAGTGCTTTTTATCTGTTACAAAAAGAAGTTTTCTTGATGGAGGGTGAAGATTACATTTTTCTGTGCATATAATAAGGATAAATGTTTATAGATTGTTATTAGAGATCATGCTGGTTTTGTAGATTAATGGTTTTATATTCTTCTCCAATAACCATGATTTCACTAGTATGGATTATTTAGCTCGGTTTTGAGTACCAGGTTTCATCCCTGGGCAAGTAGTCCTGGGTTCTATAAGAAAGCAGGCAGATCAAACTATGGGTAGCAAACTATTAAGCAGCACCCCTCCATGGCCTCTGCATCAGCTCCTGCCTCCAATGTCTTGCCCTATTTGAGTTCTTATCCTGACTTCCCACATTAATATGGAACAGTAATATGGAAGTCTAAACCAAATAAACCCTATCTTTCCCAAACACGATCATAGCAGACTAAACATCTAAAACCATAATCAAGCTCTTATCAAATGCTTTCTTGTATAAGGGTTGTCATGGTCACAGTGTCTCTGCACAGCAATAGAATACTGACTAAGACATCAGAAAAATGAATGTAACTAGAAATACTTTTATGGTCTAAGTGAAATATCTCAGACTCAGAAAGACAAATACTGCATGTTTTTTTTTCCTCAGATGCAGATTTGTTTTAATTCACATATACATGTGTCATGTAGAAGTCATATATAAGTCATGAAAATAGAAAGGGACCATGACAGAGGAAAGATTTTTTTTTAAAGTGTTGGAGATTGAAAATGCAGAGAAAAATAAGTTGAAGGTGAATATTAGAATTTATCACATGACATCAGGAGGGAGTAATTGGAGGAAGGGAAAGAGGAAGGGTGGGAGGAAGAGGGAGAGGGAGAGTGGGAGGGAGGGTGGCTGGGCGGAGCCAAGGCTAGGGTGAAAGGGATTAGAGAGGGAAGTGGAAAAGATCTACAAAAACTATGTATGAAAATGTCACAGGAAACACATTACTTTGTATGTTAATTTATAAAAACTAATGATAAAAATGTATGTATTTTATACATAAAAGGGAAAGAAAAATAATAAACTAAAAATCTATAGATACAAAAATTAGGGGCTGGAGAGATGGCTCAGTGGTTAAGAGCACTGACTGCTCTTCCGAAGGTCCTGAGTTCAAATCCCAGCAACCACATGGTGGCTCACAACCATCCGTAATGAAATCTGATCCTTTCTTCTGGTGTGTCTAAAGACAGCTACATTGTACAATACATAAAAATAAATAAATAAAATCTTTAAAAAATAAAATAAATAAAAAATTACCGACAGTGGTCTTGGAATCTTACTAAAAGCAGAGATAAAAATTGAGATGTAAATATGAGTTAACAAGCAGAAATTATACAGCAATAAGCTTGTCCAAATAAAGTGAGAAGTAGACATTCCTAAAAAATGCTTTATTTTCAATCCCTTGCTTGAACCAAACAGGAAATTCATAGGAAATTTTTAGAAAAAAGAAAAACTGGACTACCAAGAGACTTAATAAAAATCTACTTCCTTTTCCTCCTCAAATACAAAAAGATATTTATTACATAGCTGTAAAATATAGTCAAACAAGGTTTTAAGAAACAGATATTTATCTAGTAAGATAGTACCTACAAAACAGAAAGTTAAAAAAATATAGTTTGTCCCCAGGTAAACAGACACAGGACAAGAAAAGGACACACAAATACACACACACACACAGAGAGAGAGAGAGAGAGAGAGAGAGAGAGAGAGAGAGAGAGAGAGAGGAAACATATTATCTAATAAAATTCAGCAGTGAAATATAAAAGCAAAATTTGTCAAGGCTTAAGATGGCTAATGAATGATAAAGCGGTACACCACCTCACAATCCCTTGCTTACCTAACATTGACATTAAGTGTGACTATCTCCCCTGATGCTGAATTCTAAGATTTCCAACATGATTTTTTCTATAAAATTCAGTGTCTTCCCTTTGTATTTTGTTGTTGTTTGGATTTCCCTTCTTCTGATTCTGTTTTATTTTGTTTAAGTTTTTTTCTAATTTTTGTAAGTTCTTTAAGAATTTTGTCTGTATTTTGATGATATTCAGCTCTCTTCCCCAGATCCACCCGGACCCTCCTACCCATCCAAGTCTGTGTTCTCTCTTTACTACTCCTTCTTGGCCCACCAAGCACACTTTGAGCCTTCCGTGTACTCCTGGACATGTTGCCTTCCACTGAGCACTATCATCCTTCCAGGCACCACACTCTGATAGAAGACTCACTCTCCTGGGGAAACAGCACTGTTTTTTGTTTTCTTTTTAAAAATTTTTTATTTTATTTTTTACTTATTCACTTTACATCATGCTTACTGTCTGCTTCTTGGTCACCCCCTCCCACAATCCTTCCCCCCATTTCCCCCCCTTCTCCTCTGAGCTGGTGCCCTTCCCTGGGTATTACCCCACCCTGGCATACCAAGTCTCTGCCAGGCTAGGCACCTCCTCTTCTAATGAGGCCAGACAAGGCAGCCCAGCTAGAACATATCCTACATACAGGCAACAGCTTTTGGGATAGTCCCTGTTCAAGTTGTTCAGGACCTACATGAACACCAAGCTACACATCTGACACATATGCCTAGCACTATTTTCAATCGTTTTCCCATTGGCTGTCTCTTTTCCTCATTATAAATTTGTTACCCATTCAGAGACCTTTCTTGATCACCTTCTCTGACAAAGCTGCCAACCCTTACCTTTTCAGCAACTATCTGACCTATTTATTTATCTTGACATTGTTTGCCACCTATTCTTGTAACTCAGGCTGCCCCAGGGCCATAACGCACTTTGCCATATTTCTAAAACATGAAATAGACTCACGAGTTTACATCAACCCAATGAATACTGAGAAAGTATGACAGAAACCTTTGAAGCCTCTGTCTCCTCCTATATTACTTTTCCCACTGAATTTCTACCTACCACAAAGATTCCCTATGAGAAATAAAATGTGATATAAGACAGGAAACTTCATTCTAACACAATAATAAACTATTGTTTACGTGGTTACCCTCACAAGAGTCATCATTTTAACTGTTATCATCATTCGCAACCAATTAGAATCATACAATATAGTTTTCTCATAGTGCTTGTCAGCCTCATTTATATGAGGTAGGTCATGTAGCAGCTGGAAGCTGTAATCATTCCAATGTTCTCTCTTTGACAATATAAACACAATGTTCACTGCTGGCCTGAAAGCTAAAATTATTGCTGTCATATTTTGTCACCAGTGATCTCTGCCAAGAAGGGTTGTATGTGCCTGTTGCCTTGTAAACAGAAGAGGAATATCCGCCATGAGAATTGGGATGCTGCTCTAGAATGAAGGTCTGGTTGGGTTTTAAAGCCATCAATAAGAAGCCATGGCAATCAGAGATAGCTGGAAACAGAAGCCTTCCAGGCTTCTATCTACTGCAAAAACAGAAGAAATGAAGTCAAGGAGACACCCTTGTTAATGTTTAAGCAAGATGGAGATACTTAACATTCACAAAGAAATTCCAGAGTGAGACAGTTGTCATTATTTTTCCATTTGACTTCCAGTGATAACTTTCTCTTAGACCAATCATGTATGTATTAAGTAGTAAAACTAATAGAGTGAGTATTCCGTAGATACCAAGCCTTGCTTCAGGTGGCCACAAATGCAGTTGCTTATATTTTGGCTTCGGATGTGGAAGATGGCAAGAGCATTTTGCATAGAGTTATACTTTACAAGTTGGTTTTGTGTATGTAACCTTACTAGAGGCATATAGGACAGTAAATCTCAGTCTATAGGAATAAAACAACCTCCTCAAGGTCACACAGTAAATAGCTGGGCAATGCAGGCCACTTATTTCCCAGTCTGGTACATTGTAAATGCCACCACACTGGCTGTGGCTGTCTCAGGGTTAGGTTATATAAAGAGCTCAGGTCATTGTCTCAAGTCTAGTGTGACATGGTCATGCCAAATATCCAGAGAATGCTACTCAGAGGAATGAAAAAATGATTGGTTGGAAGCTAAGGAATTTCAGCAGAGACCGAAGATGTGGGCAAGAGATTGCCCCTTATACTCAAGACCTTTGGAAACCCCTGAGTGAATCTCATCTGAAATCATTGTGAGATGAGTAGACTGTATTTTCACTCTATAGCTGCAGGTAGCCTCTAGAAAGATACCATGAAGTCATGGTGTATAAAAAAAGGGGTATCTGCGAGAGCCACACATTCATGGCCCTGCATCTTAGAAAGCTGGATTCTGCATTTTCAGAGAATTCACTACAGTAGGTCAACTGCAGCATAGTAGGCAAAGTGATGCTTTTTGAGGTAAGCAGAAACCTCAGCGGAATAGGAGCTGACTTGAAAAAGAAATTGGTTCCTTCTAAATAACCAGCCCAAAAGGAATTAGTCAAATAAACTTTAAGGCACCATTATGAGGCCAGATTTAATTAGTGTGCTATAATGAGAGTTCACTTTGGCAGGAAACTCATCCTGGCTTCAAAGCAATCAAAGGTTTTCAGATATTGCCAAGGCTTTCCTAAATACACCACTGCTAAGATGGCTATTTAAATTAGGAGTATTGCTTAGAAATAGACACATTCCTCTTTAATATAAAAATAAGATTATAATCAATCTATAACCCACCTTGCCAGAGGGTGAAGAATTTAGGACATACTGAGGTTTGGGGACCAGGATATGGGGTGGTACATGTCCTGAATGGTGAACACAGCAATATTAGAATCTAAATCATGGATGGGAAAGAATAAACCTTAGCTGTACCCACCATTGCCTTGATTTGCTTTTCTGTACTAAGGTGGTCTTTGCCCAACCATGTTACTCCCCAAAACGACACAGTGTCTTCAGATATCATAGATGAACCATTCTTTTTTAGAAAAATGTACATTAAAAAATGGGACAAAAGTTCAGATTGGGAAAGTTCAGTATTTGCTACTCAGGAATCAAGTTTGTCTGAGGTGCTGAGGCCATAAATCTATCTCTCTGGGATCTGTGCTTGATAATAAGCATTCTTCTTGTTTTCTTCTGTATCTAGTATTTATATGGGAAACTATTAAGTCAATTTCACCTATATGCACCAAGTACAAATAATGACTTTCTTGGTTGATATGTAAATCTACATTAGTTTTCCTACAGCAAATACTGCATGCATCTTTCACTGCCAATGATGTAGCAGGCTTTATATGGTCTTGCAAGGAAACATCACATCTTATTTTCTCTTTTCACATCTCTTCCATTTTAAGACATGTTTAGGTCCTACTGCCTTGTAAGAATCATAACCTAATAGCCATAGTCTTCAAAGTGGATGGCTTTCCGGTCTGTCTTTCAATTAGGACTATAAACTCTGATAACTTCATGAGACCTCTTGACTGTAAATCACTTGTATGAGCTCCTTCTCCATTCTTGACCCAATGAGTACAAGCAGAAAATTAGATTGAGGTGTTCAGTTCTGGAGGAAGTTGGCTTGTGGCAATAGGTGATAGAAGTACAGAAATGAACAATAGTTCTTAAGAGTGTCTTCCTTTATTTGGTCTCTATTACTGAAGAGTGGAGTGCCCAGTGCTAAGTGTAATCTCCAAAGTCTATTTCAACTCACTTAACAGAAGTAAACATCTACAGTGCTGAGGCTTTTAACTTAGATTTCCTAGGATTAAAAAAAAAAAAAGAACAGAATACAAACAAACAAGCAAATGTCAAAGTTCTTTTTCTAAATCACCCATAGCTGATAACATCTTGTCCATACAAAGCATATTCCAGCATGTAAACATTTCAATTGTCTCTGAAAGAGACCTGACCTTTGGTCTTTAGATCCATTCATTATAACCTGTGCAATTTCAAGCAAATAAAAGTTTTATTTTAAGAGGAAGGAGGCATACATCCAACCCCGGGGAGGCAATCAGGGGTAATAGAAATGGGTGTGTGTTTTAGGAGACTCTTGAACAATCATCACCAATAACATAAAGGAGGACTTCTCATGCATGGTGTTGGTGTTTTTGTTAGATGGCCTCTGGCTCTTGGAGGAGAAATTGTCCGTCCAAATGTGATAATTTCATCTGAATTCTTTATGTATATTTATACACAGAATTACTGTACTAAAGTGTATTGAGTGTATGTGTGTGGTTTTGTATTTTGTTTGTTTGTTTCCAGTTTTGTGTGAGGTTAAGTATTTAATAGTATGGTTCTTTATGATTTTTTGATATTCTTGTGTTATTTCACCATCTCCTTCCTTCTTCTGTATTCACGTCCCTGTCCCTCCCTAAGTTGCTCTTCCTTTTTTCATACAATAGATCACTTATATGCTGCTATTACAAGGTAAGCAATCAACAGCCCTACCCAAGTCTTACACACATACACAACCATATATATCCACAAAAATCAACAGTATGGCAAGATAATCCTAAGGATGTATGGGGCAAGTGGACCATGAACCAGACAGAAGAATTGGTAGGTTTGAGTGAGCTTAAACCCTGTGAAATACAGAATTGAGAATGGTAGGCATGGTGGGGCCAGCTCCCTGCCAAATTCTACCTGCTCTGGAACACATAATCCCACTGAGAAGTCCATGGCAATCAGTCACATAGCGTAAAAACCAGAGTTCTCCAGGCTCATGAAGTCTATGAATAGGGCCTGAGTGTTCAGGCAATGAGCTTCCCTTCCTGGGTATTCCTTCTCGCAAAAGATATTTAATCTCTGGTTCATCCTGAGTAAGGTATATGCCTTCACACTTGACATCAAATAAAGCAGGACTGTCTCTTCATTAAAGATCACCATAGGGGGGAGGTCTTTGTCATAAAGAGCCAACCCTAAATCTTCTGAAGAAGGTCTTCTTTCACCCAGCCCTTCAGTACTCTCAGCACTTACTTGGGAACCAAACTAGGTCCCTATTTTTGGCTCTGCCTTCTTTCTGTCTGGCATGTGGATGCCCTGAGGGGAAACACAGACCAGGGAACCTCCATTCCCAACTTCCAGAAACACCCCAGCAGTGCCTGGGTACACAAGAATCATCATCACAAGAATTGCTGAGAACCACAGCAATCATCCCAGACTCCACTGTTTCCCACCGAGGGAAACACAGACTGAGGACTCCCATTACAGACTGCATTCTGCCTCATCTGGGTGATGTGCTGGTGCTCCAGGCACCCGAGTATACAGGCTCAACAAGGATGCACTATTGGCAAGTACACCTTGGCGGTAACTAACAACTCTCTAATTGGATTTAAGATTAACTCAAGAAGAGGGAAACCCAAATCATACAGCCATTGTCCGTCACCCTGCATCCCTTGTAGAGGTGAAGGTAAGCCCCATTGTTGAAGACATCATGCATTTCAAAAATGGAGCCCACAGACCCCTGAGCTAGAACTGAATGAATATCCCTTCCTTGAGAATTAATTTTCATGGCACTAGAAAGTACCACGCAAGTTTCCAAAGGAGGCTGGCAAAAGTCCTACCTCGTGTTGATGCTTATGAACTACATCAAACAAGCATAGCACAATAACCTCAAGGGTACAATAGTGGCACATATATCTTGAGAGTAACCAACAGATCTCTAATTGGGATTAAAAACCACTCAACAAGAGGGAGACCATGCCTAATACTTGAAAATTAGCAAACTACTCAGTTCTAGTGAAATCATGGTTTTGGAAGAGACTCTATAACCGCTAATTTACTAACTCAGGATAATCCCTAGCAAAAATCTATACCTATTTGTCCTTATAACCACAGGTAAGTATAGTTTTCACTCTTCACGAAGGAAACTTCTCTGCAACAGATGAAGGCCAATAAAGAAAACCACAACCAATGAAAGTTCACAGTATGATTCCCAGTCCTAATGGATATAGCTACAAAACACTTCCACACCTTAGACTCAGGGAACACCATCGAAGAGGGAGAAGAAAGATTAGAAGTCAGAGGATCAGGGATTTTGCTGTGAATTATGTTTCCTAGTAATGTCAGAAGCTATGCCTATAAAATCTTTGCAACATGACTTCCTAAACATGAGATGAACAAAGATGACAACAACATGCATCCCACCTTAGATGGGGATAAGACCATGAAGTCTCAACCCTACACAAAGAATTGCAGGTAACTAAGAAAAGCTGAGAGTAGAAGAGGTATTCTTTCCCAGGAAGAGCTTATTAGCTGTTATCTGATACCAGAGTCAGACATGAAATTATATATATATGAGTAACATTATACAATATGAGCAGGTTATATTTAGAAATATATGCATATGTATATATAACAACAATTAATGAAAAAATAGGCCATGAATAAAAATAAATGTGTGAGAGTTACATGGGAGGCTTTGGAGAGAGGAAATGGAAGGAAGAAATCATGTAAATGATTGTATCTAAAAATACTCCACCCCCAAATGGGATAATGCTTGCATACCTTATAGAATCAATGCATGAGTTTATCAAATTAATGCATGTAAAAATATTTATCTTGTCATGTATACATTGAACAATTGTCTTTTATCGCTGGTGTCATTACTTTTCTCATTATTTAAGGAAGATTTTTATGTTTATCTAATTCAGATAATGTCCTTAGCAAGGAGATAGCTCAGTGGGTAAAGATACTTACAATATAAGCCCAGTAAGCTCAATTCAATGCCTGGAACCCATAGAAAGGCAGAGGGAGGTAACCAACTCCATAAAGATTTCCTCTTGCCTCCATATACTTACCTTGGACTAATCACTCCTACACATAAATAAAAAAAAATTATAATCCCTTTCTTTTGAAAATTACTTGTAATTTTATGTTCTTCTCAATGATTGTTGTTATATTATTCTTACAGGTTTTTATCCTAACAATTTTACATGAAGAAGTTATCTTACATTATAGTATAAGTAAAGTAATTCCATAAATAACTTTTGGATTCAGTAAGACCTCAGTAATTTTAGTAATTTCTGAGTGCTAAAATTGTCCAAATTTTTTTAAATATGAGGTCACTCTAGATAGGTGAGGATGTAGCAGCTGCTTTAAAAGTCCTTGTCAGGCAGGTGTGACATTACATAACCATAATACTGTTTGTTACCTGAAAGTTTTAGAGGCAGGAGAATCAGAAGTTCAAGGGCATTTCATCTTCAGCTACATGGCAAGTCCAAGGCCAGCCTGAGAAATTGTCTTTGAAATAAATTTCATGAGCTTGGAGAAATAGTGTGGTTAAGAGCATTTGCTATTCTTACAGAGCACCTAGATTCTGTCTCCAGCTCTGACATGGCAGCACATAGCCTCTATAACTCATGTTTCAGGAAGTGCATTGCCTTCTTCTGAACCTTACTAACATTGTATATACATAGGGTACATACATGAATGTAGGCAAATCCCTGATACATAAAAATAATAAAAATATATTAAAAATTTAAAATCTCATTAGAAAGATTTCTCTGCTGCTGTTGAAAGAAACAGTTTCTACAGTGTTAGATTCCAGCACTGGCTGGCTTTCTGACAACTCAGGTCATTCTGCTAGTCCAGCATGGTTTTCATTCATTTCCCAATCTGGTAAAGACATTTAAATTCCTTTTCCTACTTCTGAAAGTCACACTTCTTTTGCACATCATTGTCTTTTGTTTAGGTTAGATTGACAAAGAAACTAGCTTTCTTCTGTTCAAGACAATTTAAACCTTTCTGGTCTGCATGTAAAGAAATCATTTCCTTGTGGGACTTTTAAAAATGTTCAATTTTGTCTTCTTCCTTTGGTTTTACAACTTGAGTAGCCTGACATGTGGATTTAATGTCTCAGATAAAATCGTAGCATATTCACACAAAAACTATTTTTATGTGCTTCCTGGCTTCCTAGAAGATGGAGAGCTCTGTGCTATTCTTAGAGACAAAAGAAAAAAACAAACATTTTCAAGGGTCATAAAGGTTTGTTTTATGTCCTATTCTCATTTGTACTACTGTGATTACATGAAAATAATATATAACTATATATACACTTATGAGATAATAAAAATCAAATGTTTCAGCTGTAGAAAATTGTGCTGTTTATTAGACACATAGGTGTATTGGTAAAATATATTAAAGTCATAAATTTCCAGAGGGATAGAAAAGAACTTGGCGATTCACTCATGGCATGATTCCCAATCTGGCATTCCTGGAGAGCTATTCTCACATATTTGTAAAGCTTGGTATAAATTATACAAAGATTTATCTTTCAGATGCACAACAATTGTGGAACAGTTAGACAGGAAGATTAAGACTAATAGTGGCAACTTTGCTGGTATTCTTCAGTTTCTATCCCTATGTGTTTCAATTATTTTGTCCAGGTGACTTTGCAACACTCTCAATTCTTAATGGGTAAAGGCAGATAATGGCCAGGCAAACTATCACGCAATTTACATGCTTAGCTGGGCTTTTATCTATTTCTTGAGGTTTCTGATCAGATGGCTTCATATGGGGCATTGTCCTATCTAAGTGGTCAACATTTCCATTAACTAGTATTGAGCGTGTGTGTGTACATGTGTGTACACATATGGAGCCAGTAGTTAACACTGAGTGTCTTCCTTAGTTGCTGTCCTCTTTATATATTGAGGAATATATAAATTTTTGCTGAATGTAAACCTCACTGATTGGCTATTAAGGCTAACAATTGAGCTCGAGAGATTGACCTGACTCCCTCCCAAGTTCTAGATATACCTCCATCTCTGCTCTTACATGAGTACTAGGGACTCATATTCATTCTTTCATAGCAAACACTCAGCCATCTCTGCAGTCTCCTAGATTAACTTTTTTAAGCGATGGGACAATGCCATGCCTTTATTCTCTCCCAGAAAGCCTCTGCTAGATATTAATCTTATGACCTTTTGAATATTTTATATTCTTTTACTTCCATCCAGGACCAGAAATAATACTCAGATTTTATTCTTTTCACCAATAACCAAAGTCCTGTAGTTAAAGATCTGTTTTTAATCCACTGGTTATGCAGGAGGGGCCCATCTCTATTACTCTTCAGTCTAGGTAATATCTGATCACTTCCTAAATCAGCTCTATGTGGGACCGTGAAAGGCAGCCTGGTTTCTGGTTGAGCTAAGGTTTAAAACCCCAGTAGGAAATAACCCTATAAGGGACAGTAGGCATTTGGCCATGCTCCTGGAAACCAGGCTTCTGACAGGAGTCCTCTGATCTCCATAGGTCTATGACTACCAGTCACATAGCCTCAAACCCCTCCACAGGTAGAAGCATGGTCACATAGCCTCAAGACATCCCCATGTTAATGAGGCTCCTAGAAGCTTTGCCACTCCCCCTCCCTACAAAAGTATTTCAACCTTGCCCCTCCCTGAGGTCACAGGGTATGGATTCACTCATGCCACTTGCCATGACAATAAACACCCTAGAACCATGGACTGTCTCTTTTTATCGGATCTACCATGGGAGAACAATAGAATAGTCCTTCTTCTAAAAAGCAGTGTCTAGTCTCCAGCAGGATGCCTTCCAGTGCTCCCAACCACAGTCGGCACCAAACCAAACTAAGTGAGCTGGCCGGCACCAAGTCTAGAACCATAGTCCCTGTGGGATCCAGCCTCGTTCCTCCACACTTTTCCCCCTCTCTGCCCCAGGCTAGATCCAAGCTGTGGGCCCTCACCTTGTTCTCACCTCTTCCCTGGCATCCAGCTGCACCTGGGATACCCAAGAGTCTGGGAACCAGACAGAGCCGGTTTCCAAGTGGTCCCCGGGACCCCCGGCACTGGTGGTGTCTCCACGGTGGCTTCTCATAGTGCGACACCCACCCAGTGGTGCTGTGGGGTGAGCTTGGTCAAACTTCCCACATCCTGCCCCTCCGAGAGGCCCAAGCCCCGAGGGAGGACTCAGGACTCTCACCACACCTCACCTTTAATCCAACAGCTCTAGACTGAACCTTTATCTGTGAGCTGGAAAGTACCTACATTCAAAAAACAAATACATTGATCAATGGAATAGAAAAAAAGACCTATATATAATTCCACACATGTATAGTTACCAGGGTAATAGAGAGAGAGAGAGAGAGAAAGAGAGAGAGAGAGAGAGAGAGAAGAAAGAAAGACAGAAAAATGAAGAAAGGAAGAAAATAATGTACATTTGAGAAAAGATACTACTTTCAACCGGTTAAATTTGATAGCTGTATGTAGAGGAGTTAGGTAATCTTGGTAAGAAACCTCTGTAGGCAGCAAGATGTACACATTTTGGAGGAGGAGCCTCTGGTTTCCAGTGTTATAAACACTGCCAGGATTCACACTCAAACCAAAGGAAGTCTGTCACTTTTGAGTCTGATGCATATAGCTTGGCTTTGATATTCTCATGGTGAAGCACGTGGTCCTTGTTATGGCTGTGCCTATGTCAACAACACATGCTCACTCAGTATTTCACTTGCTCTTTACACCTTCATGCAGGGCTTCCTTGGCTCTCTGTAAGTGCTTTAGATGAATAATTCATAAGATTAAGAATATTTCCTTTGTTTTTTTGATATTATATCCATCATACCAGTTGATGCCTACCATAAGGAGGCTAGTGGGATTCACTATTTATATATTTTACAACGAGAGAAAACAAAGCTTCGAAGAATATAAAATATTTTGTGAACAAAAGTATTATTAATCTGAAATTTTTTTCAAGTATTTTCTCTTTCCCAACTCTCACACTCTTATTTTTTTTAAGGACGATAACTTCATAGAAGAGAGATCACCTTACTTTGTGCTAGTCTGCAAGTCTAACTCTGTTGAACTTTGACTCATTTCTTTATCCAGAGGAGAAAATGCAAATGATCAGAAATGTTATTTGGGGGCTTTTCCTGAGGTGGAATTTGAACATGCTAAGCTGCTCTGAGCCCTGCCAAAATGCTGAGGAGGATTCTGCTGCAGACTGCACAGCCTCTGAGCTGTGTCAGCAGCAGCTGCTCTCCCTGGCAGCACCATGCAGGCCTTCACGGGTCACTGTTAAGGGAGAAGTGCCAAATGGATTGGGGATGGATGACTGAGGACCACAAAAGCCTCTTGCCTCATGGCTGCACACACAAACTGTGGCTGTTGTTATTACTTTTGGAGATTTTCAAAATGCTGTGCTAAATAGCCCATGAGAAAGAGAATTAGCACCAAATCACCACGAGTAACTGATTCTGAACCAGCCAGACGAAGAGGCTGAAGATGCCCCTCTCACACCTCACCACAGAATTTCTTTCTCACTTGGCTCGTTGATTCTGTTCTCATCGTTTAACCATTAGTTTCATTGCATCCTTTTGCTTTAAATCCCGCTCCTTCCAATCAATTCTACACAATATTTCTTAGTTCTGGAAGGGTTCCATTTCCCTTCAAAATAAAATCCCAATTTTCTTGGCATTGCATGTAAGTCCTTTCTTGGGATATAGACCTTCCAAATGCTAGCTCAGCCTTTCCCTTTAAGTGCTCACTTGATACACAAACTTACCAGCCTCTGCAATCTTGGTCAACCTGCAGTCATTATAGCATATCTCCTAAAGTGAATAATTTACAAAGAAAAAATCAGTTGTGTTGTTGTTGTTGTCATCGTCATAGTCATCATTGTTTGACTCACAGTTTGTGAAGTTCCTATCTAAAAGTTGGCAAATTCTTTGCTCTTGGCTCCCGGTGAGCATGCTTAATAACACTGCCAGTAAATAGATGGCATTTGTTTTACAATCCAGGAAACAGAGAAAGGAAGAAGATGAGGCTGGGGTCCTACCTGCAATGCCGTCCAAGAACATGTCCGCAATGGCCCATGTAATTCCTAGGAGGCTTGACCCTATCAAGATTCCAGCATTCATCTTTAGGCCCAGATTTAAAACATTTAACCTGTGAATTGTGGCACATACCTCATTCAGTACAGCTAGGTCCCTATAGCATTGAATAATTAGATGCAAATTTATCTTTTATGGTTTTTTTAAACTAAAATTTAATTATATCACCCCTTTCTCATTCCTCCTTTTAACCCTTTACATGTTCTCTCTAAAACTCATGGATTTTGGCCTTTATTTTTCTTCAATTGTTTTACACACACACACAAACACACACACACACACACACACACACACACTCCCCTAAATATATACATATAATCTGATTGGTCCATACAATATTATTTTTATGTATATGATTTCAGCTCTTCCCTGAAATCATAAAGATGCAAATTTTAATAAGCATAGGCCTTCTGGTCTTGGGTTAGGTAGTACCTATGAGATATTTTTTAGTTGAGTTGAGTGCATATAGAATATCACACTGGAATGAAATTTTCAAAAGGATGTCCATTTTTAACTACAAGAATATGTAGATATTATCTTATTTTAATACTATATAGTCCCATTTACCTGAGTCAGTCTGGTATGAAGAAGTGGAACACCACAGTTATATATAGCCCAAGAGAGAGGTTGGAAGGCTTAGACCATCTTTCCAGCAGGTGTTACTTCTGGTGAGAGTTTTCCTAGTTTCTATGTTGTTGTTCTTTCACTGTGTCCTCACATGGCAGGGGAAGAAGTAATGGGCTCTCTTTTATGCCATTTCTGACAATGGCTATTATATGAACATTGGAGACCTATATCAAATTATGAAACCTAGTCATAACATGATGATGCTCAGAAGAAGTCATCAAAATAGGAGTTTTATGAATGTGCTTAATGGTCCTCTAAAAGGGGTCTTGGAACTGCCATGAGCAGACTCAGTGACTAGACTGCCTGGAAGAATGTTGTAAGAGCCACAAATATGTTTTGAAGCCATGAAAAACTGGAAAATATGATGAATAAATTCTTCCCTAGAGTCTTTATAAGGAGATACTGATGTTCTGGTTTATCTCCCTGATTTCCAAAATTGCTGGAAAATAAATTTCTGTTGTTTGGTCACTAAACTACTAAGGTAATTGTAATTTATTATGCAACTATTGCCTACTAACACATGTATTTAGGGAAGTGTCTTATGAGGTCTGTGTTTGACAAGGAGACATATAGTTGGGGGCAGAGTGGCAAGAACAACTGGGTACTACAGGGATGTAAGAATTTGGGGATTTCATTAAAACTGGGCAGTGATTAGAAGCTGTTAATGGGTTTAAAAAAGAAAGACATAAAATACAATCTTTGTTGGGTGTTTGATTGTTTTGTTTTTTCTGCTTCAATTTTTCCCTATGATTTTTTTTGTGTCTTTCCTACCCTAGATTTTTATGGATATTCCACAAGCCTTATGATCATGTGCTAACTCTGGGTGCTGCTATTCAAGTGCTTGACCGTGTTTTCCTTCTGTTCTTCTATTTGCCTCATGGGGATTTTGTTTTGCCTTTCATGGCTTTTAGTTTCTATTAAAGATGCTTGCATTTTCTCTTAAGAAAGCAGCAGGTCAGGGGTAAGGTATAGATATATGAAAGTGGGTATGAACACAGAATAAAAATTACTTGCAAAGTAAACAATGAGCTGAAATAATGTTACCTGTAAATTAAATTTATCTACTTAGGATTAGCTTTTAGAAAGGCCAAATTACAAATGAATGTGCTGTTTCCAATTTTACATGTTCTGTCTTCTTCTTTTTGAAGCATGGAGTCCTTAAATCTTCTCTGAAGACTTAACTTTGCCACCTTTATAGATGAGTGGAATCCATATTTTTGTTTAAAGCAGTACATTTAACCCTGGCGTAGTCTCTCCTTTTCTTAGAGCTTCAGTCACACTGTGCTCTATTTCTTAGCCTCTGGGAAAAGCCTGATTAGACAGCATTCATCAAAGCCCTTTCAGATTATGTCTCTTTGAATAATTAAAAGAGAACTGTCTAGATCACAAGGGTGTTGTTTCAAACTGGTTAATTGTTGTGCTGATAAGTTGAAGAATTGCCATGATGGAAGATCACTTTACTTAAAGAACATCTAATATATTGGCTAATGCTGCAGTATCAGTGGGGACAAAAGTTCTGTTTGCTTAAGACTCTGATTTACTTAAAGGTCACTGACTTGATTAGGAAATGAGATTCAGGAAACCATCAGCTGCCTTCAGTGTGGACCTCAGAGTACCTTGAATTTTCAGAGAACAACACTCTCATTGAGAACAGGTCTCAGCTGTAGCACCTTAGAGGGAGAAGTCACAATAAAGGGAATGTTTTTCTTTCTCTCTATTGAAGAACCACACCTCATCTTGTCTTATACAAGATATTTCAGCCTTTTGATTCTTAGAGGGTGTTAGGCTAAGTATGTTTTCTAAGTGAGCCTATATCTTTTCTGACAAAGAACAGTCTATATAGTTATGATCAGAATTTCTATATTTTCTGTGGAAAGACCATACTGCAAAGGTACTAGCAGTGTTCCTTTCAATACCCATTTATCCGTCTATATTAGATACTCGTTTGTTTTTCATAATGCTTTGCAAAATAGAAGTCACGACTGTTGTCATTTAACAGATTATGAGTGTCTTCATTAGTGATAAAACAGCAGGACAGAAAGTTACTTGAGAGAAAAAAAGGTTTTATTTTACAGCTTGTAATCCATCATCCAGGGAAGTCAAGGCGAGAACTCAAGGCAGATATCTTGAGGTTGGAAACCCCATGGAGGCATTCCCCATGGCTTTCTCAGCCTGCATTCTCATACAACTCAAGACCACCTTCCCAGGAATGGCACCATCCTCAATGGATTAGGTCCTCCCACATCAGACATTATACAAGAAAATGCCCCACAGTCTCACCTACAGGTAAAACTGCAGGGAGCATTTTCTTTATTGAGACTCCAGCTTCCCAAATGACTCTAGCTTGTGTCAGGCTGACAAAAAACTAAACGGGACAAAGATGTTGACCTTTAGAACTCAGAAAGATGAACTTACTTAAATCTTTATGGTTTATTTGATTATTTAAGATCATCTCTTCTTAAATAATTGAGCATCAAATGGTAGATATCTTTAAACGAACAGAACGTTGGACTTGTTCAATCAAGTTAAAAGGCTACAAATAGCAACAAAGTGAAAGACAGAGCCAAGTCCTAGGGGACATTGATTTTTCTGTCTTTCCAGGCTGGGCTCACGTGAGAAGCTTTTTACAGAGTCATCCTCTGGGGAATATTTATTTGTCCTGAAGAAAGAATGCAATTCTAGAAAACATATTCATGACTTCTCACTCTCACCTAAATTCTTCTGCCATGCACCAAACCTAACCAAATTTGTACCAAGGTTGCAGTTGGCACTTTTCAAGTTCTATTATCTATTATCTATCTATCTATCTATCTAATCAATCCATTTTGTATTTACTTGCTAAATATCTATAACCTTTGATTCCCATGCCTTACCTTTCTATATTCTCTGTCCTGCTCATTTCCCACACAAAGATATCTTGTTGTTTATGTTAGACACATGGATTTTTACTTTGTCTAAATAGTTAACAGAAGTTGTAGCACCACATGGACACAGGTCACAGTTCATGTAATTATTTATCTTTTCAGGATATTTTATTAGATAAATTTCTCTAAGATTTTGGTCTTCTTCACCGCCATAGAGGGAATGTTTCCATATGAAATAATCATTCACTGTTCTTAATTGTAGTTTTAAATATTCAGAAGCATCATAATTGGACATATTTTACTTTTATGCTATCTCATATTGATATACTCTAAACAATGTTTATGGGCTTAACCAATTTACTTTTTATTGTAATACATAGTTTGGCAAGCCAAAAGTTTATTTGGGATTTATTTATTTATTTATTTATTTTCATATTTTATTTACATTTCAAATGTTTCAGATCTCCCCTTTGGAACCTCCCCATTCCCTCCACCTTCCCCCTGCCAATATGGGGATACTCTCCAACCCACCCTCCCACCTACCCACCCACTCTTGTCCCTCCTCCTGTCATTCTCTTACACTGGGGGATCTAACACCCTCAGGCCCAAGGGCCTCTCCTTCCCCTGACGGATAACAAGACCCTCCTTTGCCACATTTGTGGCCAGCACCATGGGTCTCTCCATGTGTATTCTTTAGTTGGTGGATCAGTCTACAGAGGTATCGGGGGTCAGGCCAGTTGCTACTGTTGCTACCTCCCTTGGGCTGCACACTCCCTCAGCTCCTTCAGTCCTTTCTCCAAGCCCTCCATTTGGGACTTCACACTCAGAACTACTGTTGCTGCGAAGTGATTCTTGGGTATTTCAAACTTTTGGGCTAATAACCTCTTAACAGTGAGTACATACCATGTTCATTCTTTTGTGACTGCATTACCTCGCTCAAGATGATATTTTCAAGATCCATCCATTTATCTACGAATTTCATGAAGTCATTGTTTTTAATAGCTGAGTAGTATTCCATTGTGTAAATGTACCACATTTTCTGTATCCATTCCTCTGTGGAGGGACATCTGGGTTGTTTCCAGCTTCTGGCTATTATAAATATGGCTGCTATGAACATAGTGGAACATGTGTCTTTATTACATGTTGGAGAATCTTCTGGGTATATGCCCAGGAGTGGAATAGCTGGGTCCTCAGGTAGTATTATGTTCATTTTTCTGAGGGTCCGCCAAACTGATTTCCAGAGAGGTTGTATCATCTTGCATTCCCACCAGCAATGGAGGAGTGTTCCTCTTTCTCCACATCCTCACCAATATCTGCTGTCACCTGAGTTTTTGATCTTAGCCATTCTGACTTGTGTGAGGTGAAATCTCAGGGTTGTTTTGATTTGCATTTCCCTGATGACTAAGGATGCTGAACATTTCTTTAGGTGCTTCTCTCCCTTCGAGTTTCCTCAGTTAAGAATTCTCTGTTTAGCTCACTTCCCCATTTTTTGATAGGGTTATTTGGATCTCTGGAGTCTAGCTTCTTGAGTTCTTTGTATACATTGGATATTAGTCCTCTATCAGATGTAGGATTGGTAAAGATCTTTTCCCAATCTGTAGGTTGCCGTTTTGCACTATTCACAGTGTCCTTTGCCTTACAGAAGCTTTGTAATTTTATGAGGTCCCATCTGTCAATTCTTGACCTTAGAGCACAAGCCATTGGTGTTCTGTTCAAGAACAATTCCCCTGTGCCCAAGTGTTCGAGATTCTTCCCCACTTTCTCTTCTATTAGATTCAGTGTATCTGGTTTTATGTGAAGGTCCTTGATCCACTTGGACTTGAGCTTTGTACAGGGAGATAGGAATGGATCAATTTGCAATCTTCTACATGTAGAGCACCCATTGATCCAGCACCATTTGTTGAAGATGCTGTCTTTTTTCCACTGGATGGTTTTAGCTCCTTTGTCAAAGATCAAGTGACCATATGTGTGTGGGTTCATTTCTGGGTCTTCAATTCTATTCCATTGATCTACCTGACTGTCACTGTACCAATACCATGCAGTTTTTATCACTGCTGCTCTGTAGTACAGCTTGACATCAGGGAGGCTGATTCCCCCAGAAGACCTTTTATTGTTGAGGATAGTTTTTGCTATCCTGGGTTTTTGTTATTCTATATGAATTTGAGAATTGCTCTTTCTAGGTCTATGAAGAATTGAGTTGGGATTTTGATGGGGATAGCACTGAATCTGTATATTGCTTTCGGCAGGATGGCCATTTTAACTATGTTAATCCTGCCAATCCATGAGCATGGGAGATCTTTCCATCTTCTGAGGTCTTCTTCAATTTCTTTTTATAGAGACTTGAAGTTCTTGTCATACAGATCTTTCACTTGCTTGGTTAGAGTCACACCAAGATATTTTATATTGTTTGTGACTATTGTGAAGGGTGTCATTTCCCTAATTTCTTTCTCAGTCTGTTTATCCTTCGAGTATATGAAGGCTACTGATTTGCTTGAGTTAATTTTGTATCCAGCCACTTTGCTGAAGTTGTTTATCAGCAGTAGCAGATCTCTGGTGGAGTTTTTTGGGTCACTTAAGTATACCATCATATCATCTGCAAATAGTGATATTTTGATTTCTTCCTTTCCAATTTGTATCCCTTTGATTTCCTTTTGTTGCCTGATTACTCTAGCTAGAACTTCAAGTACTATATTGAATAGGTAGGGAGAGAGAGGGAGCCTTGTCTAGTCTCTGATTTTAGTGGGATTGCTTTGAGCTTCTCTCCATTTAATTTGATGTTGGCCACTGGTTTGCTATATATTGCTTTTACAAAGTTTAGGTATGCTCCTTGAATTCCTGATCTTTCCAAGACTTTTATCATGAAGGGATGTTGAATTTTGTCAAATGCTTTTTCAGCATCTAACGAAATGACCATGTGGTTTATTTTCATCTGATATATATTATACATATATATATAATATATATCATCTGATATGTATATATATATATATATATATATATATATATATATAAGTTTCTGCTTATACATATGTTGTTGTTTTTCTAATGGTAGTAGCATCTCCTTTTATGTAATTAATATGCCAACAGTCACACTAGTCAACTAGTGCAGTTGTCTGGGTAGGCATGGACCACTCTACACTCTCAGTTATCAACCACAGTTCCTAAGAGGCAGTATTCAGAGAAATAAAGGAAAAGCCAGGCTCTGGACTAGACCTTTATCTACAAACAAAAAGACAGCAGCTTTTATCACAGCAAGTATGCTTCCTCATCAGCCAAAACAAACAACAACAACAACAACAACAACAACAAAAACCAGAGTATGTAGTTTCAGATGTCACTCGGCTAAGGTGTGGATAGCTCATGGGGTTCTGTCCAACCTGTGTGGTTTTCCTGAAAACTTGGAAATCTGTGACACATTCTATGCTTTTACTTACAGCTTTTTTGTTAATGACATACCCAGTTCATGTGATATATAATTTTCATATTCCATGTTACTAGACACAATTGGTAACTAGAACCCCATAAAGCTACTTCACACACATATTGAGAACAATGTAAGTTATTTCTATTATATTTATTCAAGTTATCCAGTTCTCTGGTTTTAATGCATATGTGTGTGTGTGTGTGTGTGTGTGTGTGTGTGTGTGTAGTTCTGTACAATTTCATCACATACAGTCTATGCAAACACCATTAAAATCAAGAATATCAGCTGCATAATGTTCTGGGTATGAACCCTTTGTGTATGAAACTACGTGCTAGCCCCACTGTTTCTATGTCACCCACAGGCACATTCTTCAAGCACTATGATGCCATAATTTCATGAATATTACATAAAATCAAGCAATATGTTTAAACAGGCATTTTTCACTTTGCATGATTTTCTAGAAGTCCATTTAACTTGTTCATACCTAGGGCTTGTTGGTTCTTGTGGATAGCATGCTATAGTTTACACATCTGCTCACCTTCTTCACTCTTTTAAGGACATTTGGACAGTTCCCAGTTCTTAGTTACAAGGACTGAAGCTGTCATGAATAACATACATGTGCAGATCTTGTATTGAATCTTAAATGCTCAAGTTTGCAATTGCACAGCCACGTGTTGAGTATTTTCGTGTTGAACTGGCCAAGTAGTTAGCCAGTTCAAGTGGTTAAAGCCTTCACCTTCCCACCAGAAATACATGGCTAACGAGGCATCACAATCATTCCCAAGCAGTTGGTACCATCAGCCCTTGTTCCTTAGGCTGTTCTGATAGGTGTGCTAATTTAATGCAGTTTTAGTATGCATTTCTTGAGATGGATATTGGTGCTGAAAATCTTTGCAAGTATTCATTTGCCATCTGCATAATCTTTGGTGAAATGTCTGTCTGTCTACTATCCTGTTTTCTAATTTATCTTTTTAAATTTGAGTTTTGTGAGTTTTCTGCATATCTAAAATCGAAGGTTTTTTATTATGAAATTTACCATAAAATTTGTCATTTTATTGTTTTACATGTTTTAAAATTATGAGATTATAATGTAATTGTATTTCTCCCTTCTCTTTCCTACCTCCCAACTTTCCCACATACCTCTTGGTCTCTTTCAAATTTATTGCCCCTTTTTTCATTAATTGCTATTGCATGTATATACATATCTACACATACATTCATAAACATAACCTGCTAAGTCTGTATAATGCTACTTGTATTATGTTTTCAGTGCTGACTATTTAGGATTACTATGGAAGATCACTTCTCTGACTCTTAGCATTCCTTGGTTGCCTGCAGTTCTTTGCATAGTGTGGAGGATTTGTATGCTTTTTCCAATGCAGTTGGGATTGTCGATCATGTCTGCCTTGTCCAAATCATGTTTGGGCAGTGATGTTGGTGATATTTTGCAAATGTAGCTTCTGATATTGCTAGAATACATGATCTCACAGCAAACTTTCTGATTCTCTGGCTATTTCAATCTTTCCTCTCCCCTCTTCCATGATGTTTTCTGAACCTTAAGTGTGAGAGTGTTATGTAGAAGTATTCAT
Source organism: Rhynchomys soricoides (assembly GCA_019843965.1). Taxonomy (NCBI): domain Eukaryota; kingdom Metazoa; phylum Chordata; class Mammalia; order Rodentia; family Muridae; genus Rhynchomys; species Rhynchomys soricoides. Next base: position 1,025,065 of record JADRCH010000133.1, on the reverse strand, counting down.
TGTTACTGGGCTCCACAACTCTGTATTTTGATTGGTTGTGTCTTTCTGTAGTACTCTAAATCTGTTGCCATAATAAACTTATCTGTGGGTATAAGGATAATTGCTTATATTATTATTAGGACTTCTGCTGTTTTGGTAAATTAGTGGTTGTAGATTCTTCTCCCAGTATCAATCTCTTGACTAGTACTGGGTAGTTAACTAGGTTTATAGAACTAATCATGGTTTTCTTCATCTTGTGTGGATCTTAAGTCCAATTAGAGAGCTGTTGGTTAATGCCAAGGTACGTGTGCCACTATTGCCCCATCAGGGCTATAATGCCATGCTGGCTATTGACATGGTTCATAGGTACCATAGCTGGGAAGGACTATGGGTGGCCTCTTTTGTTTGGAATCTTGTGATAATAACTTTTTAATGATATAAATCCTGTATATTTTATACAGATTTATTTTCATTTTATAATCTTTAAAACAATTGTAGATAGTAGTACTCCTTTTGATTGTTTCTAGCATTTTGGTGCAGAGAAATTGGAACAGTTTTTTGTGTTGACATTCATGTTGATAAATTTTACTCTTTTTATGGATTCCTTAGAGATTTCTATACAGAAAACATTGTCTTCAATTAGAAATCAGTTTGCATCATTCTTTCTCATCAGAATACTTTTATAATTATCATCTGTCTAATTCTCTTGCCTTAATGAAATAGACAGAGCATTCAATACTATGTCAAACACCAGTAACGGTATGAGTACACCATACATCCCTGGAGAAATGAGTTCAGCCTTTTATTGCTAAGTATGATATCTAATCAGGTTTTTTACACATATTCAAGCTAAGCCAAATTTACTTCTTCAATTTATAAATTGCAGAGAACTTTGATATTTTACTTGGTCTGTTTTATTAATTACCCTGAGTTGCCATTGCATTTTCTGAAATTATTTTTCTGCACAAGGTGATATAATAGATGAATTCTTTAACTGTTCACATAAAGGAAGTTCTACAACTTGTCTAGTGCACATGACAGATTGTATACATTTATGAATTTATTGTGCTTACTTTCCTTTCATGATACAAATACAATGTCAATAGTTGCATCAATGTTTATAAGAGATGTTTTATGTACGTTGCATTTTATGGCACTTTTTATTTTGTATCAGTATAAAATTCTTGGATGAGTTTAGAAATATTCCTTCTTCTATTTTCAGGAAACTGTTTACAATTAGATGATTATTAAATTTGGAGGATGCTATTAGAAAACACAATAGTCAGTGGCTTAAATAGGAGATATTTCTCATTGCCCTTGGGGTTAGAAATCTAAAACCAAGAAGATATATCATATCTGTTTTCTTTGGGGTCATTTCTCTTTGGCTAAAAAATAATAGCCTTCTTGCTGTGATCATTTCTTCTCTTTCTTGTATTTTAATGTTTATTTTTTATTTTTCTTCTTCAACATGAATGCTGAGGAGATCTAGAAGCAAAAGAACACTCAAGAGATTTAGTATGATGTTCTTCAGTTCTGGAAATTTCTGTTCATCTACCACCTTCCAGATTTTGTTTCTTTATTGATAACTGTTGGGGACTCTTCAGGGTACAGGGAATATCCAAGGAATGATGTATATTTGTCACTTCACTCTATAAACAAAAATATCCACTAACATGTTTCAGCTGATAATTGCTGTTGAGGATTTTGACTTTCTAAGTAAATGTTTTATAATTGCTCAGAGAGCTAATAAAAAATCCCTTGCCTCTGATTTAATTTAAAACTTTATAACTAGAGGTCCTAATTACTTATTTTAAAATTAACTTGATTAGAAAATGCTCTGTTAGAAAACTTAATGATGAAATAAATCTAGGGTTGGAAGAAAAACATGAAAGGTTAAATGTCAATTTTCTTTTATTCGTATTATCTAAAACTTAGGTCAACATTACCCTCATAAAAAATCTAAACACCTGAATTTCTAGTTGATTACAAATGCCACCCATCTTTACTATACCCACTTTCCTTTCTTGCAATCTCTCTCAAGTTGACAACTTTTCTTCAGGAGAACTGTGTTCTGTCATTTACAAACATATTTGAATTTCTCAATTGAGTTAATATTCTTACCATCTCTTTTGGTTCTTTTCTATAAGTTGCTCCCCAAACCCAACAAATTAAGGAAAACATGGGAGAATTAGCTCATCTCTATCAGTTCCTACTATGGGTGCTGAGTTTCCAAGAATTCACTCTAGAGAATGAAGGTGTTCAATAAAGATGATAAATGAAAAAATTAACTTTCAGATGATCTCACCGTAAAGAGCACTGTGGGCAATTTAATACTGTGATGGCTAGAGTTTTGTGTCTGTCTGTGTATCTGTCTGTCAATTTGATACATGTTAGAGTTAACGGAAAAGAAGGAACCACAGTTGAGAAATTGCTTCCATAAGGCTGGCCTTTAGACAATGTTATGGGAGTACTTTCTTAATTAGTAATTGATATGAAAATACCCAGATCGTTGTGGGGTTGCTACTCCTGGGTGAGCAGTCCTGGGGTTCATAAGATTGCAGACTGAGACAGTGACAGGTAGAAAGCCTTTAAGCAGCACTCTGCTATGGCTTCTATTTAGTTCCTGCCATCATGAGCTTTCCCTGTTTACATAGACATGTAAGATGAAATATACTTTTCCTGCCCAAGTTGCTTTTAGTCAAAGTGTTTTACCAGAACAATAGAAATGTAAGTAAGGTAAACACTCTGGAGAGCACCATGGAAAATTTGACAGACTGGACAGTACTTGGAAAAGTCTCAATCTTGAAAAAAAAAAAACAGGAAAAAACAACTTAGAAAGTACCATGGGATAGTCAGCACCCAGAACAGCACTATAGAGGCACTGTTACCTTAACATTAGAGATCTGCACCATAAGTAATACAATAGGAAGGAGCAATCAAACTGTGGCAGGCCAAGGTTCCCTGGACACAGATTAGTGAATTCTGATGAAATTCTTGTTCTGAGTAACCGTTTGATATGTTCAGGGAAAGTTCTCGTGAAACTTTCTGTAAAGAGAAGGCAAGAATGTGTGAATATCACTGTGGAAATTAAAGTGAAACTTTTCGACAGAATGAAACTAATCCTTTAAAATGTTTATTTTGCCCTGAGTAATTATAAGTTTGGTAGATGATAGCAGAAATGATAACGCATGATAGGTTACTCTCTGTTGTTTATTCTTCCCTCCAGAACTACCTGTTCATAAAGTAAGCAGTTGTTACTTCAGTCTCCACTGAGCCCTTCTCTAATCTCTTATGAGAGATCATGATGAAGACCAGAATCTAACTTTAATAGATGCAAATGCCTTATTGGAGTCATTTTCTGTTTCAATAAGTCAGAGACTCACTTACCAACTATGGCCCCAATTTACCAGGCACGTGTTAGTTTACCAGGCTAGAGTCAGAATGTCTTTGCTGAGAAAACATCCAAACCTCTCCTTTCTCCTCCTGGTAAGTAGGAGGTGTTACACCTTCTTACACCACCTCAAACTTTAGTATTCAGGAAATACAATTGGCTTCTTCATCTGAGTTCTCCTAATAAGAACAATATAGGCACCTCTGTGTTCTAAAGCTGACAATATTCACATCCCATAACTCTTCCTGGCACCATAGGATATGCCAATTTGAATATGATGACTCCTGTTCAAGGTTATCTTTCTCAGTGAATCAGCTGTAAATGCCAGGAGTTATGTGTCAAAACCTAGTTCTTTGGGAAAAATGTGTTCTCTAGAGCTCAGTTTGCATCTTGAAATAATTACTGATCAAAAAATATTTGCATAAACACACGACAGTTTGTCTCATTACTCTTATTAATAAATAATGCTGAGCAGTGTATCATACACATAACAGGAGTTCAAAAATATTAAGGCAATAAGTACATGAATACATGGATGTTGAATTAGCTGAATGAATAAGTCACTTTTGAATTTGAGGGTAATTTATCATTTTGGTATGACTTTTTCATCCATGTGTGCATTTTATATGATGTAGCTATAACATTATTTTCTTCTAAAGATAGTTGAAAGGACAAACTGAATAGTAGCATTAACCTACAATTAACAGTGACTTCTCTTACTAACCTGTAATAATCTCAGAGTATGTGCAATAAAATAAAGTGCACAATGCATGCCAAAGACCAACCCAAACCATTCAGAGAATGCCTGACCCTGATCCCATTTGAAACAAGAGTTTCTTGGTGTTTAAGCAGGCAAACACTGAAACTAACCCTAAGTCATAGAGTCTGTTCTTCAGCTGCAGCTCAGATGAAGACATTGAGTCTGTAGCTCATAGCTTTTCTTATCTTACTCCATGTTTTATGGTACTATCCCACTGAGTATGCTTTTATGTTTCCCTATCCTCTTCCACATAATTATGTAGTCAAATTTTTGTGAATCTAGCACTTTCTAACAACAATACATTTAAACATCGTTAACCAACTCTATACTCATTAACTATTGAAGGAATGAATAGTCTACAATTCAATGTGTTCAGCATCCTGTCTGCCTAACCTAAAAAAGAGGGTAAGCAAACCCCATATATCATATATTTTAAATAGCCACTATGGATCAATTCAAAAAAAGATATTTTTAAATTTACCTACTAGATGTTTTAAATTACCTCTTTAGAGAAAGTTAGAAAATGCCCCAAAATTCAAAATAGATGATCCAGAGAATAAATTTTTATTGTGATCTCCAGTGGCATGCTAGAAATGTCAGAAAGTTTGCTCTATCTTTAAACGTATTTTTTCCTAAAACTAGGTGATATGACAATGACCTAAAGGCCTTCTAGCAAAAGTCAGGGCTAGAATTTCTCATCTAATAAAACTGGAATTGCCCCCTCATCTCTCTGCTGTATGTATTCTCTAACCCACTTTCATAGAGTCTTTACTCTATGTAATTAATTTGCCATAAATTATTATTTATGTACAAATATTCTAAGTTACACAAACTATTTGCTCAAGGGTTATAGTGAAGAAGTAAAAGTAACATAAAAAGAGCACTCAATGACAAAGCATTTAAAAGTCAAAGGAAACATAAAACTCCTCAGCACTTGGTTGTATAGAGGATGTGTCAAGTGTGGCCTGTGGACAAGGAAATCACTAGGTTTACAAATAGACAGGCTCATCATGGAGAAAATAGTGCCAACTATTTCCTAAATTGTGTTTTTCTTGAACACAAAGAGATAAATAGAGGGGCTTAAGGCTCAGGTTCAGGACACAAAGGACATGCTGGAGGTGAATGAATCAATTTAACAAACGAAAAGAAAAAGCTTAGTCATTCCAAACCTAAAGAAGGAGATAGCAAAGACAGGTTCTAACTATCAGAATCCTGCATCACATGGAGCTTTATTAGCATGTATGATTGTTATATGTTAACTAAATATAAATTTAAATTTATAGTGACTTACAGTCTTTATGAAATAGTAAGTTTCATCTTCTTTTCTTTCCTCTTTGTGACATATCTTTTTAATGATGTCTTCCTCAGGAGAGAAATTTACAGTGTATTTGGTTTTATTAGAATTTTAGGATGAATGAAAAATGTATAAAAGTCTTGGTTTCAGAAAAACTCGCAACAGATGATCAATAACATCAACCTTTTGATCCTAAGACACAAACAGAAGTTTTGTTGGATTAAGAAAGGAATCTTAATCTGAAGTATAAAGTGACTCTAAAATACAATATTCTGAAAGATTGAGCTTTATTCCAACAGCTAGGAATTGATAACCCCTAACCTATATTCCCTTGTGTATATACATATGAAATGTATCACTTTCCTTTACAAGCATTAATGATTCTAGTGTCATTCCAGTGGAGTGAGCCTGCCAGGTGAATGTTAAACTACAGGAAGTTAGGGATTGTGTCTGAATGATTCATTTCTTCATTCTTAGCACTTAGCCAGTTTCAGGGTCATCTTGAGCCCACAAAGAGAAAGAGACTGACTGCTGAAAGACACCCTTGTTACTCAATTCTACTGTTCCCTAATTTATGATAAAACTGGCCTCAATCCATGAAAATTGTTTTGACAGATTCCGTTTTAGGCTTAGCTTTTTCAGTTTTCCTCTTTCCAGTGGTTGTTTTCCCAGCTTGAATTTAAACAAACTAATTTGCACAAAGGAAAAATGGGTGACTGAGAGATTTTATTTTACACAATGAACCATTGTAAGACAAATAACAACAACACTTCCAGTAACAACTTTGTGTAATATTTCATGGAAAATGAGACAGAAAATTTAATAACATCAAGAGAACATTTAATATGTGGAGGCCATATCCCTGCAGACAGATGGCTACTATGCAGGTGATGAAATTCCAAGAAATATTCATTGAGAGGGGCAAAGGGTCCTTTCTTGGGCATATGTACCACCAAGTCCATAGTATTGCTGTCTTCCTACAACAGATAACATATACCTTCATCACAGTAACGTTACTGTGACACTTCTACAAAAGTGCATGACAGGCTGAGCACTGTGAATATGGGGACATGTAATTTTAGCACTTTAACAACACAAACTCAGTTTCTATTATCAATAATTTCTCTAATGCTCATCTATAGAGGACTCAAGAAGAAATACTAAGACTCTTCCACTTGCGAGAAGACAAGGACTTCTTTTTTCTTTAAACTATTCCAGCCTCTTCATTATTTGCAGATTTGTGAAATGCAAACAACCAGGGTTATCAGGCAAAAGCAGATCCCCTAAGCCTTTTATCATCCCAGTTACAAGTTTGCATATTTTCTTTATAACCAGACAGCATACAAAATGAAGCTACTCTTTACAGGAAAATGAGGCAATTGGAATGTTCATTTTATTTGGCAATATATTGTAAAATCTATAAAGCATTATCCAGTTGATTGACAAAATCTACCCAGCTGTTAAAGGCAAAATAAAACTATCTCAAGACATACAGTTATAGGAGTCTAATTTCTGCCTGCAGGTAGATATTGTGTGTGTGTGTGTGTGTGTGTGAGAGAGAGAGAGAGAGAGAGAGAGAGAGAGAGAGAGAGAGAGAGAGATGAACAATTGTCTGGTTGATAAAACCCACAAAGGGAGACAGGAAGGAAGGAAGAATGCAGAAGCAGAGACTCATATCATGTTTTCTCTCTTCTTCTTCAGCGAGGCTTTTATCTTCTTCCACAGGCTGTCCTTCCTCTTTAATTTCCTTTCCACCAAAGACAACATGGATTCCTTCCTGCGAATTTCTCTCACTAAGCCTTGAAAAGCATCATCAATACCGAATCGAAGAGCTGCAGAGGTCTCAAAGAAGGCACAGTTGTAGTCTCGAGCAAGATTCATGCCTTCTTCTGTAGATACCTGGGGAATGGAGAGTAAACAAATAATATTAAAAAGAGGAGAAAAAGACTTTATGAACAAAGATAAAATGTAAAATTTATTTTGCAAAAGTTCTAGAATTTCTGAATTTGAATGAGAAATGAGAAATCTGAATCCCACGTGGGAAAAATAATTATAACTCAAATTCAGTTCCTCAAATATCAAGATCTTCACAGTAGTGCAGTGGTCAACAGCACAGCTGTGGATGAATTCTACATTAAGTCCCTAGCTTAAACTGATTTTGTTTTTTGTTTCTTGTTTTGGGGTATTTTGTTGTTGTTGTTGTTGTTTTTTTAGTTTTGCAAACGTGGATAATTGTATTACTATTTTGTGTCAGCTTCCTCTTCTGTTTCATAAAAGAACATCACTGGCCTCGTAGATGGTGAAGAGTCCAGAAATCAAAATTCATTATTTGGCTATACTGACCAGCATGTACAATCAGGACTTACCAGATGGTTTATTACAGGCCTTACTATAATCTATAAAACAAGTACTTCAAGCTCTGAAGTAATATTGGTTATATAATTCACAGCTCTCTTCTAACGATGCATGATAAACATTTCACAAACAACATTCTGATAAGGGAATTTGGAAGCAAAACACTGTCACTATGGTAAATGAGCATTTCTCCAGCTTAAAACTTTACACATTGTCTGTGGGTTTAACATGCTATGCTTTGTACTATTGAGCTAGATGTTCTAGAAACTATAAACTGACTGAAGTCGGCCACTTTGCCTTCTTTGTCATCTTTTGAGTATCGACCCTAGCTCCTGGAGACAAAAGAGTGATCCATAAAATTATTCAAGGCTTTAAAAGTATTAACAGACATATAAACATAAATTATGAAGACATGTTTAAACACTAGATTATTGTACTATAAATGGTTCTAGAATTCTTGTTCAACATTTATATCTCCCATAAGTCTTTCAGATTACAATCTGTGATCGTAAGCAACACACCTGGGATTTCAGTGAGTTCTTCCAAGACAACCTTTGTTGGACATGTGGTATAACAAAAAACAAAGCAAACAAAAAAATGCTATATAAAATTCTGGCTACACTCTGTTCCTCAAGCTTTGTCACTCTGATAGAGAATATCAAATCTCAATGGTCCAAAAAATCTTGGAGGAAATAAAAGACAACAAATCTGTTGTATAATCAGCTCACATTGATGCATGACAAGATGGATAGGGAGATGTTGAAAAACTCCTTATAATATATTCATAAAAACTAAAATAATAGACTGACTTAATCAATGCAATAAGACTCCAATAAAAGACAGATTGCCTGATCTCTTTTTTGGTTTATTTTGTTTTTAAAGTTGGGAAATTACCTTATTAAGCCTTAAGAAACACTGTATATAATTAAACTATAGTCCAGGTTATATACTATCTAATAATAGCTCACTTCCAAAATAAAGTTATAGGTGAAACCATAGTTTCCTAACAGTTAATTTTAATGTGTTGCACTAATTTTCTAAAACAAGTCTGAAGAATCAATATTTGCAGATGGAAGTACTTATGAAAACCCTGTCATCAAGTGTATTAGTGTGTACATTATATGAATAGGAAATGAGGTTTTATTCTTAAACTGCAGAAATAGAATACTAGATCCTGAGACTTGGCTTTATAACTATTTGTCAAAGTAGGAGATTTGAAAAAGGAAGGAATTATATTTGTTTAAAACCCTGAAATTTGTCTTAGGACTGAATTCAAAATGGTAACTGCTACAGAGGAGAACAGGGAAATGTTCTTTCACTTTGATTGTCCATCTGGGTCACAAAGTCTAGTATCCCTGACATAGGAAATACTGCAATAAGAAGGGAGTGACAAGTTGTGCTTAAGGAAATCAGTTTTTCCTTAATTATGCCTATTGTCCTGGTCACTGGGTATGAACTGAGTTGCCAGTCTAATTTTCACCACACCAAGGTATCTATATACTGGTTCATCACAAATCCAGCATTTTCGTTCTTCATGGAATAGCCCCATCTTTCATTGGCTTCCCTTCTCTTTCCTTTCATGGGCTTCTGCACTTTGTATTTCTTCAAGTTTTTGTTTTGCTCCAGTTTCTACATAAATGATTTTTGACATCCTTTCTAAAGTAGTACAATTCATCAAAATGGAAATTTCTGGTTTCTTTGGAGACTCAGTTGTGTTATGTGATATTTTTCTGGACACTGTCTTAACCGAGGATGTTTTTGCTAAAATAGACACATGGGAGGATGTTTTGGTGAGAACAGACACATGGTGTTTTTCTGGAAGGTGCCTGGGAAAAAGGCATCCTAGACTGGATGCTTGAGGGAACACTTGATATTTGGAAAGGGTATAAATATACCCCAAAAGAGAGTGGATGACATTGTGCAGTATTGGTTCATCATGCCACTCTTTGTTGATCATCATTTGTCATGACTTTGTAAACAGAAATTCACCCAAGAACTTCTGGTGGTGGTCTGGTAGCTTCTTGCTGCTTCTACAGGCTCAGGCCAATTGGCAGAGCCTCGCACTTTCTTCTGGATCAAACTGCCATTGCTGATTTGTGAATGGTATTGCAAGAGGATCGAGCTCCTGATGCTGATTTGTGTGCACTGAACTGCTGATATCCTGACACCACAGACTGAATTCACCCCAAAGAGCTATTTCTAAACAAATCGACATCCTCCTTGGTTCTGTTAACCTTTCCTTTCCACTACCTCTGGTGGATAGTGGGCTAGATGAGAGGTTAGAACATTTAAATACACTTATTAAAGTACAATTTGAAAAATATAATCCTACAATTCATAATCATTCTAATCCTAACTTTCTCACTATGTGCTCACATCTGCTTCTTATATGTGGTATGATTCTATTCCACTAAAATTGAGAAAAAAGGGCATCTTGTCCTTTGGAGTAAGTAATCTCTACAGTGATTCCATGTTTCTTGCCTCCATAGAAAGATTTAGTGTAGTAGATGATTTTTACACTCTAACCTGTTTAGAAGCAATTAATATTACATTATCCTCAATTTCACTTAGGGCACTGTCACAGATAGACATTCCACAGATATTAGGGAATGTAAGAATTTCATATTCATCAGAATCTAGATATGTGACGCAGGGCTAGTTTATTCTAGATCTGAGCATTGAATTGTACCTTTTTGTTAAAATACTGAACATAAAAGGCTGGAATCATAGATGATGAGAAATTTACTCAGTCACAAATGATACACTGTTCTAAGAAACCCAGAAAAAAATGTCTCCTTTGGAGCTATGTCTATTCTCTTTAATTTTATTATCATCTTCCAAAGACTTGGAAAGATCTTGCCCAAAACAGGATTGAATGCCTTTGGGTCACCTATCATTTACCTTCTGAGCATTTTCTCTTCTTACCATTTTGCAACCGAACCATTAAATCCTTGGACTTCTCCTGATCATAATACTCAAGGATAGACCTAGAAGTTCAAAAGGTCTGCATAAATTTCTAAAAATAAACATTTTTTAGCGAATAAGTATTAGAAGAACTACCTTCCTATTGTCCATCCAGAGCCCAGTTTGTGCATGACAAAATCTTTATGTTCCTCCATTGGCCCAATTTATGCATTTTATTTCTGTGGTCATGTGAATCAAAAAAAAGAACACTATTGTACTGGCTAGTTTTGTCTGTCAACTAGACACAAGCTGGAGTTATCACAGAGAAAGGAGTTTCAGTTGAGAAAATGCCTCCATGAGATTCAGGTGTAAGGCATTTTCTTAGTGATCAAGGGGGGAGGGCCCCTAGTGAGTGGTACCATCTGTGGGCAGGTAGTCTTTGGCTCTATAAGAGAGCCAGCTGAGAAAGCCAGGAAAAGAAGCAAGCCAGTAAGCAGCATTCTTCCATGGCCTCTGCATCAGCTCCTGCTCCTTGACCTGCTTGAGTTCCAGTCCTGACTTCCTATCATGATGAACAGCAGTATGGAAGTGTAAGCTCAATAAACTCTTTCCTCCCCAACTTGCATCTTGGTCATGATGTTTGTGCAGGAATAGAAACTCTAAGACAACTATCATTTATTCTTTTAGATACAAAAAAAAAAAAAAAAAAAAATTCAGTGATTTTGTGTTGTCTCGGTGCTGTAGGCTATTTCCCAAGCTATTGAGTGTGAGGATGAAAACAGATCCAGAAGAATCCATTAAGAACTTAGAGGATGAGCCACTCTAGTAGAATTCATCAACATCATTAAAGCTTATCTTTACTGCTAGAGTAAGAGAACGCTGGGACTGTATTTGATGCCAAGTTGACATGTCAGAGAGGAGTTAGACTGCTCCCAGGTAGTGAGTTCCCACTGCCTATTCTATTTGGTGTTGGAGTTTGGTTATGTCCCAAGTTAGCTAACAAAAGCCCAACAAGTAGGGAACATGGATGCTAGTTTGACTTACATGACTGCACAGATTCTGAAGGGAAGAGAGTCTGGGAGGGAAGGCATTGGATTGCCTACAGATTCCCAGGGACTAAGTTGGTACATTGCATCTCTAAGACTGATAGCACTTATGATTCTATCCATATGCTGCTTCACATTGCTCTGGCCTTCAGCAACCTCACATCACAGTGCTGAATTTAATTGATTCTATGATTCTATTTGTTGCATAATTAAGAGGTTCAGTTTTCTTCCTCTGTTCATGATCTTTACAAATTGGAACTTGACATTAAAAATTCTATGAAAATCTGTAGATGATGTTTAGGCAGCCATACTGAAATAAACAAAGGAAGCCCAGCAGGTTTCAACATGTGAATTTGAAAAAAGAGCAAATAAAGTTTTGAAGGGGAAAATGATGCAACTATACCTTCAAAAATTTAAACAATTATCTAAAATCTTAAAGAAGATTTAAAAAGATTAGTAGGCAAGCATTAACTTCATATGTTTCTTATCAAAATCTTGGACACCAAGAACAGACCTGATTCCAAAACACTTTAAGCTGCCTATAGGAGAGCACCTTGCCCGACCCCTAATACACAGGAGAGCACCTGTCCCCACCCCTAATACACAGGAGAGCACCTCTCCCCACCCCTAATACACAGGAGAGCACCTGTCCCCACCCCTAATACACAGGAGAGCACCTCTCCTCACCCCTAATACACAGAAGAGCACCTCTCTGCACTCTCAACTCCCCTCTGCAGACATACACTCCAACCTGGGGTACAGTACCCAGGGTATTTCTTCCACTCTGTTTTCTTCCTTTATTTCTCTCTCTCTCTCTCTTTCTTTTTAACAAACTTTATTATTTTAAAAAATTGACAGTTAATAAATCATCACACAGCACAATTAACTAGACTCAGAGTCTGTACAAATCAATGAACATCTTCTATACAATTAGAACAGTCATTTGAAATGAAAGCCATGGAGCTTCACATTTTCAGTATCGAATATATTTTATGAACATATTTTCTGTTTTCTTTAATCTCTTGTATGTACAACACATTGTAAAGAATGAGATTTAATTTTATACATAAAACTGATATAATTACATAAACACCAGATAACATGGACACTATATAAAAGACTATTACTAGAATGTAAGGGAAATGCTTTATGATGATAAAAATAAACTTACCAGAAATATAAGTATAAAGTTCTTTTAGTTAAAAAAGAATAACTTCCTTTTACAAGAAGAAAAGACTAATATTACTAAAATCCACAATGTTACTTGAGATTCCTAACATATATCTCTTGGCAGTTAAATGAACAAAGCATCAAAATTCAGTAAAAATATAGATTTGAACAAAGCAATGAAAATAGTTGATATAACTTTTATGTATTTGATGCTATACTCGATGCCACAAATACTTGTGTTATTTTCAAGTTAGCATCAGATACCATGCTAAACTATGTCTGGAAATACTGCAATGAATAAACATTACATCTTATTCCAAAAAAAAAAAAAAGAACTGGGCTAGAAATCAATAGGAAGGAGAACTAGAAAATCTCCAAGTGTTTGTGAAAAATGTATTGCCATATCTGTAAAAATAAAATTACATAAAAATTATAAAATATTTGGAACTGAAATATGAAATGAAATGTAACATATGAAAATTTGTAGGATTATTTAAATCTATGTTAATATGATGTTCGTATCACTGTATTCATGTTTTAGGGATGTTTAAACAGGTGAATGTATCAATTGAACTATCTACCCAACAAATCATCTCCTTAGAGCACACGTTAGACATATAGTCTAATACTAATCAATGGCAGAGAACCTAGCAAAAATCAGCATGTAAGTAGGGTTGTGATGTGTTCTTCGCATGATGTTCTGAATGAGTGATAAAAAAGAACGTGTGGTCATTAGTGTCCTGATACAGAATTATCACTGAGAATTTTTATTAATTTTTTGAGAATATTTTGACCAAGATGTTTGGGAGTTACTTCTACTACCAAATAAATGGAATTTTGGAAGGGGTTGGAATCATATGGAATAAAGGAGTCCTTACTTAAATTGATACTTTTGATTCCATGAAAATTATGTTTTTGTATTTATGAGTTATCAACAATTTTCCATACATGCATTCTTTATATGAACAGATTTATGAGATGCTTTGCATTATAAAATGTAAGCATCACAAGTAAATCATTACAAACATAATTTATTTAAAAGTTAAATGTAAATAAAATCTTCACAGCAAAAAGTAGATAAACCCAAATTCTATACCACTAAAAGAACTTCTATTTAGCTAAAATTGGTGTTCAAATTGGAAGCCATGAAGCTTCATGTTAAATTTTAAACTTTCAGTATTGAGCATACTTTGCTTATTTACAATTTTAGATAGTAAAGTTTATTAAAAAATTTAAAGTCAATTGCAAAAATCAAGTTTATCTCAAATAAAATAAGAAAACACATTTCACACACAGGTTTTTATTAGATTCAGACACAGCAAAACAGTACCATCAGAGGGGCTGCCTGCCTGGATAGACTAAAGTAAGCTCAAATCTTTATGTTTTTAACCACTCAGCGGGAGATGCAAGAATGCTGTGCCTTCCACTTACTAACAAGTGTTCATCTTTTAAGTAGTTACTAGAACATGAATTCTGAGTGATCTAATTGAGTTTCATAGTAATTTCCACATTTTATAATAAAATCTAAATGGAAACTAAACATTAACATATTTATTTTAACTTAGACATCTTTTTAAAATTCCAATTAGATCAGTGACCTGAAGAGCTTACTTTTACAAAAAGGAAATAAACTGAAGACGTAAAGACACACCTAAAAATTAATTTCCATGTTTCAGTCATTTTCTTCTATCAATATTATGAAATCATATATTTATCGTTCCTACCTTTGACTTTATATTTATGTATTGGGGAACTTATTCCCAAACATACCTCTTGAAAACATTCCACCAAATATTGGGGTTGTATACTTAGTAATTATGGCCAGTGTGAAGGCAGTAATTATGCCCAAAGTGTTATCAGGAAAAAAACTTAGGGAACCTTCCCTTTATTTGGTAATTGTGGTCAGCCTTTGTCAGAACCTGAGACTAAACAAGAAGTAGCAACTCCCTTACTCACATCCAATGGACATAGATGCATATTTTCTTGATGTATCGTCTGCTAGAGGAAAGAATATTCTGTGTTCCAATTAAATCTTCAGGGAATGTAGCACTGGCAAGGGGAAGGAACGTGCGTTGAACGCTGGAAGTAAGACTTGGTAAACTAGTGTGCCAAGGAGCAACCCCAGTCACAAAGGAAATTCGTGAGACTTAATGCTCACCTGAAAGCCTTGGGACAATGTCTGGGGGAACAAAAGAGAAGACTGTTTCATACAAGAAATAGAAGATTTCAAAAACTTATGGAAGGGGTTCTCCACCAGCTAGAGGAGGGATTGGCAAACAGCTGGAAGGCGGACAGACCACGGCCGCCAGGGAGCAGAGCTGGTGCCAGATGGACCAGCTGCTGGTGCACACAGGAACAGAGATGTGCTGACTCTTAGAGCTTCCTTACTCCTTACATCTGTTTTAGTTTTCACATTAGCTTAGTGAATGTGAAATAGATTGTAATAAATTGAATGATAGTGAAGGTTATTATGGTAATGGTAGCGCCCAATAAGCTTTATAACTCTTAATAGCACAATAGGAAACTAATCCCAACTACTGTGACTGCTAATGTTTAATGAAGAGAGCCTATCAGAAGGCTGGCTCTTTCTCTCCCAGCAGAACTGCTGCTAGCAGGGTTACAGATACAATACTTAGTGTATGGAGAAGCCTCTGGAATTTATATATTAATGTATAGTATATGTAAATATACATGTTTATTTATATATAATTTTATATATAATGTATATTAATGTTTAGACTATTTCTTTCCACTTTCAGTCATGGAGCTACTAAATATCCCTTTACACCACACATCATCAGCGTTGCAGGAGCCATACTCTTCCGAGTAAGTAGGAGCTAAAACATCATATATATGTTTGAGACCAAACCGGCTGAAAGCATATACGGTTCTATTTTCTTTAGTAACATTCAAGTTTCCAAAACTTCATTTTAATTTATATATATATAAACATGTTTTGCTTCTATGGCAATTTGCTTGTAACAGTGCCCATGCGGAGTGGCACTGTCAGGAGGTGCAGCCTTGTTAGAGGAAGTGGGTCACTATGAGGGTGGGCTTTGGAGGTTACCTCCTATGATCAGGCTCCACCCAGTGCAGTCCTTCTAGGTGCCTGTGGATGACAGCCTCTTCCTGTTTGCCTTCAGATGAAAATGTAGAACTCTTGGCTTCTTCAGAACCATGTCTGCCTGGTTGCTGCCATGCTTCCTACCACGATGATGATGGACTGAACCTCTGAAACTGTAAGCCAGCTCCAGTGAAATATTTTCCTTTATAAGAGTTCCCTTGGTGACAGTGTCTCTTCACAGCAAATGGAAACCCCAACTAAGACAACTGCATGTGCTTATGTACATCATAAGTGTGACTGGTGTCTGTGGACACCAGAAGAACATGTCACATCCCCTGAAACTAGATTTAAAGTTCATTTTGTGGCACCACGTATGTGCTAGAACCCCAGCCTGGGTCCTCTGAAAAAGCACCAAGTGCTCTTAAGTGCTGCACCATCTCTCCAGCCCATTGTGTACAGTTTAACACTATAAATGGCGCTAGAAGTTTCATGACCAGTTCCAATGAAAATGGTTTAGATAAATTTTATCTGACTTATTTATTTAATTTTATCTGATATCATTGTTTTGAGATTTTCTGCTCCATTCAAATCAACTTGGTTTTATTGCTCCTTACAAATTGTCATCTGAGTGAACCAAATAGTCCCATGTTGTATGTTTGTCCTTAAGTCTCTTTGAAGGAAGACTTGGTTCCAGGACTCACATAAATTATAAAATATTAGGATGCTCATGTTACTTTTGGAAAACGGGAAAGTTTTTAATAAGTCCTATACCTTTTATTGTCAATCTCAAGATTGTTATTCATTACAATTAATTAATTATAAATGTTTTGTGAACTTTTTAGGAAATAGTTATGAGACAAAGCCACCTTGTTCAGAAAAGGCATGCTTTTTTTTCCCTAGGTATTTTGGATAAATGGTTTCTTGACTGTGTTGTCATAGAACCTGTAAATGCAGACAGAGCTTTATGTTATCAACCAACCTACAAGATAAGGAAGCAGAAGTCATATTTTGTTCTATGTATTATGCTCAACCATGCTGAGCCACAAGCATGCATCTGGCTGAAGCTCACTAAATATTTAATCCTGATGACAGCAATATGACCCCCAAAAGCTGTTGCTAGTGACTCATGGCCAACTCTAATGAGTCCATCAAACTGCAGTTTCAAAAGCCAAGGTATGATTTCCAAATGATGTTTTCCTATTGTAAGCAATTTATTTGCAATAAAGAAGAAACATAAGTGGAATGGTAATCAGAGTGTCTTAGTCAGGGTTTCTATTCCTACACAAACATCATAACCAAGAAACAAGTTGGGGAGGAAAGGGTTTATTCAGCTTACATTTCAACATTGCTGTTCATCACTAAAGGAAGTCAGGACTGGAACTCAAGCAGGTCAGGAAGCAGGAGCTGATACAGAGACCATGGAGGGATGTTCCTTACTGGCTTGCTTGCTTCTCCTAGCTTGCTCAGCTTGTTCTCTTATTAGAACCCAAGACTACCAGCCCACAGATGGTACCATCCACAAGGGGCCTCCCCCCTTGATCACTAATTGAGAAAATGCCTTACACCTGGATCTCATGGAGGCATTTTCTCAACTGAAACTCCTTTCCCTGTGATAACTCCAGCTTGTGTCAAGTTGGCACACAAAACCAACCCGTACACAGAGGTCTCTCTTGGGTCTCAGAGCTCATGGTCATCTTATTCTCTCTGGTCTCCATGCTCAGCTGCAGCAGAATACAGAGGTTTTGTGACCCCCTGGCCCAGATCCCATTGTTGTGTTCTGGTATTTTGCTGGTTCTTGTTCTACAGTTGCATGTCAAGAGCTTTCTTGAGTCTGCATCAGGATGGCCGAATGGTCTACGGTGTCAAACTCACGTGTCTGCTTCCAAAAGATATTTTATTGTAGCATGGACAAAGTCTTCCCGCAGGAGGAGTCTTAGGAGGTAAGGTTTCCAGAGCTCAGCAGCCAGAACCGGGAGCCCCATACCTGTGAACTCCTAGAGAGTTGCTTAGGCTTCTTGTGCTTCTCTTTACATATTTACAAAAAATAAAATAAAATAAATTTTTAAAATTAAAAAAATTACAAAAAAAATAAAACAACAACCACAAAAAACCCTCATAGATGCATCCAGGAAGGTATTTGAGGTAATTTGCAGGCAGAGTGTGCACACACATAAATAGGACTGTAATTTTTCTGATGTTTTTGAAAGCCAGTCAAAAGCCTCACCTTCTTTGGATTGCATTTTTGCTCTGTGGCAAGATTTTTCGCCTTCTCATCATGATCTGCAAACCTACAAAATGGGATTTCGCAGCATATCAAGCCTTTTAGGCCAAATGCTATCCCCTCCTTCACCGGACACAGACTCCAGGCCCAGAGTGATTCTCCTGCCTTATCTCAAGTATCAGGTTCTGTTTGTCACGTGCTCCTCTAAGCTTCCTTGCTGTCTGATTTCCTCATGTCACCTAAGTGAACATCTCATTTTCAGGAGTCTTCATGAACATTTGTGAAATGTTAGCCAATTTCTCTGCCTCATTTCCTCTCAGGCATTTGGTTGCTTTCCAAGATAACTTTATAAATGCATTAATATGCTTATTTTCTGTCTCTCTGAAAAACAGAGAAGTCTAGTTATACCTTCAGGGTCCTCTTATTGTTATCTTAGCCTCTACTGTACCTCATCCCAGCCTTGTGAATGACACTTACAAGCTGACAATATTTATAGAATGATGTCACCAGTCCTAAACTGTGTGATGACAGACAGCCAGGATTGCAACTTTTACAGAAGCTTATTTTTCGGCAATGGGCCACTTGAAAAATTCAAAAGAAACTTTAGATCACTGACAACTACCAGCCCAGGGCACTGTAATGCCATTTACAAGTGTATCTTCTAACCTCATTTTAGTGGTTCTCAACTGTCTCTCTAAAAATGAAACTTAGAAACTGTCTTTCTAAAAATGAAATGAATGAGACTTAAATTGAAAGCAGTAATTATCCAGGTGGAGAAGGGAAGAGAATCAAGGACTAACAGTGGGGAAAACAAAAGTGTAAATGTGGCTTTTGGTGTTCACTAAGACTGGAATAAAGAAGAACAACATAGAAATTAGTGTAAGTGCCTAAACTACTTAGTATCTTCTGATTTTAGAACCCAACTGAGAAATTAGAAAAGAACCCTTGTGGCATACTGCAAGCATACACTGTACAACAAAAATGCAGTGGGCTTTCTCCCTCCTGGTGCTCCAGAGTGGTATTGATTGAAGCAGGACATAATAAATTAAATGTGGTAGCCAGGACTTTTGAGGCCCAGGATGGTAATGGCTCCAGGATAAAGGTTTGAGACTGTTTTGTAAGGAGACATTTGAAGTCTCCACGGCCTTGTGCTTTTCATCTAAAAGAACTGTGCAGCACTGGGGGAAAGGTTGCCATGGTAGCCAATAGTTGCTACAAAGGGAGAGAAGTGAAGGTTAATGCTAAATATTTTGCTAACAGCCATGATGTCTAGCTTTTTCTTTGAAAATTTCCTCTAAAGATTTTTAAATAAGGTATTGTAAAAATTATACATCTATAGACTTAGTCACCTTATGTACTCTGTATATAGTAATATATAGAGAGGGGTATGCATATATGCTCATATGTGCTATGGTATTTCTTTATATGTTTATACTAATAAATAAATATGTACACTTGATACATATTAAATCAAAGGTTTGTTGAAACCTTCAGTGAATTTTTATCCATTGGTAAGTTTTCCAAGAATTACCAAAATGTATTCTTTCAGTATCAAACATATTTTAATGGTTAATTTATCACATTAACAAAATTCATACTACAAAATATAAAGTATTCATACTTTCAAAATATAAAGAAGGAAATTATAACTCATAACACATATAACTATTACAATTAAGTAATAAATTGTATGACTCTATAATGTCTTCTACCTGCAGAGTATAACACAAGAGAAAAAAGAATATTGTATTTTCTATAAAACCTCAATACTTTGCATATAGAACCATGTACAACAAATATCTTTACTATCTTTCCATCGATAAATGAGTAAGTACACAGAAAGATGACCAAGCAAGAACCAACCTCCCTTAAGTCGTTGTTTAGAAAATCAAGAAGGTACTGTGAATTAGAAAATCCAGAAGCTTCCATTGTATTGGAAGTAATGAAGACTTTAAGTTATTTCCAATAAAATGTGCATGCAATCAATTTCAAGCATCACAAATATATGGTCACATATGCTTTTGTGACAGAATGTACACCCTGCAAAAAAATGCCTGGACAGCATGAAAGAAACAGGGTTTTCATGCTTGCTTGAGTAGTGTCCAGAGTTGGAAGTGTGAGATGACCCCAAGAGGTCCCAAGGAAAGCTCCAGGATTCGCAGTCTGGATTCTCCAGGATTCTGTTGTGGATTGTTCATACTCACGATTGACCTATGTATCATTTGGGGTCATATTTAGAAAAGGCATGCTGTGAAAAGGAGTATGAAATTGAAACAAGTAAGTCTGATGGTTTTCAATCTTAGAATGTATGGAAGATAGGAGCGAACTGCGGCTCATTCTCTGACCTTACACACAGAGACTTGCATGTATTTCAAATGTGCTGTATGACTGTGCTTGCTGACACTGTCATAAATGTAAGGCTCAAGTTTAGCAGAGCTATCAATGCTCTTGTCAATCATTTTGCTTGAAAGAACCCAGAATCCTTTACTGCATCTCATTTAGTTTTTCAGAATCTGTACTTCTTAGATCTCTGATCTCATCTCATTTTCAATAGATCCTCGCTCTCTTATTTCACCTTAGTAAAGAAATGAAAGTGTCTAAAACTAATGGTTCTAAAATCACAGGCTGGTACCTGAAAATTCAACTGCGGTGTTACGCATCTAGTCTTATGCCTTTCAAGCATCTCTTTGGAAGTTCCCACAAGTCCTTCAGTGCAACCAGTGAATCAAATGAGATTCTTTTAAATACTTGTACCTCCCTCATTTCCTAATCAAATCAATCTTTCTTCTGTCTAGAGAGTTTATAAAGTTAATGCAAATATCTGAGCTCCAATTAGTTAATTCTGTGATTCCCCATTGTCAGAAACATCATGGAGAGCATTTAATAATTGCATAAAATGTCCTTATCTTTAAAACTAAGACTATAGACAAACCCTGTATTTGGATAAGTAACTTTGCTTCTAAAACTTCAATTCCCTCTTGCTTAAAATAAGTCCAACAATACTAAATAATAGTATTTCTTTCAGAAGATTATGTAACAGCATGGTCTGTAACCTTCCCAGGGCTTACAAACTTCTTAATAAGTAAGCACTGGAGTAATCTAGACCCCTTAAAAGAGTTTGGCTAATGGTTCTTGAATTCTGATGTATCAACATCTCTAGGCTATGGAATGTTCAGATAGGTGATAAAATAGTATTCCTAGATAATTTTGTAAGCTTTTTCTTCCAGAGGAGAATAACATTCAGATCAGCAGATTAAGGAAAGTTGTGCTCAGTGATCTGCTTAACAAATTATTCCATCCGTTAAAAGTCTAAAGTGAGTGAAAAGGAAGAGAAGATGGGTTGTTTCCAGAGTGAGAGGGAGAGCATCCAGCTTCTCCTTCTTCAGACATCAGCGTTTCTTCTATGCAGGATTTGACCTCAAGACAAGATCAACTCCCTTTGTTTAAAGTCTTTTTCTTTGGACAAGAATTATATTCTTTCTAGGGTATCCAGGTTTCTAAAATATGACTGACATGGACCTCTCAGCCTTCATAATCACATGAGCCAAGCTTACAATCCCCCCACTCATAGTAGGTCCTGGTTCCATAAAGGACTCTATTAGAACCTAAATGTAAAAAGGATGAAAGACTGCAAATGCAATGTCTTTAGGATCACACTCAAATCACTAAGATATGTATCATGTTTTCCACATGTTTGCAATAACTATCCAGTTTCTACAAGCAAGTACTTGGTTAACCAACATAAACTCTGTAAAATCAACATTTCTGTGAAGATTCTTTATACGTAAGGACAAAATAATTTAAATTTCTGTGATCCCCCCCCACACACACAGATTATGCTCAGAAAATTCCTCCATCTTATATAACTTAGATAAACTAAAAGAGCCAGGGGATGCCCAAATCCCCCAAATCTTTCAGTTCTGTAACATTTGAGTTGGCACCTAAGGTTATTTTTTCTACCATTTCATTTTCCTCTTTATTCGAAACACAGTGACAATGAGGGGAAGGGATGGTACCTGCTGCGAGTGAATCTATATGAAGAGGAAACTGGGGACAGAAGTGCTAAGGATCCCCTGTAGAGGATGCAGCTTGCAAAGAGAACTGGTGTTGATAGACATCTGACTCTGGGGTTTCTGCTATAAAATTCAAAGGTATATTTTAAAAATTGTGTCCCTTAGTGTCCTCATCCTCTTGGACTTGGAATATTCATGCAGATTCAAGTGACTGCACACATGACAGTTTCTAACTGCTGCAAGAGACCTTTTGTGGCCTTAGAAACATCTTCCATTTGTTGCTTCCTCAGGGCAATGGCTTGATCACTCCCCAGGTGAGGCCAGTGACCGCCCCAGGAGCAGGATACACAGCATGCCAGCGTACAGCAGCTATTCTTGACAAGTCTGTTACAAAGCAGTGATCTGAGACTGTTCACGTCTGTGACACCTGTTTTTGCTTCTGGATTCTGGTCATGTCCGAGTACCTGAGAACAGACACTATCACTGGAAGGACTTGTCAGATTGCTGACATTATCTGCATTCCATCCTCCATGGAAGAAGTTGAGAACCTAGACTGTGTTAATTCAAACAGCCCTACTTGCTGAGATACAGACAGGAAGGCATCCTGTTCAGTGACTGATCTCTGAAATCCAGTAGCCTGGGTCCTATTGCATATTCTGCAAATTGCTAATTAAGTGACAATTAAGTTACTCAGTATCACCAAGACTGTGTTTTTACCTCATATGAGAACAGTTAGGAAAACAATAAATATGATAAGATTGCTTATAATGCATTGAATGCAAAAACTCCTTAGAACTTTATATTTCTTTATTTACAAAGTCCATATACTGACATATGCACTTGTGAATTCTGACTTCAGTGAGAGTGATGCTTCTTATCTTTATGATAGTGCAGATAGATTTCTATTAGAATATAGCTGGTTGCATTATCATATCTGTGTTTAGAACTATTGAATATTAAGTTGGATATATTTTAATATGTAAAGCAATAACCTATTGTAATATAATCACAAATATTTTGTGAGAATGTAATAGTATGTATATGAAGTTGCTTCTACCCAAATTATCAATGATTTCTTTCATGCTTTAGCCTTTTTAAAACCTCTACCCCATAGGAAGACCAGCAGTCTTAAGTAACCTGGATCCCTGGGCGCATCCAGACACTGAGCCACCAACCAGGCAGCATAAACAAGCTGGTCCAAGACCCTAACATATATATGTGTGTGTGTGTATATGTATACATGTATTATATATGTGTCTATATATATGTATATATATATGGGAGCATCCA
Source organism: Rhynchomys soricoides (assembly GCA_019843965.1). Classification (NCBI taxonomy): domain Eukaryota; kingdom Metazoa; phylum Chordata; class Mammalia; order Rodentia; family Muridae; genus Rhynchomys; species Rhynchomys soricoides. Next base: position 1,001,578 of record JADRCH010000133.1, on the reverse strand, counting down.
TATATATATACATATATATAATATATATACACATATATACATATATACATACACACACATATATACATATACATATATATATATATTATATATATATGAGCATCCACTAGGAGACAAAGGGAGGAGAAATGGGATGAGGAGCTGTGGAAGAGTGACTGGGAGGGGAGTAACAGCTGGGTAAATAAATAAAATAATGATGCTGCTGATGAAAACAAAAAGCTCTACATCACTGTCAATCTTCTATTGAACTAGCTTTCCATTCGCATCCCATCCCCAGGAGCAGAACCAACATATATATGATGCTATCTGCTGCTATTTTTCATATTCAGCACTATAGCTACTAAAATCATGCTCACATTCCATTCCATAACGTATTATTTCTATTATAAATGTACCTGTCATTGAATACACCCCATTCCCTGAAGGTAGAACCTTTCTCTCTGAACTTATACATTATCTTTACCCTTACTCCATGTATCTCCCAGGTACCAGAGTTGGATGGCCTCTTTACTCTCCAAATAACATTTCTCAAGGATATAAACTGTCATTGTCATCTCTTTTTCATGATCAGATGCCAACCATATAAAAGGTTTTATAAGCATTTACTTACTAAATTAAATTCACAAATAAATCAAGGATATTGCTTTCTCATGTGCAAAGTGTCCAAAGGATTTCTGGGAAGTATTTCTACAATCTTTATTTCACTAATTACAAACAATCTCTAAGAGCAATATTGAATATTATCATAAAAATTTTAAATTAAAGTTCATTTAGCACACTGATTTGCAATACAGCCTTATTTAGTAGATAGTTTTTATTTGTTGTCTGATTTAGAAGATTTTAGGTTCTATTTTATCTAGTTATTGTGAAAAGTCATTACTGTTTTAATATTTAGGGCCATGCAGTCCAGCTTTTGCGAGTAAGCTTCCTGGAGCCTAAATTTTCTTCTCAATGGGGGTTGTAATGGCTATTAATTTTGTCATTAGTTTCTTCATCTGATGCATTGGTATGCATAATCAAAGTATTTGCACATTAGCTGGGTGAATATTATACAATTATAAAACCAATTAATATTTAGGTATTTTGTATCAAAGAAGAAAATGACATGCAAGAATCTAATATCAAGTAACGAAAAAATATATGCTTCTACTTAAGCCATGACTGTACAGAAAATAGTGTCCACTTATGACATGTATCCAGGGAAGAGCACCCAGGCTAAGACTACCTAGAGAGAAATACCCACGTTGAAGCTGTTCAGAAAACAGTACATGAGTTGTGACAGTCCAGAGAACGGTGGCTAACTTGTGACTGCACAGAGAATAGCACCTACACTGTTTGGCACATTTCAGTATAGTGATGCAAAGGACATGATTCATGGAGAGTTAAAAACAATAAAATTTAACTGGGAACGTGTCTTTATTTTCCCAGGCACAGCTGACATGCTGCTTCTGTTCATGTGAAAGGAAATATTTACTGTCTCCAAAGGTATTTTACAGCATTAAAATTCTGTTTGTGGCTTTTGAAAACCTCCCCTGGAAAATTACAAGCAGTATTAAAAGGAATTCAGACAGCCCAGGGAGAAATTGATGGATGACTTGCCATATTTAAGACAGCCGACTTTCTGCTAAGGTCTGCCCTCACACACCAGAAGGACAAAAGCAAAGTCTGGGAGAACAGAAATGCTGAAGAACAAAGCATGTGAACATCAGAGATTTCTAGCTTTAGCCTGAAGGAAAAGACTATTCTTTAATACATATGTACAGCAATAGACACATGAAGGACTGTGATCATAATTGCTTTCAATATAAACATATACATAAGTGTTGCATTATATATAGTAATATATTCATGCCACAGTAATTATATATACATACACAGACATACAAGCATAAAAAACCTCATGAGGACAAAATAATTATTATTCATCCTTATGTAAGATTTCTGTCCCTCACTCTTACTAGCTAATTTAGCTAAGATTCTTTGTTTACCTTTAAAATAAGTATTTCAGAATAATATTCGGATCATCTAAGATACAATTAGATATGAGGTTATTATTAACAAAATAATCTGAATCTAAATCACAGGTTTAAGAGCTGGTTTCAAAGCAGCCTAGCAATAAATTGCCCTCTGAGTACAGGAGCCTGGCAAATAAATATCAGACATTAGGAGTTCAGGGTTTCCATGGATACCTTAACCTGAAACAGGTGAAACGATAGCTCTTTGGATCTCTTTGGACAAACATTCTTGAAAGAAGACTTGGTGGAGGCTAGCCTAATTAGTTACCAGAAGGAAGAAAGCTTCTAACTGCCTTTGAAGACCACTTTAATTAAGAAACAAGAGAGATTGAAGGAGTTGAATTGTAGGGGCAGTAAAGTATAGAGCTGTGAGGTTTTTCATTACTGAAGTCCAATTAATATATCTGTAGTTACCTGAACCAGAGATTCCCAGGTTTCTGTTTTCATGAATATACTTCCTTCAAAAGTTGAAAGTGGAATGTGTTGGGATGTTTCAATGATACACATCCATTATTTTTGCTAATCTAGAAGACTTTCTCTTTTGGAGGTGATTGTCCTTATTTTACCTGGGAACACATAACCTTTTATATTTATAAGCTCAATAAATTTTGTAAAATATATACTATCTCTGACTCAAGTCTTTGCAATTACCTACTCTTGGCTATCGGCAGGGGTTTTCTGTCTAAATTTGTTGATCTACATATTAACAAAAGAGGCTAAGACACATCCTCCTGTTGGGAAGAAATGAATGTAGAATACTTCTACCTCAAAATAAAGTCAATGGAAATATAACGGACATGTAGAAAGATATACTCTGATGATGTGGTAAGAGGCTCTGAACCTAGTTATGGGTAAAGGAAACAAAATCGGACTCTCTAGTTATTGGAATCCTTGCATTTCTCTTCTGTTACTTTCGTGGTTGTTTAAACATGAAGTTCTGTAAAGTGGAAGAGTTGTAATACAGCTTCAACTTTCAGCAATAGCACACCATGCTTGAACACCAATAAGGTAAAAATGGTCACATGGGCCTGTAACCCAGTCCTGTGAGATATGAAAAGTGGATACACAAAGATCTCAGGGGCTTGTAGGTCACTTCACAAAAGACCTACAGGATCACTAAGAGACCTAATTTCAGAAGAAGAGGTTGGAAAGTGATAGAGAGGGCACCCAAGAGAGAGAAAACTAAAAACAGAAACACAATAACAAATGGTCATTCTCAGAAGGAGCCATGTTTGAAAATAGACCTTCACATTTTGCATTACAATTTAAATTTAAAGCTAAGTGTCATCTGAAACATAAATATATAATTACTTACCAGGTGTAATTGTCTCAGAGACTTCTGCTGAATAAATTCACCCTTTCTTGCCCTTTCTGAACTCTGGCTGTCTGGTTTAACTCAAATGTTCTGACCAAAATTCCTCTCCAAGCTCAATGTTTCAAACTGACTTCTTTCAGCTTCTGACCAAATTGCTTCACTTGACCACTTGACCTCAAATAAACTATTGCAGTCTGTTCTAATCTTCTGGCTCCTTCTCAATCTCAGTCTCATTCTGTCTTCACCTACAATTCTGTAAAACTGTCTGGATAAAACTGTGCGTCTTTCTCTCTCTCTCTCTCTCTCTCTCTCTCTCTCTCTCTCTCTCATTGCTTGTGTATGAGTTGAGAGTATCCTATCTCTGACTCATTCTGTCAAATCTTTTTCTGATTCATTACTTTGTTTTTCCCTCAATTCAATGTCACTTTCAAATATGGCTGCTTCTTTCTACAGACTAACCTTATCTTCATTGTTAGGGATTAAAGGTGTATACTAAGGGTGTGTGTGTATTCCAGTCAGATCATACTGTACTCTAGGGCATATCTGCATTCCAACAAGATCATATAGACCTAGAAGGTCTTTGGATGTGATCCCTTGCCAGAGTAGCCATGGATTAAAATCTCTCTACATGAACTCTTGGAAATGGGATGACGAAAGGTAGGATAAAAGGGGGCAGGGGAAGGACCAAACTTTCTAGGATTACTTACAGCATAGGCCAGGTATGGAGAAAAAGTGAATTTGTCATCTGGCTGTCTAGAGGCCATTTCAAAGCACCAAGGAAACAGTGATAATATCATGAACAAGAAGAGAGTAGTGGCTCCAAGCGTCCACATCTGCATTGGTCAGTTGCTGGCTGAACCGCCCAAGGAGCAGCCACACCAGGTTCCTGTCAGCAAGCGCCTCTTGGTAACAGCAACAGTGCTGCTGGGTTTGGTGTCTAAAGAGAGGATTGATCCCTAGGTGGGGCAGTCCCTGGATGGCCCTTCAATCTCTGCTCCATTTTTTTATCCCCGTTCTTCCTTTGGAACATTTCTGGGTTAAAAACTTTGAGATGGGTGTGTGGCCTCCTCCCTCGACCAGGAGCCATGCCTATCTACTGGAGGTGGTCTCTATAGGTTCTATCTCCCTTTCTCTGCTAAAATCATCCATGTTGGGTCCTGGGAGCCACTCATTTCTCTGGCGAATGGGACTCTCCAATGGCTATTCTCATTTTCCCATCCCTCTGCTACATATTTTATTTGATTTCATGATCCTCTGTACCTCTCTCAGGGACCCTGGTGGGGGAACTGGTGAAGGACTAGAGGAACTGAGGAGCTAGGGAGTTGTAATACCATAGGAAGAACAACATCTGCTGGCTGGACCACCCAGCGTTCCCAGCGACTAGACCACCAACCAAGGGGTGTACAGGGAGGGATCTGTGGCTCAGATACAAAGGTAGCAGAGGATGGCCTTGTCTGACATCAATGGGAGGGGAAGCCCTTGGTCTTGTGGAGGTTTGATGCCCCAGTGTAGGGAGATGCTGGAAGGATGGGAAGGGAGAAGGTGGGTAGGTGGTGAAGCACTCTCATAGAGGTAAAGGAGAGGGAGGAGAGGGAGGTTGTGGAGGTATAACCAGTAGGTGAGATATCTATGAGATATAAACGAATGGAATGATTAATAAATTAATAATAATAGGAGGAACAAGGGGGAGGAAGAGGAGAAAGAGGAGGAGGAGAAGGAGGAAGAAGAGAAGAGGGAGGAGGTGGAAGAAGAGGACAAGGAGTTGGAGGAGAGCAGTGAGGCAGGAGTGGGTGAGTAGGTGGAGGAGCACCCTCATAGAAGCAAAGGGGAGGAGGGATAGGGAGGATGGGATGGGAGGGCCTGTGGAAGTATAACCAGGAAGGGGAATATCATTTGAAATGTAAATGAATAAAATGATTGAGAGAGAGAGAGAGAGAGAGAGAGAGAGAGAGAGAGAGAAAGTAGAACTTCCTCAAAGAATCTCTGACACCAGGAGTTTTTTAGGTTGTCTAGGTACTAACTACATCTTACCTTAGCACACAGAAGCCAAATAACTGTTAAAACCAAAGATATGGTTTCAGGAACTCATGAACCCCTAAAGAAGTCAAAGAGGTCACAGGGGGCTAGAAGCAGAGATTCCTATATGAGTTAAACTGGTTAAGAATCCTTCTGGCATGAACTGGTTAAGAATCCTTCCTGCAAATGTCTTTCTGTTGTTGAACACAAACAGTAATTCACCACCTTGAGTGGGGATCTGAGGAGGATTAAAAGGCAAGAGAGGATAAAGAGGACACACAGATTTTCCTTTTGCACAACTATCATTCTAGTTTGATGGTAGCTCAGCTCATGAAGAAATGACTCTGAGATGGCCAGGAACAGGCAACAACACTTACATGTGCTTAAATATTTACCAGACACAATTCCAACCTAAAATGAACTATATGACTATTCAAAGAATTACATTGATTTTTTAAATAGAGCAAGGATAAGAAAGATTGATGCATGGCTTTTTTAAACCCCTTTTTGATGGCTTTCAGTCTCTGCATGATAGATTGATGTGACATTTTTGGTCTGTCCAAAAAGATACAGAATAGCTACAGTTGGGTCATTGAACGGTAATGTCAAAAGCAAATCAAAGCTCCTTCTTAACTTGCAAGGAAAAGAACCAAATGCAGAATTACAAACTGAAGATAAAATTAATGTTATCAAGTTAGAGATTTTAGGATTTTCATACTTAAGTGATTTAATATAGATAACACAGGAAGCTTGCAATAGGGCCCCTTGGTTTTCCATAGCATATCTAATAACTAAAAGTCCTCCAAATGACATAGCAGTTGTTTCTTCTTCTTATGCAATTGCTCCCTCCCAATCAGTTTCTTTGTGAATACACAAACTTGTTCATCATTTTTTATTACAGAGCCTTAGAATTTCATATTATATTTCTTCCCCAATTTTCCCATTATTCAAACAGGAGCCTTTGCTTAAAATGCATGTGAAAGTCTCCTTTAGCAGAATCCTCAGTCATCACACTGTCTCTTGGTTAATGCACACATGTGTTGAGAATTTCTTGAAGTATCTACATTGTGCTTCTGGACTTGTGACACAATACCATATAGATATTTAACTTGTCCTCTTGGACAGGGTCCCTAAATAATTTCCTGATCAATGTCATTTCTAACTACATCTTCATTCTACCAGTAAGTGCTCATGCTATTGGGACCCTAAATTCTTTTGAGTATTTTGAACAGCTGTCTTTTGCTCCAATGAGGAAGAAAATCATGATTAAGAAGCTTAAACCAGGAACCTCCAATCACATCCTCTTAGAGGCTCGTGGGCACTGAGATAATTAGAAACAATAGTCATCATAACCTTTGGAAATTTCTACAGGTTTTCTTCTCATATTCCAGCTATACTGAAAATGCAGAGAACCAAGAAGGTGAGGAAGAGGAGGAAGGTGAGGAATGAAATGTAGATAACTACAGATAAGCCCTCTTCTAGTTTCATGAAATGTGTTCATCAATGGGATCCACAGCCTTAAGCATAATTGAAAAACCTTTTCCTTGCATCTTAAGCATTTATGCATCTATGGGAAAATAAAATTATCTTAAACCTTCTTCTGTGAGAAGCAAAGACTACAGATTGCTGTTTTCTTGGTAAATATTCATGTACATCCAGATAAACTGAAAATTGTTAGTGTCCTGATATTTATGAACTAATCTTAAAGTTTGAGGCTGAACTGATGTCTATGAATCACTGAGAAAATCATTTTGAAAGGAAAACAATTCAGACCAAAAGCAATGGCATGCATATATATATATATATATATATATATATATATATATATATATATATATGAGAGAGAGAGAGAGAGAGAGATCCACCAGGCCATCTTAAAGAAAAAATAAAGAAATTAATTATTTTATTTAATTTAAAATGTTAACTATAGTCAGTTATGAAGGATAATTACAGGAAATGTTAATTAGCATAAAAGTTTGAATATGAAAGCAAGTAAGTCTAATAAAGACTCCAAGGATGTAAAAATGTGAATACAGAGATACTAGAAGGGCTGGATAATCCTATATTTCACTCTTCAGAAATACAATTACTTAAAATAATCCAAAGGAAGAACTCTCTTCCATTTTATTTGCTTTGTCTCTACGTTTCAAGGATATTCCAAAGCATCTCTAGACAATGCTGAGCCTGGGATTAACAGCTTCCCAGATACTATGAAAAGCAAATAATCAATGTCATTAGGAGCCAGTAGATTAACATTCTGGGTAAACAAAAGCAAGAAAGAAAGTTCATATTTCTATACATAATTTTTCCTCCTTTGAGTGACCATTTGAGCCTGGTTTCATTTTAATATTTACATATGCAAGCTCAGTTTCCGCATCCTTCCCTTTCCTTTTTGTTCCTGTTCTATGTTCTCTTCTGTTGCTTGCTCTTTATCATCCCTCCTCTCTTCTGGTTTTTCTTTCCTTTCTTCTCCCTCCTTCTAATTACATGGGAGGCTAATCCAAGCCTCTTTTGTCAGCATCTACTAATTAGCATCTACTAATTTGACTGTGTATGGGGGGGATCACCAAAGAGAACAGAATGGGATTTTTCTCTTCCCTTGACTAAACAGTAGCATCTTGTATCTCTGCTCAATAAGTTTACAAGATATTTTTTCTTCTTGTAGCAAATTTGTGCTCAGCTATGACATAAGACAATAGTTAGAATTACTTTATAATATAATAGAATTATCTCAGTTAACTTTCTCCTAGTTTTACCTACATGAGACAGAAATATCAGGAATCAGATATCTAAGTATTGTTCTTTACAAAGCAAAATGTATCCTGACTAGCTAGAATTTTTTGTCAAACAAGTATAACAGTCAATGTGTGTGTAAAATAAACTGAAGGGACCGAGAATATAAGAAAAATGAATTTATAGAAGAATTTTAGAAAATGTAGATTAGATTAATTCAGTACCAGAAGAGATAGGGAATAATTGTCAGATTCAGAAGTTTTGAAGGTATTGCTACAAAAATCATACAGGTTTAAAGATAGGAGAAAGGGGATGTTTCCCTATTAGTGTACTGATATACTGGGTGGACATTTGCCCTTGTCAAGAAGAGAAAAAAATTACATAATGAAAAGAACCAGTGTTATGGAAACACAGCAGACATTGTGGAAAATAGAGTCATGAGAGGCAAATGAAGAAGACTCTAGCTGTGGTGGGTTGAATAAGAATGGTCACCATAGGTGTTTCTGAACACCTATAGGTGTTGCTTGGCCCATAGGGAGTGGCACTATTAGGAGGTGGGTTTTTGTTGGAGACAGTATGTCACTGTTGAGGCAGATGTTGAGGTCTCATATGCTCAAGCTATACCCAGGGTGCCTAACAGTCTTCTTTTGCTGCCTCTAGATCAAGATGTAGAACCCTCAGCTCTTTCTCCATCTTTGTCTATATGTGACTCTCCTCACCATAAAGATAATGGACTAAACCTCTGAAACTGTAAGCCAATGAAATATTTTCTTTTGTAAAAGTTGCCAAGGTCATGGTATCTCTTTACAGCAATAAAACCCTAAGATATTAGCTGTATAGAAAGAAAAAGATAAGATTCGGCAGAGTAAAGTTCATTTGCTGTATTTTTGTCATTTTTTAGATAGTAGTTTTCTATCTTTCTTACAGATTTAGAAGCACTGCTTTCCTTCCAGGTTTTATTTTATGGAATTATGTCTACAGAAGATACTGTTGGTAAAAATGGATATTTCATGCCTTACCCAATCAAACAGCCTGGTTATTTTCTCATAAAAATCACATATTTAATTAAAATACATAGATAACTAGGAATGCTGAAACTTTTGTGAACATTTGAACATTAAATCCTTTTTGTGTAAATAAGCTAGTTCATATAGGAATTCTGTGAGCCTATTCTTTAATATGTGGTCATTAAACTGTAATTGTTTGGTTTATATGAAATATGAGGTCTCTACTACAAAATAAAATGGTTGTGACTAAACCATTTTGTTCTATCATGTTGTTGTCATCAGAACTTCATCATGGCATACTATTGAACATTTGGTGGTAATTGCTGAGATTTCATGGGAAAGGCAGGGACTACAGAGGGACTCAAACCCTCTAAAATACTATCACTGAGCTCTGAAAAATCTATGGATCTTGTCAAGTCCCTTACATAGTAAAAATGAGACATATATACTCATTTCCTTCCTTGTAATGCTACCAAAGAAAAACATGTTTACAAAAAATGCAGCAGCCCCAGATGATACCTTCTTATATCACAAGAAAAGATCATTCTAGCTAACCCTTAGAAAGCAGACTGCCAATCATTTCTCCTCCTCCACAGGTTGGGAGATTTTTTATAACCAGTGCAAAAGATACTCATGTGATCACTAATAATTACTTACCTGTGAATATCTACTCAGCTAAGAGTATGTAGGGTTTTTTTTTAATCCCATATAAAATCACCCAGAACATAAAACTTATGTGGAAGAAAAATAAGGTTTAGTTCTAATGAACATTTCATTTTTAATACATTTTGAAAGAGAAACTACCATCAAATTTATTTGAGTTCATTCTAGTCTAGTAGCTCCCACCCTGAGGGCCAGAGTTCTCTAGAAACTGTCATTGGCTCTATCATTTTCCATCACTTCTATCAGCTCCACTCGCTATCTCCCTTACTTCAAGTCTGAGATGCCAACATTTGTTGACATTAAAACATTTAAAATATTTCAGTCTAAATAGTGTGAACTGAAGTTCTGGGGGAAAGCACATTTAGGTAAAGATCCACAAGTCCAACTCATTAGGACTTTGTGACTGTGAAAAGTTGGTATCTTGCCTACCTAAACCCAAATTTATCTTGGGATGTCTTTAGTTCCAAGAATTTATTCACTACTCATCTCTATGCCTAAGCTAACATCCTTTTGGGGGGGATATTAGCTTATACTAACCAAAAAGATAAGAATAGCATCCAATAGCATCTGGAACCTATAGAACAGATTATCTTTTTTTTTCTGTAGCCTGATACCTAAAGTTCCTACTAATGAATTTGAAAAATATCTTGACTCACAATTATATTGTTCTATAACTGTAAAAATTTCATGAAATTGGTTCTGCTTTGAACTACATTATTTGGGGCAATGAGAATTTGTGTTCCCAAGACATCATCATCCATATTTGGATAATAAAATAGCTATATCTCCCCTCCCTGAGGACTAGCTGTCACATAACAAAAAGGGACCATGCAAGATTCCCAAAGAAGAAAGGCAAGCACTAGACCTACATAGCTATGATGCCTATGAACCATATCAATAAGAAGTGTAGCACAATAACTCTAAGTGTACAGTAGTGGCACACATACCTTGAAGGTAACCAACTGTTCTCTAATTTGCCTTAAGACCCACTCAACAAGAAGGAATACCATGTCTGGAACTGGAAACCTAGCTAACTAATCAGTGTTAATGAAATCATGATTGTTGAAGGAGAATCAACAACTACTAAACCACATAATCCCTAACAACAATCTATAAACAGCTGTCTTTATAGTGAAAAATAAGTGTAGTCTTCATCTTCACCTTCATCAAAGTAAACTCTCAATGAAGCAAATGGAAACCACAATGAGTCAAAAAGCAGAATTGTAGAACCCTGTTCCATTGATTACCTATACAAACACTCCCACACCTAAGGCTCAGGGAACATTGCAAAAGATAGAAAGACTATAAAAGCTAAAGTATCAGGGAATTTCCTGTGAGATGGTAGCTCATAGTAACATGAGAAGCTGCACCCATAAGGGCTCATCAGCATGACAGCCTAAACATGAGCTGAACAGGGAGGACACAAATAAACATGTCAACTCCCTGGGAAAAGCCCATTAGGACCCAACCATATACAAAGAGCTACAGACAACTGAATAAAACTGGGAGCAGGGGGAGTTGGCCACCCCAGGGAAAGTACACCAATTAGTTGTCCAGTCCCAAATGAAAACACACACAAATAGCATTATATTGACTCAAGAGGTTATATTTGGAAATATATGTATATATAATTTTATGTATGCATTTAATAACAATTGATGAAAAATGAGGCCATGAATCTGAAGGAAAATGGGAAGGGGTAAAGGGGAGGGCTTAGAGGAAAGAAAGAGAAGGGGAAAATGTGTAATTAAAACATAATGTCAAAATTATTTTAAAAAGTGAAAAATATTATTTATATATGTTTAAAATTATTTCTCAAAATTCAAGATCTATTTCTCTTAAAGATCTTATTATCTACAGAGTGAAATCTTTGTTTTTGAATTAGCAGTAATAAATTTCTTAGGTTGTGTACATTTTTTCTAAGTATATTGTAGGTATCTAATGCTCATAAGCACTTATAACAAATACTACTTAAAGACAGCACAGCATGCACACATAATGCTGAAGTGCCTTTCAGTGCTTGTCAATCAGAGCTGAAAATGGATTTCTCTTTGGACAGGATACCTTATGATTTATTAAACTCATTTACTCATCAAATTATCATGATCTTTTTATTTCTGTCATAACTCTTCTTCACAATCTTAACTGAACTAGCACACATTGTACAATAAGCAGTTTGACCTTAATTCTTTTAATTTTTAAAAGAAAATTTAAAGTATGCCATCTTGTTTTCATAACCACAGAGACTGCCTTAATAGCCCTTACTCTAGGTAAAATTCAAAGACGTTTCTTCTTACCCACACATCCCGGATTTTCTTTGGTTAGAATACTTGCATTAAAAAAACCAAAGTTCTTTCTCTGTTCTTTGATGATGTAAATCTTCCAAAATGGAGAGAAGCATGAGGAAAGAAGGTCCAGCCACAGGCCCAAAGTGGGATCCAGCTCAAGGGGAGGCCCCAAGGCCAGACACTATTACTGAGACTATCGAGCGCTCACAAAAGGGATCTAGCGTGACCACTCTCCAGAAGACCCAACAAACAGCTGAAAGAGTCAGATGCGGATATTTATGCCCAACCAATGGACAGAAGCTGCTGACCCTTGCGGATGAATTAGGGGAAAGCTGGAAGAAGCTAAAGGGGAGGGTAACCCTGCAGGAGGACCAGCAGTCTCAATTAACCTGGATCCCCCGAGATCTCTCAGGCACTGAGCCACCAACCAGATAGCATACACCGTAATATGAGGTCCCCAACACATATACAGTAGAGGACTGCCAGTCTGGACTTAGTCAGAGAAGATGCACCTAACCCTCAAGAGACTGGATGCCCCAGGGGGTAGGGAGGTCTGGTGAGATGGGGAGGACATCCTCATAGCGACGGAGGGGAGGAGGTATGGGATGTGGAACAGTCAGAGGGGGGACTGGGAGGGGGATAAAATCTGGATTGTGAAAACGATTAAACAAAATTTTTTTTAAAATGTTGTTTGTGTTATGCTGAGGTAGTTATGGAGTACTAAATGAAGTGTATCTTCTGTGCCTCTCAGTCTGCAGAACTGTAGGCTACACTGTCAGCATTCCTACTTCATATACGAAGAAAATGAGGCACTGGGACAGTAAACAACCTGCTCAAGGTAATTTTTACACATGGTTAATCCCCACTAAAAGTTCTCTTTTAGTTCTTTGTTCATTAGTTCATTGTTCTCTGCTGTTTATTTCATTAAAATATATGTGAAAATAACTTTAAATATAAAATATCAAATCAGCAAAAAATAAATATCAAAACATCAAATAGCCGTTGTAAAATGAAAACTAGTTGATTTCTCAAGTAAAATTTATAGCATTAGCAATTCTGTTAATTGGGGTGATCAATTCAACCAATTATTGCTATGTATTCCGTTTCCTAATTTTTATGTTACAACTTGTTTCTTTCTGATTTGAGAATTCTGCTTAGATATCTTATTTCTGAATTAAAATCATAATCTTTTCATGAATGTTATTCTTCATAATACCAAGGGAGACAGATGGGAATTTGTGATTTCTCTACATCAAAAGCCTGTTGGACAGAACCTATAACCCATCCTGTGTGTACTCTACTTGGCCACCTGCCCAGAACAGGCTCAGGTCTCTCTCTGGCAGCTTTTCTGAAGGTCAAGTCTCTGCTCTCCACAGCTGTCACCGTATTCTTCATGATTTTTTAGGCTTGAGAACCCAGAGGGATGAATAGTAGAATTGAACTGCATCATTGATAAATATTGACAACTTGCCTGAAAATTTGTACAATACATAAGCTACTTCTGCTATTGAGAGTTTGGGTTTTTAATTTATTTTCCTTTCTCTTGTCAGTTATTTTCATCTATATGCATACAGTAGTTCCCACTTAACCATAAATATTCCATAACTAGACAATTATCTCATAGTCTCCAAATATACATATGCATTATACTTTGCACATACATATACACTTGTGCCAAAGTAAAAGTTCTTTGTGAATGCCTTCTCTCTCTGTTATTTTTTTTCTTGTAACAACATTAAATGATATTATGTACACATGCTGAGATGAAATGGAAGCGGTAGGTATTGTGTTATATTTTTGGTCTACTACAAAATGTTACTTGAACTCAAGCACTTGATTCAACCTAGACATATGGTTGATGAATGCTTGACATGTGAGTAATGCATGAGGGGATTATATACCAAACCAAAGAGTGATTAATGTAAAGGGTAGAATTTAGCAGATAGTGGGGCACTTCACTTTATTGCTTAGAATGTTCAGTAATCAAATCTTATGAAATAAATATTTATTTCAAGGAATTTCTGCATTTTTTTTGGAAAATGCTGAACTACTGCATTTGTTAGAACAGACCCTGGAAGACAATCACTAATAGGTCAAAAGCAACTTGAAGAGGGATTTACTTATTTCAGCCTCCTGTCACATCACAGCTCATTACTGAGGGATGTCAGGGTAGGAAGTGAGGAATCTGGAAATAGGAGCTGATGCAGAGGCCACACAGCAATGACCCTTACTGGCTTGCTCTTATCTGGCTGGTTAGCCTGCTTGCTTCTAACACCCAGATCTGCCAGCTCAGAAGAGGCACCACGCAAAGTGGGCTGTGCTTTCCCACATCAATTATCCATCAGGAAAATGCACCACAGGGTAACAAGTGGCCAACTTTATAGGGGCATTTTCTCAATGGAAAGTGTGACAAGTTGACATGAAATTTGCCAGGACAGCAATTTACTGTAAAGTCACAATAAATAACAAAACTCCTTTAGCAATAAAGCTATTAGAACTGCTGTTAGCCTGCCAAAATAGAAAATTTCAGGAATGAAAAGTTTCATTTGTAAAGTTCTGTCTAAAGACAGCAAAGTTTCTGTCAATAAATACCCTACCTGCCCTTTAACATTCAATTCCAGTCTTACCTCTGTCAACAAACTTCCGTGAAACATGCCAGCAAATGTGAGTTGCCATTGAACTACCCTGCCATTCTTAAGGAGTTACATGCAACTTTACCATGATTTACAGCACGTAGAGTATACCTTGAAGGCAGACATGAGTTCTGGTCTTTTCTGACATTTCCTGAGAGTACCATTGGATACACACTGTGATTGGTCCAATATGAGAGACTTTCCAAATTCCATCTTGGTATACATGAAAGAGCTTTCTTTAATTTTTTTAAAGCAGTAAAAGTGAGACATAGAGATGAAAATGGTCAATACTGAGAAGTAGCCTTATCAACGTAACTGAGAAAGAGATCTATTTTGCTGACTACTATACTAGCTTTGAGGTGTTTTAGGTAGAGAAGTGACTAACGTTGCTAGCATCTATATTATGGTTTTGCAGCATACAAAGACTTTGTATTAGTTCCAAGTGTGTCTCCTTTATAATAGTAAAATTATATCAGAACTATGGAGTTAGTTCTACATTCCAAATATTCTATAACTTACTCCAGAAAATACCTTTTGAATAAAAAGATGATACTGTTATAAACCTAATGTAAATGTATTTCTGGAATCTTGCATCCCTGCCACTAATTCTTTATAACACCTTAATACATTTGTTTCTAGTAGAGACCGACTTCCCTTATTGAAACATATTAGCATACACAAATACTGAAATTTAGATGTATGTTTATTTGTATACTTTTCCTTGTCGTGAGTTTACATGTTATAGTTTGGAGCAGTTTCTCTATTAGAGAAATCAAGTCCCAAGGCTGACAATCAACCTGCCCCATCCTATCATACCAGTGAGATTAATAGTTCATCATTTACATCAACTCTTTGCTCTGGTCATGTGATGCTTTTCATCCCTACCTACAGACTCTGCATTATTTCACTGCTGTGACTTCCCATCACTCCTCATAACCTGTCACTATGCTTTCCTTCTGTTAAGTTGAGCCTCTTGTTCAGATTTTGTTTTGTCACTCTGGATGCCTTTCCTCTCTTTCCATCTTGCCTTATCTTATCCTGTCCAGAAAGTCTGCAGTTCCCATGGTTACACTGCAGTATCACAGCTTTCAGGTAAAAATAAAATTAGATCAGAAAGGTCACAACATTTATAGACAGAAAAACTAGAAGCTCAAAAAAAAGATGAAATTTTTAAGGAAAGTGAAAGCAAGCTCTCGGGTGCAGGCTTCCAGATGAGGAATGCTTTCCCCAGAGGCTCCTCAGGTCAGTCAGACACAGAGGGTAAACTAAACACTAAGAATATGGAGAACCCATTCTATCTATGAAAGATAAACACTAAGAATACGGAGAACCCATGCTATCTATGAAAGAAGAAAGGTGTTCTCCTTCAGGTACTTCTGCTGTGACTCAGTGTTGTAGAAGCCAATGCAAAGTCATTTATCTTGTGCCAAGTCGTTTGTTAACTTTGGTTTGCCCTTGTCTTTAACTATTAATACAAATATATGTTCCCTCCAAACCAAGTAATTGCCTTTTAGCAGATAAATATATTTTAAGTTGGTTTATAACAACTTAATGTTAAGATGCTTAATAAAAACTTTTAAATGTATTACGTATGATTCTTCCTGACTTAACACAGTAATTCTCAAACTTATTGATCATAATACCCTAGTCCTAAAACGTATTAAGTATCAAAGTTGCAATAGATCTTTTATATATAGGGTTATATGTTCCCATTTACATATTACACATTAGAGTAGGCCTTTGTCATGATTGTGTGATGTCAATAACAGAATACCAGATAGAATATTGGGTATCACTGTTGTTGTATTCTGAAAATTCAGTTTTTCCTAATGTAACTTATCTATTATTGGCACCCATGCAAATGTTATGAAAAGTATAACATTTATACAATATAGTTTGATCATACTCATCCCTTTCCTTCTATTAAATGAGACTGTTGTTTAGGGTTAGACCCACACCACATCTTCAGCCATCTAACTGCATTCTTATGTGCTTTTATTCAATACACTCCAACCTGTGCTTCCCATATAATCTTTGATTGTGTGGCTATCCTCTAGAGTATAGTCAACTTACCAGGGCTATACTATAAAAGAAAAATTAACTCTCTCTTTCCCCAGAGCTTTCAATTACCAATACCCCCCACCCAGCTGGAGATGAGGCTTCCTACTTAACTCACCCCTTCATGCTGAGATTTTGTCCGGCTTTAGTTCATGCATACAGTAACAACTATTGTTAGGTTATTTGTACAGCTATTTCACTGTATCTAAAAAATACAGTTTCTTTGTAGTTTTCCACTACCTCAGGTTAGATTCCACCTTGTCAGGCACAGGGAAAATTCCATCATCAGTTTGTCTTGATTCCAGAGAATTTATCTTCCACCCTGTCTAGGTGCTAGGGGACCCTTCTTGAAAGAACTTTATTAACAACAAAGGCAATCTGATTTGTAATAATTCATTTTCATTTACTAATTATAATAATTTCAGCATGTCAGAAAAGAAGTTTTAGAACTGATGATTCCTAGATTTTAAAAATGACATATGTGAATTAATGTGTTCATGTGACAACCCACATCTTTTCTGTTTCTATGAACGATGACTGACATAAGCACATCTGTCAGCTGTCTATATGAACCCCAATCATTCCCAGAGTAGTTCTGTAACTAAATTATACATGCATCTTTAAGTCCTTGTCTCATCATTTAATTTGCACATGAAAGATGATGTCATGTTTGAGTCTGATCTGCACATATCTGAGTCACCACAATTAATTTATAATTAGCCTTAATATTTTTGATCTTATATGCTACTTACACTACATTTTTTTAATTTTTCAAATAACTAAATATTTACTCTGTAATAAAATTAGTGGCTTACTGATACGTTTGCTTTTATTTTATTATACATTTTGCTGTAATTTGTTGAATAAGTCTTATTTTCTAAGCTTTTAAATCCTAACAGAATTCTAGAGCTAGAATTTAAAAATATAAATTTATTTTATTGTAAATCTCACTCTGGGTTTGCTCAGTTTTGTGGTAAAGAATGTTAATTTTTTTCTGTCTATTTTTTTCCTTTCTTATCAGAATTCTATCTTTATTTGTTCAGCCTTCTTTCTGCACTTTTATTGTTATTATTCCAATTATGATTCAAGGGGTATTATTTGACATTGGTGTGGCCAACAAGAGAGAAAACTGCCTTCTACGGGTCATTTGGTCAGAGACAGGACAAATCCTAGCTAACAAAATACCAGGAGGAGTCTGATGGATGTCTAGGTAAGAAAGATGCATGTTTTTCCAGTGGCAATAAACTTGAAAGAATATGACTGTGTATCTACTGTAACTGTCTTGACATCGTTATGGAAAAATCTATCTGAAGATGGAAACATAATATAGAAAAGAGTAATAGAGAAAAATGAATAAATCTCAGTGATACAATTTACACTTGGTGTTAATTACACAAATGTTTTAGTTTCAGTTGTGAATTTAATGAATCCATGTCTTCTATTGTTTCTGTTTCAAAACCCAACTTGATTAAGATGCTCTGATTTACAGCTGATTTAACAAACAGCTGGATAAAAGCATTGTAGTCACACACAAAAAATATGGGCTGAATGGCATCAAAGCCTAATACAAAGAGAAAGAAAAATTAGACCACAACTGAGTCCTTTCAATCCACTTCTTCCAATTCCCAGAATCAGTCTTCTTCACATAATGAGACTGAGCTCTCAATTCTGTCACTTTTTTCAATATATCCTATCCTACATGTACCCAATGTTATCACCAGTAATAGCAGAAAACTTTCATTTTCCGTTTGTCCTATGGTCTATCTTGTTTCCTGTCTTCTTGATCAGAACACAGGCATTTTGAATCTTCTTAATATCATCATGTTTGCTCTGTATTTACAACCTACTCATCATTTGGAAGTGACTTGGTTCCCAGAAATTCTCTAAAAATTCTAGCTGACTTCTCAAACTCAGGCATTTTTCTTATGTGAGCTCTTCATTTTTGTTTAAGAGAGACATTGGAGCTAAGAAAATTAATCTGAGTAACTTCAGCCTGTGATGGGAATAAAGAAAGCCAGTGAAAGAGATCTGGGTCCCTCAAATTTAGATGTTGAAGAAATGAAAAACCAAGACTGGCAAGACAAAAGAGGAGCACAGAGATGACTCAGTGGAAATCTGTGAGACAAAGTAGAAAACAATAATTTTGCTCATTTGCATCACACTTGGGGCATAACTGAAAGACGCCTTGATTTCTTTTCTTGCAGTTTTTGAAACAGCCTGATAAGTTTTATGAAAGCAGCAATCTAAATGCAATTCTCTCAAAGTTCCCATTTGTGCTCCATTATTGGCATGTGTTAAATTGTCACATTGTGATGGTTCGTATATGCTCGGTTCAGAGGGTGGCACTATTAGGAGGTGTGGCCCTGTTCTGTTGGAGTAGGTGTGTCACTGTGGTTGTGGGCTATAAGACCCTCATCCTAGCTGCCCGGAAGTCAGTATTCTGCTAGCAGCCTTCAGATGTGGATGTAGAACTCTCATCTCCTCCAGCCCCACATCTGCCTGCACCCTGCCATGCTCCCCCCTTGATGATAATGGAATGAACCTCTGAACCTGTAAGCCAGCCAAAATTAAATGTTGTCCTTTTTAAGAGTTGCCTTGGTCATGGTGTCTGCTCACAGCAGTAAAACCCTAACTAAGACACACACAATTTTTTTTATTCTAATTTTAGTACTTAGAGTGCACAAAATGAAATCATTATCTCAGGGTCTTGCATTGTAGTTTCTCCCAAGAAAATGGTTCTCTTGGTGAGTCTGAGGCAGTTCTCAATGCTATAACCACACTGTCCAACATACCCTTGCAGTGACAAAGCAAAGCAAGAAAGCCCAGGCCAAATCCAACCAATTACTCATGATACCACATTGGCCAGAATTTAGCCATTGTATACAAATGATTATCTTAATTAGTTAGCTAAATTATATCAAATGCAATACTCATTTTTTCTTCCTAAATTCTACTAACAGTTCTCTTGATTATAGGATTTAGAAACATGAGCCAGTGTTTTGAAAGTTCACATGAATAGTTAGTTCAATATTACAGACACAGTTTATATCTCCGATTTCTTCCTCTGATTAAAACCAAGAAAGTTTCATATGCTTGTCTGTGTGCAAGCAGTTAAAATAAAAACCCAAATCTAATAAAGGTGATGGGAAGGCTGCGTGCTGGGTTTTTATTAAAGGAAACAGTTCACAGTGTGCAGTAAAAGCTGCTTCACATCAGGTTGTTTATCAGAAGGGAATAAAAAAATATCTTTGAGGCCTGTCTTGCTAACTGTGGATAGTGATTTTTTTCTTTCAACCTGAAAATGAATAATGCATAATAAAAATGATGGGAACAGCTGCCAAGTCCATTGACACAGGAGAAAGGAGCTTTACCAGCTCACTTAAGGCATTTCTTTTTCCACAGAAAACATATTTAATATGACAAAGCAGCAGTAAATTGGACGTTAGCATTTTCAGCATCAGTTACCTTGAAAGTCCAGAGGTGAAGAGAAAGAAGAGGCTCTTGCTCTCTGACCACACTGAGTGTGTAGTGGGCAGAAGGGTGCTTGGGATTCTCCCGAATTATCTCCTATTAGGTATCGCTATAAACTGATCATTAATACCTGATTTTTCAAGTGAAATACTGAATGCACAGTTTCTTAGTGTATGGCAGGATTTAAACCCAGGTTTTAAAAGTCTCTTATTCTAATTTCTGCTGCTATCAGATTGAATTATTGAATACCACTGATTGAATAATCAGATACCACTGATTGAATAATTCATAAGGACAACTAACCAATTTTTCCCAGTGGTTATAAACTTCAAGGTTCTGCTATCTACTGAGATAATATTCCATATTTATCTCATTTAGTGGCTTTATTAATAATAGTAGTCATGAATGTGTGCTTATGTGTATGTATATGTTGTATAGGGTTGAGTATGGGTGCACACATGGCATTGCGTCTGCTTGTAGTGGCTGGAGGACAAGTTGTGGGAGTCAGATCAAAGACTGAACTCAGGTACTCGGCTAGTGTGGAGAAATATAATGTATTTAATTGCTTTTAATTACACGATCCTCTTCTGACTTCTTGGTAATTGAACTTGAAATTCAATGAATTTTCTCATCTTCAAACTTCCTTACACAGTTAAGAGTGTTAGCATTCTTTGGTATATTTTGGTGCTCTGATCAGCATTTGCTTGTATCTGATACTGCTGTCTGACAAAGGTCCTCTGCTTGGCTAAATTTTAAGAGGATTTCTGAAACTTTGTTTATGCTTATTCATATATTGACTTATAAAATAAATTTTGAATGATGGTCCAGAAAATTCAGTTAGGCAAGCACATTCTACCTTTCACATCTGGCCATCTTCATCTGTCCATGTTCATCATTCTCCATAACTGATCAAACTCTACATAGGTGGGACTCAAGCACACTGCAGGAATCTTCCATAGAGTGTGTTTCAAAGTTTTTATTTTTACCATTTTATTTACCAATTTTGGTTTTATATGCACATTTTCAAAGTACTTCTGCTTCCAGGTTATAACATATGTTCAGAGTTCAATGTACTGTCAAGTTTGTTTGACATCATCTGTTTTTCATCTCCTTCAAGACAGGAAAGTTTAGGATATGGAACTTGTAGTGTAATTAGAGACATTAGGAGCTATAATGATAAGATTAAATCTCCATATTTATCTATATTCTTCATTAACTGATTATATATACATCTAAAACTCTTTTGTTCATTCACAACCTCACAGTTTATTGAGAGACCTTGCAGCTAGAATCTTCTTTCAGGGAAAAAGTGTGTGAAGGTAAGTCTTCAGCTGAATAGGGGAAACATCAGGTAGTAGAAGAAACTGGACACACAAGCTGAAGCAGAGCCAAAGGTTTTAGAAAGGTCATTTAGGAAATCAAAAAGTACATAAGTAGACTGTGATGCTAAGAAAGATGGTGTGGTATGTGTACATTTCACCCACCCAAAACACATGAGGAAATCCATTTCCTCATGAAATTCTGAGATTAACAATCAAGACTACAAATTTGTTCATCCAATTATCAGGGGAAATATTTTGAAGTGAGTCAAAAGTTTATTGTAGAGATTGAGTTTCAATTTTGTTAAAAGTATTTTGTAGCTTATTACAACACATGGAAATCTTAGAATCTCAAAGCAGCTGTGATCAAACAGGTCTGGACATTTTTTTCTGGGTCATAATGTGGCCTAGAACTCAAAAATACCCTAGATATTTCACCATTATTTTCTTATGCTAAACTGAATTCTCATAGAAAACAGATACACAAAACAACATATAGGTCACCAATGGGTAGGACTAGTAAGTATTTAAAATAAGCATGATTAAAAAATTCTAGGCTGTGTTCTATTCAAGACCTAAGGCAGACCCTCTCCAGTACTCCCCAGGGTCTACCATGACCAGACCCTCTCCAGTACTCTCCAGGGTCTAGCATGGCCAGACCCTCTCCAGTACTTTCCAGGGTCTAGCATGGCTAGTTTGCCTCTCCCTACACATACTGCCCAACATCGCCACTGTCTACTCTTAGACCAAAACTCAAAGAATATTTATAACCAATCTTTATTAAATTAGAAATAGGCAAAAATACATGAAAATAGAATACGGACACATATCAAAATGACTATACACCATGACCAAGTTGACTTTATCTCTGAAACACAGGAATAGTTTAACACACATGAATCAATAAATGTAATAAGCCAAATAAATAGACTTAAAGACAAAAGTCAAATGATCATTTCAATAGAAGCAGAAAAAGCCTTTGACAAAAGCCAACAGATCTTCATGGTGAAAGTCCTAGATATTGATCAAAGCTCAACATAACAGAAGTGAAATATGAGAAACCCATAGCCAATATTATCCTCAATGCAAAAAACTTGACAAAATCCTACTGAGGTCAGGAAAGAGGTAGGGATATCCATTGCCCCAACACCTTTAATATTGTGCTCAGAGCACTAGCTGGAACAATAAGGCAAGACAGGGAAATTAAAGAAATATTGATGTAGAAAGAAGTCAACTATTCCTATTTCCAGATGATATCCTACTAAACTGTAGAGATTCCAAAACTCTACCAAAAACTTACAGAAACAACAAATAAACTCAGCAATGTGCCAGGATACAGAACCAACTTGAACAAATCAATAAATTCTCTATATACAAACCACAAACATATAAAGTGGGCAATAAAAGATACACTCTCATTCAAAGTAGCATTAAAGAAAATAAAATGTCTAGAAATAAACATAAGCAAGGAAGTGAAGGACCTCTACAACAGAAACTTCAAACCTCTGAAGAAGGAGATGAAAAAGACACTAGAAAATGAAGACATTTTTTAGACATGGATCGGTAGAATTAATATTGTGAAAATCACCATTGTATCAAAAGCTATTTACATATTTAATGTAATCTTAATCTCACTATGCCCTGAAATAGAAAATAAAACTATGCCAACATCACTTGGAACAGGAAAAGACACCAGATTCCCTAAACAATCCTGAGCAGTGAAAGCAATGACATAAGAATTCCGATCCTAGGTCTTAAGAAGATATACTATCGCTATAAGAAAAAAATCAAATAGTTAACCTTGCAGGTAAATAGTTGAAACTATTTTTAACAACATACTGATTGAGGTAACCAAACCTAGAATCACAAGCTTTGCTTTTGTTCTCTCATTTTAGGTACCTAGCTCCAAATCTTCACATATAAATACATATCCTGGAATAAATGCAGAAACGGAAAGTAAAAATGGTCTATTGCTGGGGTTACGGGAGTTAGACTTGGGAGTCAGGGGACGATGGGGAGAGGAATAGCAGGGTACAAATCACCTGAAAAGGAAATTAGAGTAATATGAGGAGTCTCCAATTTGGAAGGAAGGGGGGGACTAAATACCGAAGACAGAGGAAGGAAGGTAAAATAACAGTAGGGATTTTGAAAACATCATAAGGAATCATGTAAATTGGTGCATAAGTATCCTCATGTACTTTACATGAAAAACTTCCATCTGGACTGATAATGCTCTTTCAAAGAGCAAAAGGCAAAGGGATAACATTTGAAAAGTAAATGAAGAAAATATTCAGAAAAAAAAAAGAAAAGAAAAACAGAGCAAAGGCCATTGAATAAGAACTCCAATAGCAGTCATGAGGAGCCTTCTTTTAGGTCGTTGATCAGTGTTGTACAAGAGACTCCTCAAACAGTGTAAGTTATATTACATTACTCTTGGTTAACCCCAGAGATAGAAGGTAAGCTCTTGTTGATGATGATATCATGCACTTCAGATTCAAGGCCCAGAGGCTCCTGAGCTGAATCTGACATCTAATCTTCCTCCCTGTCATACTGCCAGAAGACACCATGCAACCTTTCAAAGGAGGAAGGCAATCAACAGCCTTATCCAGTTATGATGCCAAAGAATTGCATGAAGACAAACGCTACAACTTTAAGACTTAATAGTGGTATGCATACCTTGGTGGTACCTAACAGCTCTCTATATTGGGATTAAGACCCAGTCAGCAAGAGGAAAAAAATGTCTGCTACTGAAAACCTATACAAATTACCCAGAGCTAGTAAAGTCATGGATCTTGGAAGAAAAACTACAACCATTTTACTAACCTGGCATAATCTATAACTATACTCTTAATATTTGTCCTTTTTTTTTTTTCAGAAAAGCAAAGTCCTCATTCCTCATCATGGAAGCTTCTCTTTGCAATGGATGAAGACCATTGCAGAAACCCACCCCCAATAAAAATCCAGAGTTGTGAAGCCCAATCCCAACTAAAAAGATCTACAACACAACTCTTCCACCTGTTACTTAGAGATCACTGGGGAAGAGGGAACAGAAATATTTTAAGGGCCAGAGAATCAGGGAGTTTGCTGTGAGATTTTATATTCTAGTAATGTCAGAAGCTATCCCTATAAAAGCCCACTAACATGACTGCTTAAATATGAGTTACACACAGATAATGCCAGAAGACTTGCTAATGTGGTGGAGAAATGTCAGGAGCCTGCAGCTCTACTCAAAGAGCTACAAGCAACTAGAGAGTGGGAATACTGGTAGAAATAATCTTCCCTAGGGAAAATAACACCCATTTGTTATCCTTCATCAAATTCACAGCCTTCAAAACATATACATACAAGTAATATCATATAGCCTGAGCAGGTGGTATTTATGTAGTTATGAATACGTATGTGTGTGTGAACTCACGCATGCATATTTGTAATAGCAGTTAATGAAAAAAGACTATTAATTTAAAAGAAAGCAGAGAAGATATATGGGGGAGTTTGCATGTAATAAAGGGAGAGATGGCATAATTATACTATAATGGAAAAAACTAAAAGAAAAACTTCTTAATTTCCAAAATCAGCAAGATCTGGCTATTTTACAACAACAACAACAAAAGACAAAGGAAGGAAGGAAGGAAGGAAGGAAGGAAGGAAGGAAGGAAGGAAGGAAACAATCAAGCAAACAACTAAGCAAGAAAAAGCTAATTACTGGAAAACATTTCAGAGTAAAGCTCAAGTTCTAAGATAAAATCTGCTCTAACACTTGTAATATATACTGTTTTACATATTTCTTTAAGAGTAGAGTTCATACTATGCTTCATATTTTTGCTTGAGTCTATAAATTCTGTTAATGTAAATTCTAGAACTTAACTTCCATGCTGGGATTATATTATAGTTGCAATCTACCATGCAGGTCCTAGTTCTTAAGGCTTGATAGCTGTAAAATATGAATATACCACCAGGAACACATGGAATGGCCTCTCAAACCACTTAATTCACTGCACTGAAATCTGAGCTGCCATGGCCTTGTGGCCATTCTATTAATTACTGTGTCTATGGAAACTCTTACTCTAGAAAGAACTATTTTGAATTAATAAAGGCTAACAATTTACTTTTGAATTTTTAACTCAAATAAATTGCTACTGTTTTTGGAGAAAACAAAACATTTGAAGATTTTTGGACCTCAGTTTCTAGAAAACTTTACTCCAGCTGCACAAATGTAAAGCTGAAAGTGCTTCCGGCACCCACAATCCTCTGCTTTTTTAAACACTGGAATTATGTATATTTGATGGAAGCTAATACACTCTAATTCAATGTCCAATAGTTTCTTATAATATTGACTTTCCTTCTCTAAAGTCTATTGAACTAAAATAAAGTATTATAAAAATAAATAAAATATCATGTAACCAATAGTTATTAAATTGGAAAGGCAATTACAGATGTTCAATCATAGTGTCCTGGATGAGAGTAGAGAAAATCAAGGTTGCCAGAGAACCTTAAATTGTACTTAATATTCCATTTCTGCCTATGTTCCCTGGATTATACACTCTTCATCATTGGCACCTGTCCAATTAATAGCTACACAGTATGTTGAAAATTGAATAGACCCAGATTTCAAATGATTGTTTCCAAAATTCATTTTGTCTTATTCATAATATCTATTTGGAAAATCTCTTGATCCTCTGTTAGAGGGAGCTTGGTGAGATCTCACATGCAGGAGTCTCGACAATTCTTCCCCATAGGGTCTCAGTGTGCTGGGGCGATTGTTCTGGAACATTTTCACAGGTCTTTAATCATGCTCAGCTCAAGGAAGTGCAGCCAGTCCTACTGCAGACTGTTTATTTTAATTTTGGTATTGTTTGTAATCACTGGTTTTCCCCAACTATTGTCTCTTTGCCAGCATATTACCTCAGCAGATATCAGGAAGGAATTAAGTATTCTGAGAAATACAGGGAGTATCTCTCATCCTTCAGCAGAAATCGGAAGGACTGAGTGAACCTACTGCAACCCAGTGCCCCATGCTCTCAGCCCTCAGGGGAGTCTGGACAATGGGTTACCGAACAATAATATCATGAAATTTCATCAGATGGACTTTATAAGCCACTCAAAGCCTTTCTAAGCCATTATAAGCCACACAAAGCAGAGTTTCACAATATTCTAGTAGTTATTATTTGCATCCATTTGAAAAACAAATGTAAACAAGTTTAAAATGTGACTAACTCTCATATGCATCTTCCCTGCCAACAGGACAGCCCAAACTGCCAAGGTTTCCCAGCTGAAGTATTACATTGCTCACCTGACTGCCGCTGCTATATCTCCTCCCTCATTATTAATCCATTTGCCTTTTAGCAACTAGATAGGTCTTAAAGAAGCCTATCCATGCCAGTGTCTATATTTTTAGCAACTAGATAGGTCTTATAGAAGCCTATCCATGCCAGCGTCTATATTTTGATATTAAAATTAATGCTAAAAATTTTCATCATGTAAATTGATGAAAAACAACAGGGACAGAAAATAAATTATTAAAGCATTCTATATTTATGTTAAGCATTTGTCACTATTATTTTTCAATTGTGTCTTCCCCATCATGTCTCCATCTCTCGTCATTGCTGGTGACAACTTAATTCTTTTTGAATACTATATTCCAAATTTCAGAGAGCAAATTGATTTAAACACTATTTGAATGGATTTGTTAGGACAAACCATTTTTTCTGATGCAACAAAATAACTGGATGTTAATGCTATTAAATATTTCTTAATATTATTTAATATTTCTTAATTCAGGGCAGGACGAATGGTGCCTCAACTCAATGCTACTTTCGATATCCAAATGTCTAGAGTTCAGGCATTTGTCTGCAACCCTGTTTTCTTTTATCATTATTTTCACTTAACTTAGACAAATTATTCTAGAAATGTATATAAGTAGAACAAGAAGCCTAAATATGAAGTCAAATTCATAATATACAAAAGAATTCCAAG
The DNA here is from genome assembly GCA_019843965.1 of Rhynchomys soricoides. NCBI lineage: Eukaryota > Metazoa > Chordata > Mammalia > Rodentia > Muridae > Rhynchomys > Rhynchomys soricoides. The sequence goes on along the minus strand of JADRCH010000133.1, from coordinate 974,087 downwards.
ATTCATAAATGGTAAGATTTGAACAAGGGTCAAAGCTAAAAGTATAAATTATACGACTGTGATTAGGATAAACTTTAAGTTTCTTATGCTCAGCAGATTATCTTATTATACCTCTGCCATTTTATTGTGAATTTATGTAAATTATCCAAAAGTACCTGTCTGAAGGATTGCCAGAATCAGGGCCATAAAACTGAGTAGTAATTTTTAACATGTGGATTGGTAGCAGACAACAGATGTATAAACTAAGATATCAGAACATACGGATTAAATTAATACTTAAAAGTTTTTTATTCATCAAAATGGAATAATATTATATGGTTACAAAAACTGCAGCATAAAAATGAAAAAATAAGTTGAGAAATAAAAAGATAAAACGTGGATAAAACAAACATCTATTAATTCTCAGTGGGCCTTTTAAAAACATAATATGCTGTCTTGTTCTTTTTCCCAGATGATAATATAGCATGAAGGTTTTAAGTTGGCTTGACAAAAAGAGCTCACTTAACGAAGATGTTTGACACTCTGATCACTTGGAGAATTTATGTAGTTTTAGATGGCTGACCTAGCCAGCTCTCCAGATACCACTGTCTGTCACCGAATGCTCTATGACAATGTGTTCTTGGTCGAGCCTAAAGCATGCGAACTCTGTTTCATTACAGCTTTTCTGTTAGCTTTCTTTAAGTTCCTTGGACTTCAGAATGCATTCTCCTAGCCAATGTTGCGTTATAGAATGCAAGTGTTGCCTTGGCAACACCTAATGTAAGCTATCAGACAAAACAAGGGATGTTTTATGGGCTAATTAACGTATTTTGTGGTGCATTGGAACACTATACTATTTCCTTCCTAAGCTATTTATTAACGGTCTTATAAAGAATATTATATAAAAATTACTTTGTTTAAAATGAAAATATTAATACCACAAATTCAACTTCACAAAGATTCTGCCTCAATTACTTTAAAAAATAATAAAGTCCTTTTCAAGAAACAAAATATGTTTCTTAAAACCTTAAATATTACTTAACCCCAAACTAGACTGGGAATAGTACAGCATGCAGATACTGCGGAGACAAAGCTCTGCTTTTTAGAAAGAAGTTTCTATGAGGGAATTTCTCCTGTAGACTTCAGTAATGGTCTTTCACAGTGAGATAATCTATGATGTGTAACAATTTTTGTCGTATTTCTAATTTTTAAAAATGTTTTTCCACTAATAAATCTGAAAGAATTTACATAGTACAATAGTATGCAAAAGTATGATAATAGCAACTGTGTGACCTTTTCAATGCTAAAAACTTTATGTTGAAAGCTTTGTTTTGAATAAAAATAACTATTTCAAACAAAATAATAAAGAAGAAAGTAGTTGATGCCACAGTTTTTGATACAGTTGTGCCTCTAAAATAAAGCTGAGTCAGAAGATCTCGTGTTCTGGCAAATGAGTGACTCAGACATTTATATACACACTAGAGAATAAAGTGGCAGAGATCTATCACAAGATCAAGAATAAGCTTGAAAGTCACATTGTTCTGGAGAGCACATTACTGCATCAGTATTTACGCTATAAGGAAATATACAGTAGGGTGGGTGTATACCCAGGGAGGGCCCACCCTCTCAGAGGAGAAGGAGTGATGGGGGAGAGACTCTGTGAGGGAGGATCAGGAGTGGGAACAGCATTAGGGTTGTAAATAAATAATAATAAAAGAGAGAAAGTAAAAAAGAAAGGAAGTACACAGCAAGCACCACTCATATAAGAATGAATGTTCAGCCCAAAATAAATAAAGGTTGATGTTCTCAGTAAATGAAAGCTGTCTTCTATGTATTCATATTAGCTCATGACCTCAGTTCTCAAATTAGATGTCAACATTCACAGTCGGGCATGAATCAGTGGTGTACACTCAAGTTGTTCACTGTTATCTCTTGACATGTCAATCATCTACTGTTTTAGTTTTCAGTCAAGAATGGCTGTTAAAATCTCAACTCTGTGATTCTGCTTTTCCAGATTCCCTAACATGAATGGCAGAGTAAGAAGATGGACTGTGCCATCTTGGCAGAACAAGGGCGTCAGAAAGGAGAGTAATGGGCCCAGTGAAATTCTTGTAGGTGTATGTGGCTTAATTTTGTTTGCTTGCTTTTTTTAGACAATCCTATTAGGTATCTAATGGTAGCCTTAAACTCACACCCTCTCTGAATGCACCACTACTCCCGGAACCGAAACCAGAGCACATTTAACTTTCTCTGAATTTTAAAATGTAAGACTGGAAATTGAGTCCTGGAAAAACAGTTTATGTGAGTTATATTTATTGAATTTTACCAAATTAGAAAAAACATACCAAAACTTTTTAGCACATCAAATGATTTTAGAAATTAATGTTAACATTAATAGTTTGAAAATTCATCTTGTAAAATAAAAAAACTGAGAACAGCATAGTTCATTGCTAAATCATTAATGTCTAGCTAAATAAACAGTATTAGAGCACAGAATTTTGTTAATTAATATGTTACAATGTATTGTTACAGTTGAAGCTGACAAAATCTATCTGGACTCACAAAGTTAACAAAAGAAGGAGGAGGAGGAGGAAGAGGAGGAGGAGGAAGAGGAGGAGGAAGAAGAGGAGGAGTAGAAGGAGAAGGAGGAGGAGGAGGAGGAGGAGAAGGAGAAGGAGAAGCAGAAGGAGGAGAAGAAGAAGAAGTATTTGATAGTCTTTCCATGTAACCATGGCTATGCTTTCTTGTGGTGCCTGAACTTCACTAAATATTGCTGCAATATAGGAACCAAAAACCATAAAAATACACAGCCAATGCTTCACTATATATAACCTCTTTGTTTGTTGTCCATTTTGAATGGATTTTGTTGGTGTAACATTCTTCATTATTTATTTTGAAAGTATTGCTTTATTGAACTTTGCTGATATTGCAGGTATTAACACATTGCTTGAATATTATCTAAAGAAATACACTTGTTGGTATTCAGAAAAAAACCATGTCTAGTGACGAAGCAAAAGCAGGATGTCAGGTAGAAGCTTCCATATGTCTTACTGGTTTTTTCTTAAAACTAAGCTTTGCCATTCACTAAGCATTCAGTGATCCCATAGTTTTGAGAAATTATCAACCAACTTGTCAAGTCCTAACACTCAGTAAGTATATCAGTCATGGTTGTAGGTAAATATGGAACTCTGTAAAAAGAGTTCCATATTTACCTAAAACATTATACCTACTTACAACCTAATGACAAAATTCTTGTTCTTAGTGCCACAAATGCATTTATGCTCTAGTGTAGCTTCCAGTTTTATGCATAGAACAGTGCGTGGATACACCCAAGACACAAATTCAATAAAACTAACCATTATAAATTGATCCCCCAGGGATATCCTTAAATGAAATTGGCCTTTTAAATTTGTTTTCATTTCTTTTCTTGCTCTGCTGGGCCACAAAGAACTTTACAACTCATGCAACTGTCACATTGTTGAGGTCTAGGCTGGGAGGCCAGTTTTCTTTGGCTTTGTTTTTCCATCAACTGTAGAAGCACAGCTATTGGATACTGAGAGCAGCAAGTACGATGACAGAAGCATTTTAGCCACATAAGATCTAGTGAACAGTTTCCAGAGAGACTAACCTAAATATGCTTGGCTTTTGAAAAGAAACCATTTCTGTATCTGCCAAAACAGTACTCAGAATGTTTAATGTTATTTTGATACAGCAGACTGCATTAAGTGGTGTAGTTGGCAACAGTACAACTGGTTGTCTATAAAACCCTTTGGCCGAACAACAGAAAACCTTTGAAGAGCATTACCTCTGTCACGATCATTTCCAAAGATGGTTTCTGTGCTGTGCTTAGGAGTGGATGTAGCTTTAAAGTATATACTACATTCTCTGGGCCTGCCTTACGTCTCTTCCTTTCTGTGTTCACTCCAAACCATTTTCCTCTGAGTCACTCAGTAAATAAGTTTGTTAATTTATACTTTAAAAAATTAAAGGCATTATATTCTGAGAGAGAAATGATGCTTCCTTACAAATCTCTTGACAAGTCGTAGATTTCACTCTTCTATTTTCCTAGAGAGCTGGACATGCATCTCATACATTTCAAGCCCTGAATAAAGTGCTCACATTCTGAGAACAGCAATGATATTTTAAAAATACTTTATCTGAAAACTGTCACATATCTTGAGTCAGAATAAAAAAAGTAAAACAGGAAATCTCAAGTCATCATGGACCAGTTAGAAACATAAATTCTAGAGGAAAGACTGTTTCATAAAAAAGGAACATACTATCTTAACAAGCTTTGCCCCTGAGCTTCAAGAATTATTTAAGTATCAGTTGATGCTAAAGGACATTAATGGGGACTTATTATGCTATCCTATACAGAAGAGCCAGCAAATGGAAACTGGCTATTTGGGGCATGTGCAGATGAAAAGCATTGAAGAGACCTTTATGAGCTGTCAGTGTTTTAGCCAGTCTGAATTCTCAAAGTGCTAGAGTAAATATGAACAAACGGTTTGTGAGTTTCCAGAAGACAGAACTTGGTATCCCTCAAAATTGTTTTCCAAAAGCAAAGTCATTTAGCATCTCTGACCTCTGGGTTACCTGGGTTAACCAAGGTAGTAAATTACTATTGGGGAAGAACTAAAATATCAACACAGAAGTTTGTGTTAGGGTATGTTTTGTTGAGATTAACTATAGGATGGTGGGGATTGATTTACTTCACAGGAAGAGAGGCTAAGCACTAAAGAATGTAAGAGGATTAACATTTAGAACCCAGAAATAGCTGAAAAACCACAGCGCCCCCCCCCCCAAAAAAAGAGCAAAACAAAACCAAACCAAGATCCCTTCAAAGAATAGACTGGGACTGGAACAGAGGTTTCTCAAAGGAAGAAAAATATGGCTAAGAAATATCTTTAAAAGTGTACATCATCACTAATAAATAGAGACCTGAAAATTAATATAAGTTTGAGATTTCATCTTACCCAAGTCTGAATGGAAAAGGTCAACAGAAAAAACAAAACAACGACAACAAATCCTGAGGAAGTGGAGGAAAGGGAACCCACACTCACAGTAAGTAGGATTGCAAACTAGTGCAGCCACTAAGGGAATCAGCATAGAGAATTCTCAGAAGCTTTAAAATAAACCTACTACATGCACTAGCTATACCATTCTTTAGTCTGTGACCAAAGGACTTGAATCCTATTGCACAGACATTGCTCAGCCATGTTCATTGCTGCTCTATTCACAAGACAGAGAACATGGAATCAGCCTTAATGTCCTTTAACCAACAACCAAATGATGAAAATGCAGCCTTTTTACACAAAGAATCCCTGTTCATCTACATAGAAAATGAATCATGAACTTGGCAAGCAAATGCATTAAACTAAAAAAACTCATACTGAGTGAGGTAAATGAATAAGCATGGTGTTTTCTTTCATGGGAGGTTTCTAGTTCCCAATATTCAGGTGTGAGTACATAAAGAAGATGGAGTAACTAAAGAAAGCAGGATGGTAAAGCAGAACCATTGCCAGGAGATTGGGATTCATTAGAGAGAGGACTGGCAGGGTACAAGCGATCTGATCATGGAAATGGGAAAAGGGGTCCTTAGGAAGCAGGGTAGGTAAATACAAGAAACCATGACAGGAGGGTAAATGTGATGTCAGGATACAAATGATTCCATAGGGGGGGAAATTGGGTCAGGGGAGCTCTTTGAGGGCGTGGATAAATACGAAAGAAGAAAGATAGCTAAATTAGTAATAAGGATGTCTGAAAAAGACTCAAAAATCATACTATTAACTATTTACCTAAAAAACCTATAGCACACATGATTCCATGAATACACAGATTTAATGAACTTTTACTATCTGGGGTGACAGTACTTCCTACAAGAGCCTAACAAAAATCCCCATTACCAGACTTGAGAAGCCCTCTTTTGACTTGTTGAAAAGATCTGTCCAAGAGACTCCCAATACACACAGTCTACTTGTTTTCCCTTTGGTTTACCCTAGATGTAGAAGTTAATTCCTTATTTCTGAAAACACCATGTACTCTGAGCACAAAGCACAGAGACCCATGAGCTAGAACTGTGCTATATGCCCTCTCCCTGAGAAACAGCTTTCATGGTACTAGAAGATACCTTGCCAGTTTCCAAGAGTAATGAAGGATCCAAGATTCTCACCCAGACATTATGTCTATGAATCACAAAAACAACCAGCATGACATGACAGCCGTAATGATGCAGTAGTGGCACAAATAACCTGGTGATAACCAACAGCTTTCTAATTGAACTTGAGACATACTCAGAAAGAGGAAAAAAAAGCTTGGTACTAGAAACCTAGCTAACTACTCACTGCTAGTGAAGTTACAACTATTGAAAGAGACTCTACAACCTCCAATTAATTAACTAATTAAAATTAATATCCATTAACCAGCATAATCATTAACAATAATCTATAAACATTCATTATTTTATACACAGATAGGTGTAGTTTTCATCCATCATCAGAAAAAAATTCTGTTTGCAATAGAGGGCAGTCATTATAAAAATCTATGTCGAGTTGTGGAGCACAGTCCCAAAAGATACATCAGCAATGCACTCCTACACCTAAGGATCAGCACACACTAGAGAAGAAGCAGAAAGATTTTAAGAGCCAGGGAAATCAGGGGGGATTGCTATGAGATTGTGAGTCCTAGTATAAGAAGCTATGCACACAAAGAATCACCAGTAATGTAATAATGGACATGCCAAACTGGACTGGAAAAATCCACGAGACAGCAACCATTTTTCCTTTGATAGCCTCAGAGTATACGTTGTCCTGCTTGAAAAATATGGAAGGGCAATGGTGGCACAAACCTTGTGGGAGTAACCAACCAATGTCTGATTTGATTTAAGGCCCTCTCCACAAGATGGAACCCACACCCAACACTGCTTAGGTGACTAAGAATCAGAGACTTGATGTCCCAGAGACTTTATATAAAACATACTAATGTGTGTGTGTGTGTGTGTGTGTGTGTGTGTGTGTGTGTAATAAAATTACTACTAATGATCTTCTGCTATACTCATAGCTTGGTGCCTTATTCAGTCATCATCAGAGAAGCTTCCTTCTACAGAAAATGGGAATACATATAGAGACTCACAGAGGGATAGTACACAGAAAATGAGGCCTTGGATCAAAAAGGTCTCAATGAGATGTCTTCATCAAATCTCTCTCCTCAGAGCTCAGAGAACCCTGTGAAAGAGGATGCAGAAAGAGTTTAAGAGCTATAAGCAATAGAGGACTCATAGATAACAGATCTCTCTAAATCAAATGAGCAAAACTCATATGCACTCACAGTAGACTGAAGCAGTATATGCAGGGCCTATGTAGGTCTGCACCAGGTCCTCTGTGTATATATTATAGATTTCAGTTTACTAGTTTTTATGGGACTCCCAAACATGTGAACAAGTGAGTTACTGATTCTTGTGCTTTCTCTTGGGCTCTTTTTCTTCCATTGGTTTGCCTTGTTCCACTTTGACGGCATAGTTTTTCTTTATATCATTATATTTTATTGTTATATTTTGTTATTATCACTTAGAAGCCTATTCTATTCTTATGAGAGACAAAAAGGGAGTCTGTCAATATGGGAAGAGGTGGGATGGAGCTTGGAGGAGTAGAGAGAATAAACTTTATTTAGAATATATTCTATGAGAAAATTATCTATTTTCAATAAAGGGAGGGAGATTTATAGGCAATTGAGAAAGGCTGGGAGTCAGAGATACGGTCTTCCCTAGAGAAGTGCACATCAATTGGTTGTCTAGTGTCAAATTATCAGCCCTGAATATCTGAATAATATGACATTATTCAAACTGAACAATTTATATTTAGGAATATGTACAGATTTACATATAAACGTATGCATGCATCCACAGTTAAAAAGAAGGAAAGAGTTTGAGGAAGAGTGGAGGAAGAATATGGGAGAGTTTGCAGTTACAAAAGGAAAGGAAGCAATGAAATTATATTATAATCTTAAAATTAAAATGTTTAACAATCATGATTTGATGTAGTCAATATGGTGAGAGGGTGAAAAAATGTTAAGTATCAAGTTAAATTTTTCCCTGTAAATTCTTCCATATTTTTGTAAATGGCAACAGCTATAGACCTCGCTCTACTACTAGGAATCTTTTGTTTCTTTTTGGTTTTGATAGCACAAACCCTACATTAAACCACCTTCTAAAGACCACAGCATTTTAATCCAAAAGTTTACAAAAGAAAATGCAATTCAGTATCTTTTAACCTAATGAGAGTAAGAAATGTGAATGAAAGTTCCTAGAATCACCTTCCCTCCCATTGCACTTTCTGCTAGATCACTTCCTGCTTGGATCTCACATGCTGTGCAAAGGTGAAGAAGTTGCAGGTACAGAGGCAAATTATCCGGGCCATAGTTATCCCCTTAATGACCATTTACCTCCACTCTGTGTATATGACTTAGCAGTTTGCTCCTATAGATAAACTCTTTAGAATGTATGAAAAGACCACCAGTTTCCACTCAATCAAGGGACTAAGAATACTATCTACTATTTCCCCAGGACTATGGCGAATGTTTTCCAGATTTGCTATAGCCTGCCTACCTAATTTTTATTTGAAAAAATGACTTGATTTATGACTTTCTTTGTTCTACAACTATAAAAACTTTATCAAAATGTTACCATGTTGGAATATGCAATTTGGGGTAACATAATTCTGTGTCTCCTGGGTCCCTGTATTTGGCTCCAGAACAAATTCACTTACTCATTCTCTGTGAGGTAAAAGTTGTGGTTTTGTGTTGACAGAGGAAAGGGATTCTTAATAAACTACCAGATAAAGCATAATCCAATTGAAAACCAGGTCATCCTTATTCATGAGTGTATTTGCTCTTTTTGATCTATTTTGTAAATGCCAGGACAAATGGTAGAACATGTATTTTCTTCTTGTAAACCATCACTGCATGTAAAATTCATCAAAGACTTAGCTGCATCAATAAGCTTACCAATCCTAGGAATAACAAAGGTAGAGCCTTGCTCTTCTGTTTGGACAGGTTTTTAACCTATACAGGTTGATACAACTAGAAATGCTTTAGACTTTCCATAAAGGCTTTGGAGTTCCCAGGGGATCCAGCAACATCACAGGAAAGAGAAAACTGTAAGAATGACTTTACATTTGTGGGAACATTAAAATTATATCTCGACCTTATTTTGAGTAATTTTCAAGGCCTAGAGTAGAAAACACACACATACACATGCACAAACACACACACACACACACACAATCAAAAGTACTAAAGTTGGGTGGGTAAAGAGGTAGGGAGAATCGGGAAGGAGTTAGGGGAAAGGAAAAGCATGATCAAAAGTATGAAATATTTTAATTAAATAGTTTTATATTCTTACTGAATCATGTGACCATAGAATATTGAAATAAAAAATATAATGCCATTATGTTTGAAAATCTTTCCATTTGTGTCACAAAATTTTAGTGGAGGGAAGAAAACTGGAGAAAAATCTTCACTCAGATTATAAAAGAAAGGATGATAGATATGCAAAGATATACGCAAATGTCTGCAGCTGAAGATAGGCACAGATAGAACTTGAATGCCAATGCTGTTTTCTCCCATCTACTGAACTGCTCAGCCACAAGTCCTGTGAACCCTTGTCCATCTTGATTTCATTTTGAGCCATGAAAAGAGAACATTTCAATTAATTCCAAAGTCTATTTTGATTTATTTGTCTTTTAATTAAAAGACAGTTCTAATGAAATCACTGTATCCAGTTCACTGGAACATATCTCACATAAGCGAGGCTCCTACATAGACATAATACCATTCCTGAAAGAAGTTTACAGTGCTTTAAAAGCCAAGAAATAGAATGAAAGAAATTTAGGCTTTTAATCAGAGGTTTTGGGGACCATCTAAATCGATAACAGGGTTCACTGTGGGTTTTATAATTCTTCTTGTCAAAATTCCTCACTCATGGCAAAAAAAAAAAAAAATCAATGCACTTTCAAAGTAATTTCAAATAGACATGCTCATTACCAGGTCATTACTTAGCTGGATAATTGCTGTTCATATCAGCAACACAAATCACAGAAAAACTTATTAAGAAAACCTATTAATTTTGTTCTGATAAGCTTCATTATACAATATCTTCTAATTAATGTAATCAGTACCATAAAAATACAAGATAAAAGGGAGGCATGAGGTCATCAGTCTTCAACTACCAGGAAGTGAATGTACATCTTCTGAAAAGAGCAGTCCATTAATCTCCATGAAAAAATCTCACCGACCTTAGAAGAAACCTTACTGATGATGCTTAGGGCTCTCTGCTCCTTAGAAAACTCCTTGGATTTCTTTCTTAAAGAGATAAATATTAAGTTTCAAATAGTTTCTCCATGGGGAAGTGTTTTTGCCATTTATTTAACTCCAGTATTAGGTCTTTAGACCCTCAATATGAGTTTTAAAACTTTTCTCTAGCTTGGCTTTAATCTTAGGACACACAGAACCTTTCAGTGGTGATATTTAACCCTGCATTGTCTGCTCTTCCAGATTGCACCCAAACTTCACACACATAGTTTCTCTTAAAGAGTCCTTGATATGTTTTTTAGTTTTACCATCCTCACATCTAGAATGACAGCTCAATTCTCTCATCTTTAGGAGTAGGCAGGAAGTTTTGATTTGGAGGGGAAGTTAGAGTAATACAACCTTAACTATGACTACTGTTAGTAGAAATTATTATGCTGTTTTTTATTAATGCCAGGTTTCTGAGCACCAGGCTTCTACTCAAATACAAGATCTAAAAGGTGATTATTGCAGGCCCAAGGTAAAGGAAATATCAGCTTCAGCTTATGTGCCTGATCTGTCAATTCCCAGTGATACTTACAGCGCCATGGCTAAAAATGCGAATGCTTTTGAAAATTCATAAGTTCTTCACAAGGAATGCATATTTTAGGAGACATATAGATTTAAATGACATTTAATGCAGAGATAGTTATGTAGATCCACAGCCAAGAAACAAAAACTGGACAGGACTGAAGTATAATGCGTTAGTTACCCCAGAGTGCCACCATATTATCAACAGCTTTGACACAATCTCTGAGCAGAGCAAGAGTTCAAATAATTACTGTAAAATTGCATAACGTTTAAAAAAATTCCTTAATAAAATGTGTCTACTCTTTTGAAAGAGGCAAATTTGGAAACAATTAAAATGTTTTAAAATGAACAAATTAAAACAATTACTACTTTAAGATCCACATAATGGCTAGAGAGATGCTTATTTGATTAAGAACACTTACTAATTCTAAAAAGGACTATAGTTAGCTACCCAGAACTCACATGGAAGCTCACAACCATCTGAAAGCTGGGATCTAGGGCTGTGTTTTAACCTCTGCTAACACCAGACACACATATATTACATAGAGACACATCCAGGAAAACACTCATGCACAGAAACTACATGCAGTAGTTTAAAAAGGTAACTGGTGTTGATTAACATTTTTTCATCAGAAAGTTCTAGAATTCCATATAGACAATCACTTAGTAAAAGGCACAACATAATGGCACAAAAGAAAAATTACAAAAAAATTAGAACCTTAGGCATATATTGCAAAATATAGATTTAACTTCGACCAAACAATGAATAAATAATTCTGAAACATTACTCTAATGCATTAATATAGAAAACCTGAACCTGTAAGTACACAAATTATTGATATCAGAAGGGAGCCAAAAAGCATAAATATTCAGCATTATTAAAGCTGTAACTTTTCTTAGTGAACTCTCTAAATGTGGATGCTATCAGTATAGTTTACCACTGACTGCAACTCAGATTCTTGGATACAGTAGATTGAATATTTTGGCCACATTTGAAGTTAGCTGTTACTATGTGAATATTTGCAGCCAACAGGGAGAAGTTGAATGGCATTTTAAGAACAAGAAGCACAAGCAGGACACAATGGCTCGTACCTGAACCTCACCATTCAAGAGGTAGAGACATGAGGACAAGGAGTTCGTTTCATCATTGGCTATCTTACAAGTTTGAGACACACGGGATAGATAAGACCTTGCCTCAGAAAAACCAGTAGGGAGAGGGAGTTACTGTCTTGCACCAGAAAGTTAGCTAGGAAATGTGATCTCTGTATACAATATAACATTGTTAAGTAAGAAATGAAGGAAGGGACTGGAGAGATGGTTCAATGGTTAAAATTGTTGACAGTTCTTCCAGAGGTCCTGAGTTCGATTCCGAGGAACCACATGGTGGTTCATCACCATCTGTAATGGGGTCTGATGCCCTCTTCTGGTGTGTCTGAAGACAGATACGTGTACTCACATAAATAAAATAAATCAAGAAAGAGAGAGAGGGGGAGAAAGAAAGGAAGGGAGGGAAAGAGAGAGAGAGAGAGAGAGAGAGAGAGAGAGAGAGAGAGAGAGAAAGGGAAAAAAAGGATACCAGGTCATTTGTAGCAACTCAAGTAAATCTAGAGGACAGTATGTCAAGTAAACCACAAAAAATCAGCTACGTGATTGCACCTTCCATGTAGAATCAAGTTAAGTTTGATCTTATAGAAGCTGGAAACAGTATGGGAGTTATCTGATGATTGAATGGTAGTGGACTGAGAACTTGAAAAAATGTTGGTCTATAACACTCATTGTGGTTATGATGAGTAAGGTCAAGATTTTATTGTATGACATGGTGACTGTAGTTATTATTGGTTGTTTTACTTAACAAAAATTCTGAGTTGGTTGGCAGAAACACGTGGCTAAGATGCTTGATGAAGAAGCATGAGAGGTAGAATTTGGATATGCAGCATCTATAAAATAGCCAGGCAGTCTTGGTGGCCCCAGCGTTTTGGAGATGGGGAAAGGGGATTCCCTTGGGAAAGCTAGTTACCAAGACTAGCACAGGTGGTGAACTCTAGGTTCAGCGAGTGACCTTGCCTCACTCAGTAAATAAAGTATAATGTGAACTGTGATTATGGAAGACATTTCTTAATGTCAATCCCTAGCCTTCTCACACATGTATACACAAATGCAAGGCAAGTGCACCTGAACACATATATGCCCATACCCCAACTTGTGCCCTGCCCATATCTGATCCCCCTCCAGGGTAGCCAGACAGGTTGCCAGCAAAGAGCTGGTCTAGAGGGAAGAACACTGTCAGGTAGGGATGAGCGCAGTGAAGCATCTCCATAGTCAGTGAGTGCGTGGGCAATAAACACACCCGGAAACAATTTCAGAAAACAGGTTCCACTTATTGGGGGTGAGAGTATTTATGGCCCTGGAGAGGTGGCCAGGGTCTCTGAGTTAAGTTTTCTGTGCATTGTCCAGGGAAAAGGTACTGAAAGATGCTTCGTCTTCATGCTCAGGAGTTGTAGGGTCCAGGAGAAAAGATGGGACCTTATAAGGTCAAGCAAGGAGAGAAGCCTGATAACTGTCAGGGTGATAAATTCTTACTAGGTTTGGTTGTTGGAGAGGCGACCTTATGGTGCCAGGTTGGGAAAGGTGAGGTAGGCAACTCCTGCCATCCTCATGTTTGAAGTTTCTGGGGTTGAAGCTCTCTCTACCTTTCTTCTATAATCCTGGGCCATTATGGTCCTACATGCCAAGACAGTGAACATGAGTTCACATGTGTATGCATACCACATACAACAATAGCCTACATGATTATTACATATTCTTACTATAAAATGATGACCATGTAGAACAACACATTTGTGATCCAACTAGTTCATAGTATGCATACAAATCAAACATCATGCCACACCCAACAAATACACATGATATTATGTCTTGATTTGAACAACTAGGTGGAGGGGAAGTCAAGTTAGTAGGTGGACTGTGGTCTCAAGGGTCACATGATCAAGTAAAATGCCATATCAATTTTAGCAACCAGTTCAGGGATAGTTTCCTATAAGGAACCACAATAATAAGGGCAAGCATCGAAGAAGAACTGATTCAGGAACCAGCATGCTCTGTGAACAGCCTTCCTCTAGACTTGAAATCTATTTTAAGCTCACAGACAACAGGTAAAGCTGAGGAAGCTGCTGTGGAATATAAGAGCCACTAAAGACTAGGCAATCAGTTTTCGTTTGACCTAATAGAAGATGAAATTGTTGTTACTTTGGTTAAGAATGATGGCAGATGGATGTGAAGTGAGAGAAGAAGTTCAGCACTAGGATTTTACTTTTGAGATGAGCATTCTATACTGAAAGGGAAGTTGGCATAGAAATGTCAACTGTTCCGTGGAAGTTTAGTAATTGTTTAGTTTTGCATCTTTCATGTGTGCAAATTCTCAATGGAGAAGAGTCATGTGCTTTCCTTTGTAGAAGTTCACAGTAGAGATGTGTCATTTAAAAGTCATTGTGTTTGTTAGCAGGTCTTAGTGGAGCTATTCTTTGGGTGCATGGGCAGGAAGCAGTCCTCAGTGGTTGCAGGTATGTGGTTGCATTCAATGTTAACTGTCTCCAGACAACAGTTCCCTTTTCTCCTCCAGCTGTGGGCTGTGTGTGCCACCAATGCAGTTACTCGATAAACTCCTAAAGCTCTTCACAAGGCACACTGTTTATGTAATCTTGCTTTTGGCACAGGTGTCAGGTCAGACATAGTGGGGGATTAGAACATTGTGCAGGCGGAGGTCTGTGCAAAGCAGTAGCCTGAGTTCTGATTGAGCAAAGCTGAATGACTCCACGTGTCATGCTCCACGTGCCACCAAGTATAACCAATTTTACTTTTAGGAAAGAAAGATGGAAGGAAGTGAACTTCACCTCTGAAATAACTTACTAAGCCATCATTGCCTTGTGAGTCAGCCCAAATCACAGAAACTGAACCACACTAAATTGCAATGCCGATGGATATTCTCCCACAGAAACTAGACTGCTCTGCCTAACAAAGAGTTCTTCATCAGCAAGTCTACTCATGACTGTTTAAATGACAGCTTTTTGTAGCCACAGCTTACTAGAAATTGGAACACAGAATGCCACTGAAAGGCTAACAGTTATTCCTCAAACAGAATGTGCTGCTACCTGTTCACAATAGGCACAGAACATTTACAAAAGCGTGCTCTGAAATGAAAAGATATAAAACAGAAGTTGGAATTTTAATACTTATAAAAATGCAGAAATTAATGAACATAGGGTCAACCCTCTCTGTGACTACGAATATCTTTCTCTGAAAAATGCTAGCACTGGCAAGCAATAAAATCCACATCACACAAAATTACGAATATAATTGTAACAATGATATTATATTTTCTAAATCTTATTATGTTGATTCATGTTTTAAAATCTCTAAAATATTCAAAATAACAAAAGAATAACATTATTATGTAACATAAAGGCCAAAATAATTTTTACACCTAAATGTCACTGGTAAGTGGCAGAAGGTATCTGCTTTCAGGTCCAGTCTACCCCGCAAACAGAACAGGCTCCGTCAAAGACCTACCTCTAGCTTGGTTCCTGAATCAGCTAAGCCCTCTTCTGGAAACAGTAATAGAGTAGAAGCATAAAATCTTGTGGAAATTTGACAGCACACCTTCATGGGGAATGGTGGATTGTTAGAGTTTTTCATATCCCAGAGTTCAACTCTAACCAACAGGACTCATTATACCACCACGTGTGTGAGCTGATTTGCAAAGTAAAGCTTGCACACAATTAGTCCTTACCACTCGATGAATATCAGTGTGAGGCAGCTTCAGCACCTAGTTAATTGGGGGCACCTTTGTGTTCCTATTTATTAAGTAAATTTGCCAAATTTACTAATAAATCATGGTGGTATTTTTATAGTATTTCACTAAAACTCTGTTACTGAAGCATGCATAGAAAAGTAAACAGCAGAAAAAGCAAGAAAAAAAAAACAATATGATGAGATGCATTATCTAAACTTAGCTCTGGTATTACCTGACTATCTTTGGTATTTTAACAAGTCTGTTCAATTTCTTGACCATTATAAGAGAATGTAAAAGTTAAATGACTTTGCTCCTGACAGCTTTCTACAAAAAATATTTCAAATATTTAAAATGCATGCAATAGTATAATATGAATAATAATAGCTAATTCTGAAACATACTCCCGACTATCTGCGCACACATAAATTGTTAACAGTCAAAGGTAGTCACAGATATGCAGCAGACCCTGATTTACCCATAACAAAGTGAAAAACACCATTGGTTCTGCTGCTGTCTGCCCACTGGAAAGTTGGGAGTGCCAAGTAAGACATCATGGTAATTAAAGTCACATCATTTAATGTGCACAGAAATGTAGATTCTGGTTAGACCCAAGACAGGGCCTGATGAGACTCTTATTATTAACAAGGTTCTAGAAAATGTTGCAATACAGCTTGCCTCAGGAACAAACCTAAGATACATAGGGATCTGATAGAAGTAAAAGCATTTTTGTTGTTGTTTTGTTTGTTGATCAGATTACAACATGGCCTTTAAAACAAGAACTGCTAAAGTGTACTATGGCAGTGTATATGGTGACATGAGACAGACTCAGACTTTATTGTCTAGTCTCCACAGGTGGCATTCTTGAGTCTAGGCAAGAGGTGTGTCTGGAGGAGCAGAAAATCCTTGGAGTTGCAAACGGCTTTCTTAACAAGCCTGAACTTGGGTCAGTACAACATTCAATCTAGTTAATGCTAAATTGATCATTTGAGCCACTGTTTTCTCAAAGTTGATTTTCTTCTGATACTTTTCATCTAGCTAAATGGTTTTATGGAATGAGAGACAATAGATTAGATTTCAAGAGTCTTGTTCACATAATAGAAAAGAAAATCCATTTGGTGACCAGTTTGATCTGTAATAATTAGTTTCACGATTATTATCCAACAATGTCTTTGAATAATTAATTGGATACTGTTCATGTAGGGTTGAAATTACTTCTAGCGAAAGGTTAACAGTTATTACATGTCATAACTATGATATGTATGAGGAACTTGAAATAACAGATTAGCCTTGCTTTGGAAGGCAAATGCATTTGATGGAAATAAAACTGAATTGAAATTCAAAGTCTGTCTGGGTTAGATTATTTTGAGCAGTGTCATTTGTCTTTTGATAGGAAATAAGAGATGAAGTTTGGGCCATAGAAAAGAGGCAAGATTTTAGAGCCATTGAAATCTGCGTTTGAATTATTGGTTAACTAAAGAATCTCATGTGATGCTTGAAACAAGTCATGTAACTTTTCTGAGCCTAAATTTTCTGGAATATAGAATTATGATAATAATACCTATGCTTCAGGAATCTTGTGATAGTAAGAAAATCTATTATTTACATAATAATACTGCAATACAGCTTGAGGTGAAGGATGGTGATTCCCCCAGAAGTTCATTTATTGTTAAGAATTGTTTTCACTCCCCTGGGTTTCTTTGTTATTCCAGATGAAGATGAGAATTGTTCTTTCTATCTCTGTGAAGAATTGAGTTGAAATTTTGATGGGGATTGCTTTTGATAAGATGATGACCACTTTTATTATATTATTCTTACCAATCCATGAGCATGAGAAATCTTTCCATCTTCTGAGGTCTTCTTTGATTTCTCTCTTCAGAGACTTGAAGTTCTTGTCATACAGATCTTTCACTTGTTTGGTTAGAGTCACACCAAGATGTATTGTATTATTTGTCAGTATTGTGAAGGGTGTTGTTTCCCCTAATTTCTTTCTCAGTCCATTTATCCTTTGTGTAGAGGAAGGCTATTAATTTATTTGAGCTAATTTTATATCCAGCCACTTTCCTGAAGTTGATTATCAGGTGTAAGAGTTCATCCTGAGTGAGGTAACCCAGACCCAAAAGTATGGTATGTACTCACTGATAAGTGGATATTAGCCCGAAGCTCAGAATATCTATGATGCAACTCACAGACCATATGAAGCTTAACAAGAAGAAAAGCCAAAGTGTGGATGCTTCAATCCTACTTAGAAGAGGGAACCAAATAATCATGGGAGGCAGAGGAAGTGAGGGGCCTTGGTGGGAGAGAGGAGGAGGAGAGAAAAAGGGAAGCAGGATCAGGTATGGGAAGAGACAAGAGAAAAGTTCAGAGGGCCAGGAGGATGAATAGAAATATGTAGCAGTGGGGGTGGGGAACAGGGAGGGGGATACTAGAAAGTCCCAGTCACCAGGGATGAGAGAGACTCCCAGAACCCAATAAAGATGACATCACCTGAAATGCCCAACAGTGAAGAGATAGAACCTGAAGAGACTACCTCCAGTAGATAGGGATGGGGCCATTGGCCCAACTCAAAATCTTTAATCCAGAATTGTTCCTGTCTAAAGGAAATTCAAGGACAAAAAAAAAAAAAAAAAAAAAATGGAGCAGAGACTGAAGGAAAGGCCATTCAGAGACTGCCACACCTTGGGACCCATCCCATCCACAGACGCCAAACCCCAACACTATTGTTGATGCCAAGAAGTGCTTGCAGACAGGATCCTGGTATAGCTGTCCTCTGAGAGGCTCTGTCAGAGCCTAGCCAATATAGATACAGATACTCACAGCCAACCATTGGACTGAGCCCAAGGACCCCAATGGAAGAGTTAGTGGAAGGACTGAAGGAGCCGAAGGGAATTGCAACCCCATGGGAAGAACAGCGCTATCAACTAACTTGACCTCTCAGAGCTCCCAAGAACTAAACCACCGCAGGCTCCTGCTACGTATGTGGCAGAAGATTGCCTTAATTGGCATCAATGGGAGGGGAGGCTTTTGGTCCTCAGGAGGCTTTTTTGGCTCCAGCCAAGGGGGAGGCTAGAAGTGTAAGGCAGGAGTGAGTGGGGGGTAGAAGAGCAGCTTCTTAGGAGCAAAGGGGGTATGGGGTTTCAGAGGGGACCAGGAAGGAGGACAACATTTAAAATGCAAATAAATAAAATAGTTAATAAAAAAGAAAAGAAAAGAAAAAAGACTGTAGGCACAAAGCAAGTATCTGATACTTATTTGTAGCACATAATCATTTTCAGGGCTTTTATGGAAAATATATAATATTTGTTATGTTGCAATTTATATTAATGTAATATGTATGATATAAATGAGTAGTATTTATTTATAGCAAGTTATGTCATGTGATGCAGAATTACATGGTGTTTTGCTGAGTCAGACACTCATGCAGTAGTTTGCTGAGGCCTGTCCTATGCTAGGACTTGTGATGTTTGGAGAGAGTATAAATAGGACTCAATAAACAGTGATGGGGCACTCGCATAGCTAGTCTTGCAATGCTTCAATCTTCACTTTGTACAGAACTTCTGCTAGTGTCTTAGCTGGTCATAGTTGCTCCCACTGACTGTTTTAGATTTTGCTGAGCCTTGCTGTTTCTGCTGAATAGCGCCACTGCTGCTGATTCATGTTTGGTAATCTGACACTACTGAACTGGACTGCTGGGATCATGACCACAGAGACTAGACTCATCCCAAAGAACTACTTCTAAACAGGTCCACATCTCCTTGTCCTATTTACCATCTTTTCTCCCCTACCTTTTTATGGTGGGCTAGAAAGGAAAACATTTGAAAGCCCTTATAAAAGTAGGTGTTAAATATTTTAAGCCTGCATAATATAACATTACAGTAAGTAATAAAATAAATTTAAGAATAGTGGAATGTGTTCATGTATCTTTTTGTTGCTTGTTTATTTATTTATTTTTGTACATCTTAGAATGCCACAGAAAATGGACACAACAAGGAGCTTTAGCACAGAGCACTACAGACATGCCTCCAGACTGCTCTAAGGAGCAGAGGTTTTAGAAGATATGGTCAGTACAGCTTGATAGATCAGGTAGGCAGGTACAGAGCATCTGATCTGGAGCAGAGAGATTTCCGGTAGGAGGCTGAGTCGTGAAAAAGCAGAAGCTGCTGTGGGCTCAACAGTCAAGACTGTTCTATGCAAGAACTGAGATGGAAAAACACTCAAGTCAGGAAAGCTATCGCAGACAATGCAGGGCTCATAAACACTGACTCTTTAGAATATATTTCTATTTCTTATCTTTATTACAAGAGCAAGATGCCATGAAAATGCCCAGAATTGAGAAGATCAACAACCAAATTGTTGCTATCCATGATCAAAAAATTCATTTGTTCAAGAAATACAAATGAAGAGAGAAGTGTTAAAAATCCAACTTGTGAGAAAAATTGAAATACTCCAATTGAAAACAAATGTTCTCTGTCTGCCATATATGGTCAAATGGCACTGTTGAAATTAGAGAAGCTGGTAGCATCCAAATTACTGAGTTACTGATGAAATTTGTATTCAATCAGTAATAAGATTATGCAAAAAACAACCTGCAAATTCCAGGATCCTTGCATTTGTATTCTAACACGTTATGCAGAAAAAAAGCCTTTGGTTCCATTCCACTGCAATTACTTAGAGATTTGAAATACTGTCTGAGCAATATACCACACATAGAAGCTATTACAAACTTCATAAACTGTTTATTTCCTAAGAAGATTTTGTTCGATTCTTATTATCTTAGATGTGGTTGTGATGGTTATATTCTTTTAAAACAAGAATAGCTCTGTCTCTGAATTTATTCTCCAGAAAGAAAGAAAAGAAGGTTTCAACTGTGAGTTTTATTTTTAAATAAAGCATAAGCTTTATGACTAACACATAGATAATTCGTTTTCTCATGTTATCCCCAGGTTTTAGAAGATGGAATAAAGGCTGCCTTACATTACACAGGAAAACACAACCAAGGGGAAAAGTCCAAAAGATTGCTGGAGTCATTGGTTTCTCGTTAAAATTACCTAAAGTACTTAAAGTTCTTAGATGTATTTTTCAGACCCTAATTCAAGTACACATCAAAATACATTTCATGCCACCATTAGCATTGGCTTTATGTTCACCATAGATTTAAAAGTGTTATTATTTATTTAGATAAAATATTAAGAGCTGGACATTTAATAGTGAATATAACCAGGACTCTGACCTTGAATAGCAACAGAGTGTTGAAGATAAGATACTGAAAGAAACTATGTGAAGATACAGTATCACAGCATAGAACCTAACAACAATCTAAACATTTGTCCTTACCCCCACAGATAAATGTAGTCCTTCACTCATCATGAAAATTCTGCTTTGCGATAGATGGAGACTTCAATAACCAACCAAAATTCAGCACTGTGGAGATCAGCTCCAATGGCTACTTCTGTGAAACTTTCCTATACCTAACTATCAGAGAACACAGCCTAAGAGAGGGCAGGGAGATTGTAAAAGTATCTGATTGTAAAACTATCAGAGAGTTTGCTGTGAGATTGTGTCTCCAAGTGATGTCAGAAGTTACACCCATAAACTGTCATCAATATGACCACCCAACATGAGCTGAACAAGGACAACACCAAGGGGCATGCCAAAGTAAATGGGGAAAGGGCTGTAAGGTCTCAATTCTACACACACACACACACACACACACACACACACACACACAATTGTAGGCAATTGTAGAAGCTGGGATCAGGACAAGTGGTCTTTCCCATAGAAGAGTATACCAGTTGTTGTCCAGTACCAAATATTAGTGCTGAAATATATAAAAGTAACATATGGACTAAACAAGTTGTTTTTAGAGATAGGTGGATAGATAGATAGATAGATGATAGATAGATAGATAGATAGATAGATAGATAGATAGATAGATAGATAGACTATAGAGATATCCCTAAAATATTATATTGTCTATAATATATAATATGTATTATATGCATATATATGCTCACACACGCATATACGTATATGTATACAATTATAACTAATGAAAAAGGAGGTCATGAATTTGAAGGAAAGTAGAGATAAGAACTTGGGAGATTAGAGAGGAGGTCAGAAATGTTACAATTATGTTGTAATCTAAAAAAAAGAAACAAAATATAAAAAGATATAGTGGTAATCTGAAGGCATTTTAAGGGAAATGTGCATGAGAGGGCATAAATTTCTTCAAGAGTGACAGATTAAGGCCAGAGGCATTTTATTGTAATAATATGACATATTGTTTATTGTTGAAGTACATGAAAAAGTTTCTCACCTGGCCCCTGAGTTGTTTCAGGAAGCTAAACCATTGTAAGTAAAATTAAAACACTGCACATCTTCTACCTCACATCTTATACAAGTCTCATCTTTTCCCTGCTTCTGGAAGCTCTAGCTTGTCTTGTTCTGCATGGTATCTTTCCAGCCATTGGCCTTCTGCTCTGCTCAGTGCTTTTACTTGAGTCATTTGATATTTGCTTTGTATCACTTGTTATTACTGTTGACATCTCAGTATCAATTCTAAGAAGTGGCTTTCAGATGACCGGAAGACTACAGTCACTCCTTATAAAAGAGGAGACAGTGGCTTCTGTCAAAGAAAGCAGATGACTCAAGAGTAATCAAGCACATGGTAATGAAGATGAATCTGAGCAAGTCTGGTACTCAGAAGATAAGCTACAGTGGATTTGCATAAAATTAAATGTTGTTAGTCACAAAGGTGAATAGCTTCATAGCGGTCACATTTATTAGTGTGAACTTTGCTTAGTTATTCATGTGCTATTTTGAGAGTTAACCTTAGATCATTCTGAGGGGGGTGAAATGTATTTACCAAGATAAAGAAAAAGTAGAAAAGATAGTTTGTGGAGGGAAGGAAGCTTAACTTTGGATAAATTTGAGAGCTTGATGGAAAGACATGAATCTGTCAAGACATGCTCTACAAACTGCTTCTAGGGAGGTTCTTGTATCCAAAAGGGGAGATTTTAAATGAAATGGTTTATAAAATGCCACCTTCACCCATAGTATTAGAATGACACATAGAGAATTTGCCTAAAAATGAGGCGGCTAGATTTTATAAACATCTAATGCTGTGGAGACTGTAAATATTAAGACTATAACTAATACTTTAAAACAGTGATTTTCAAGGAGACACTAAGAAGGGGGTCAAGACTAGAAAGAACAAGGAGCTACTGGCTTAGTGAACAGAAACTAGGAAGTTCTAAATACCTTACTATGCACAGAAAATATAGAGATAACAACACATTCAGTTGGAATGTCAGTATTAGCAAACTGTAATAATTGTACTTGTTGACCAATTTAAAGTACATCCAATATCCTTTGATTGGCTGGCTTTTCATTAAAAATGAAGGAAGTCAGGGAGAGTTTATTTCATTCAGGTCATATTTACTGACTAGGTTTCATGGATGTATACCACTGATAGTCTTGTGATAAAATGGTGCAGAGAAAAAATTAACTTCCACCTTCACACAGCTTAGAAGCAAGTGAAAAGACTTTAATAAAGAAATTAAACAAGTCCCTGTATAATAAACATTGTGTTAAGTCTAGAGATTTAGAATATAGGAAGCTGCAATGTGAAGAGGGAAGACGGCTTTTCTTATAAATGGGAAGAGAAATAGCTTTGCCAAATCAGAACTGAGAAGTATTATATAAGGCAGGAATAGGGCTTAGAGAAGGTGAAGAAGGCAAAGACAAGGAACACCGACTAACCTCAGCCCTGAATTGCTCAGTGTTATTTTTATTACAAGTGGCAATAATGTTTGAAATTGATTTTCCATTAGAGATTAGATTGTTAATAACTAAGAGCTGTTTCCTATTATTCAACCAACTCTTCCTTCCAAACTCCTTTCTTCTCTTTTCATCTCGTCTTGTCTCATCCCATCTCTTCCCTCTCTCCTCTTTCCCCACCCCTCCTTGTCCATTACTTTCTTTCTTGAACAGGGTTTCATTGTGTAGCCTTTGTGGTTTGAATGCGAGCTGTACCCAATAGGCAGATATTTGAACTTTTGGATCTCAGTTGGTAGAGTTATTTTGGGAGACTGGACACTTTAGGAGGTAGAGCTCCATTGGAGAAATGGCTACCAGGGTGGGTCTTGCAATTCTATTGCTTGACCCCACTTTTTATCCACTTACTGCTTCATGACTATGGATGAAATGTGGTCAACTGCTTCACATTTCTGCCACTGCAGTATCCCTCCACATTGGACAGGATCCATACTCAAACTGTAAACCCAAATGAGCCCTTCCAACCTCAACCAGTCTTTTCTCAGGTATTTCATCATAGCAACATCAACAACAACAGAAAGCAAGCAACACTGGCATGAAGCTGTCCTCATACTATGTAGCCTAAACTGTCCAGACACTCACAATCCTCTCTCCTCAGTTTACCTATTCTTGTGATTACAGGAGTTAATTAACTATCATTCCTGGGTTTTTGCCCAGATGATTATATCTGTCCACCTCTTCTTCTCCTCCATTCCCTTTTGATGTTCTTTCTAATTTTCTTTCCCCTTTGTTTTTTCTTTATTTAATTTCCCCTGTGCAAGTGATTGAACCAAGAAACTCACCAATGTTAAAAAAATGTTTAACTACAATGTTAAAAACTACTGGGTTACATCTAAAGCCTGGAATTTATCTTTCTTATTCTTTCCTTTCCTTCTTTCCTTCCTTCACTCTTATTGTGGTATTTTATTAATCCTTTGAAAATTTCATACAAAATATTTGAAACATATCTCCCTCTAACTTCTCCTATTAACACTGGGTTGACCTACATACTCCCCCTCCCCCCCCCTTTTTTAATCTTTCCCCATGGAGAATGTCTAACCAGTGGTCCTTAGTGTAATTTGATCCATTGTTAATCTTGCACATAACTATAAATTTAAAATTTAGTTTCCGAAGTTCTTTATAAATTTCCTTTCTTTCAAAGAAAATTCAGCATATATTCTTGTAAATCACTGAGGGTAGTCATTTGAAAAACAACTGTCCAAACTCCCATTTGCTTATGTTTTAGTCCATTTTATTGTAACACAAAGAGATCAACTACTGTCATAAGAGAGTCAAAAGACAGTTTCTGATTTTAAGGTTCATGTGATATGCTTGCATGCAATGTTCAACTGATCTCCACAGGCCTGTCTGTGAACCCTAAAAGGAAATGCGAATTAAAGTAAAAATATAGTAGTACGTTCACATCTTATGCTGTGCCTATGTAAATCTAACTATACTGTGAGTTTCTATAGTCATATCAACTATACTCATAGAAATTATTGAAGAGAGATGCTCATAGTTAGGAGATAAGAAAACAGGCAAGCTCACAAGATTATCAAGAAGTAACTCTGAAGCTCAAGCTGGACATTATCCTCTCACTTCTCCATCCTCCTGGAGGGAAGTAATGTTTATCTGTCAGTCCTAAAAACCTTCAGAGTTTATAGCAGAATGTCATTCTAGACATTATCTTTTCAGAAAATGTTCTTTCTCTACCTTCCAGTTCTCCATTCAGTCTCTTCTTTATCTACATGAAGTCATTATTCATTAAATGTTGGTAAAATTCAGGAAAACTTACTATTACTTTTATTATTACCAGTATGACTTGGATTCAAAGGTTAAAAACTTAATGAGAAATACTTGACATAACAACTCTCTTTGTTACAATATTATGCATTTTTTACCCTTAAATCCTGAAAGAAGCGAAAGCTGAGCTGATGGATTCTCTTGGTTTAATTTCCCGTTCTCACAGTTTAAGAGCCAAGGAACAGGTGGAAGGTCACAATTGACACAGTAAGTTAATTTGGGTTTTAGAAAGATTGGTCGCAAATAAGGGTTGGCTTAGATGTCATTACTTCTGTCCCCTTTTTCTTAAAACTAAGTCAGCGTGAAAGTGCAATATTCACAGTGATGAGAGACACTGAATTTACAGAAGATTCATATCATTGCTACCTTTCAATCTTTATTCTCAAAGATGCATAAAATTATATGGTAATCTAAGTATTGAGCAGGAGAGATCATAATTGACATTTCTGATCTACTAGTGCAGGGCTATAAATCATATAATTTTATATCTCTGCAGGTACATTAATCTAAAATCCATTTGAGGCAGTAGGATTTTAATAATGATATACATATTAGATTTTTCCCCTAACTGAATCTTTTTCTATAGTTATTTTAAAACCTGTATTTTTTTACTATAGGGAAAAAGAAAGGAAGAAATTTTTGAAATAGAAGAAAATGAAAAGCATATGTAATCACAGCTTTGCTTGTAAAATTTTAACAGGTTAAATCTGTGCTGAACAGAAGGTCATGTTCAAAGAGACATAATCATGAAGTTGAATTAACAATCATTTCCAGGCTAAAATGAAAAATATTGAATTTGACCATTCTCATCAACTCAGGTAATTGCAGGAATTTGACATTTAGCATAAAACCCAGTTCTGCTATTTTGCCTGAATTCATTAGACTATTTAGTGAAATAATCTGATGATTTACTCAAAGTTGTATTGCTGTAGTTAATGAAAAATAATGGTCACTTCAGTGTCCTTTTAGTAATTGCTAAAAGCAATCTCCATAAATATACATAATTTAACAAGAAAATATTGATACATATATATGAAAATAGGGCAAAAGAATAAGAGAAAAAGTGTAAAAATCAAATTAAATCCCATAATGTCTTAAATGTAAAATAAGAATAGATTAGAAATTTAGATCTGAACTTTTGACAGACCAGGCTAATGTAGAGACACTGCTAGCCACATAATTGTGTCTTTATGGGGAGATTAATTGGTTGTATAATGCAAACTAAATAGTTCTAGTACCATAATGAATATGAATTTTTACGTAATAGAGCAAACACCTGGCCAGCACTCTTTAAAACCCCCTCTCTTATCTATCATGGTTAGGTTAATACATAGCATTCTTCAAGATGTTATCCATAGCTAATATGTAAAATTACAGGACATTTTATTTATGTAAACACATAACAATATTAAGAGCAAATAACTTCATAAAATACCAATAGCAGTAATAACAGCAGAGAGTTATTTGATGCCTACCTCTTATATATATATGGTATTAAAATATATGCATTTCTATACATAAAAATAATATTTATTGCTATTACCTAGATCTTCTACATCTTTTAAAACACCTATGTAGAAGATAAAGCCTTTTTACTTAATGTTTTTCAGTAAATCCCTTTTACTTAAGTTTTTAGGTTGATACTATTTGGAAAGAGTGAAATATTTAAATAGCTGGACTTTAGGTCTTGAGAAGCACACTGTTGAAGAGGACAGCAGGACTCCACCCCTTTTCACCCACTACTTCTATCTCTCTGTCGTAACAATAGCATCCTGCTATAGCACTCACACCCTGGCAATACCACCCCATCATAAGACAAAGAAATATGCCTAGAAACCCTCCAAAATGAGCCAAAATATACCTTCTATTTAAAGTTTGTAGTATTAGTGTTTTGCTGTGTACTAGAAACATATATCTGTGCATATTTGTAATTTCATATCTAATTAATAATTTAAGGAAGCTGTTATCATAGACTTTTAAATAGTCCAAAAGACTCAATGTGGTATGGTAGTGTGATAGTATAATAAAATGATCTCTTAAATATGAAAGGAGTAAACTAAAGACTAGATATATTTTCCTGAATAGCAAACCATTCTTTCTATCCAATCTAAATGAAACTAAATTTGAAAAACTTGTTAAAAATGTAATAATGACACTTTTAAGTTTAAAAAAATTAGATATCCTTTTAATTTTTTAAATTTTCAATTTACTTGAACATTAAGACATTATTCTCAAGCTAGATTCCTTATTGAACATATAAATTTTTAGTGTAATATGTTCTGATTATGGTTTTCACTCCCCCAACGCTTCCCAGATCCTCCTCATTTCTCCACTCACACAAATTGACACCAATTTTTCCTTTTTCTTATTGGGACACAAACAGGTATCTTTAAAAGTTGTGATAATAAAATAAAATTAGATAAAATAAAAACAAACAAAAGTAGGACAAACAAACAGAAGAAAAAGAGCAAAGGAAAGGCCCAAGAAACGTATATAGACAGATATACACATTTGCATAATCGAAATGCCATAAATTACAAAGTCAGAAACCATAATATATACAAAGGACCTGTGTGTGTGTGTGTGTGTGTGTGTGTGTGTGTGTGTGTGTGAGAGAGAGAGAGAGAGAGAGAGAGAGAGAGAGAGAGAGAGAGAGAGAAACCCTGACAAAACATTATGAAACAAAATCTCTCCAAAATGCTATTGAGTTCAACAATTGGACATGTGGGCCTACCCTCCAGTTCCAGGAATGGTTTACATCTAATCAAGTTGTTGGCCAAAGGGGGCACCATAGGAAACCCTAAATAACACAAGCTATTGCTAAACCTTTTGTTTACTCTCCACAAACTGATGATAAGGCCCTATTGCTTAAGACAACACCTATACAAATCACTGAACATAGAGAAGTCAAACTGATGCCTACCTACATCCTGAGTAGTGTTCAAGGTTACAGGAAATTACATGCTACCAGATGAGAAAGTTAAACACGATCATAGCTACAAATCCTTTGATCTACAATGATGACTGGCCTGCAGGATATCCTAGGACAATAGTGGCACAGAGATTTTAGGAGTAGTTGGATTTTAGTGTTGCCCCCCAACACTTCTTGGGTGGGCAAGAACCTGAGACCAGATAATCCCAGGACCTAGGGGAAAACCAAACACTATTGTTCTACTACAGGAACATAGCTATAAAATGACTACTACAGACCTTCTGCTGTATTCATAGATCAGTGTCTTGCTCAGCAACCACCATTAAAGAAGCTTCCTCATACAGTAGATAGAAACTAACACAGAGACTCATCACTGGATAATGTAAAGAGAATAAGATACCTTGAAGCACTCAGGATGAACTGGGTTGTGTTTATCCAATCTTTCCCCTCAAGCCACAGGAAACCCTGCAGAAGAGGAGGCTTGTTTGCTTGCTTGATTATTTATATATATATTTGGTTATAGGGAGAAAAACAAGGGGGAAAAAGGAAAGCAATGGAAGGTAGATGTAAGACATAAATAAAAAACAATTCAGAGAAGAGAAAATGGAACTGATAATGGAAATACGCAGAGTAAAGATTTGCCCATTAACCCAACAACATAAAATGAAAATCAGAATGAGTTGCATGTCATCCCCATCGGATTGAGACAAAGGGGAAGAAGCTTGACAGTGACACATGTCAGAAGGGGCTGAATTAATGAGAAAATGAGACAGACCTGAACAATGTTAGCACCATAAAATTAAGAAATCTAAATAATATAAAATAATGATAGTTACTATTTAGTATATTCCATGTGCATCATGAACTCCCCAAATAGCTTAGGGAGTATTTAATACAATTATCATCAAAAATATTAATCATTTTTTTTAAAAATTGCCTAGTAATTAATAGAATGTATCACACTAAGCATTTCTTGACACCAAAATGACTAAATTATTAATCCTCCCAGAAAACATTTTTCAACTATTGGCCCAGTTAGTGTGGCTGCTTTGGTGTTAGGTGAGCTGACACATAGTTCATAATTATCTACAGAATGTCAATGGTAATGTCAGTTAATATATGAAATCTGATAAGGGTGGACAATGAGTGAGGAAAATCTTCATGAAATTAAAATTAAGTCTTGGCAGTATTTTGAAAGAAGACTCCAGTCAATGCCAAGGAAAGGTGTCTTGAAAACTGCACAACATTGTCATCCTGATCTACAGCACAAGACTCATGGCTCCCTCCCCTCCCACTAAAATAGATGAGTGTTTCTCATTCCCCTCATGTTCTCTTACAACTAATTTCTTATTCTGTTAGTGAGATGAGCATCCCTTTAGGGAACAGTTGGAGGAATCATCTTGAAATAACTATTAGAGACAGACAAGTTCCTTCACTGGAGGTCAAATAGCATTTGTTTCTTAAGCAAAATTACTCAAAACACAAGAGTATAGTAGAGATCAAAAGAAGGCTGTGGTCTGGGCAAGGCCTCCAGCGTTTCCATTCTGATTTTCTTTTACTATTCATTGATGCCATTTCCACAGCCCATACAGCATCTGCCTCTCAAAATCTAAATGCTTGTGACTTTCAAAACCCTCTTTTTTAAAATTACTATTACAAACATGAAAGGAATATTATAATTATGGAACATTTATGTTCTCATATGGACTATACCCTATTTTAACTAAGGAATAACACTTTTATAAAGCCAACGTTGCATCCATGTAGAAGTGTATCTTTATTGAATGATTGAAATCTGTGTCTTGCTGGAGGAAGGCAATCCCAGTAGTTGTGTGTTCTCTGGTGTATGCAATACCTGACTCACCTTGGGCTTCTCCCTCCAATCAGCACTATCCTCCTTCTATACTTCCAAATAAGCGGCCATGAAACTTATAGAAAGACAAAGGAAACTATAGGATCACACAGAGGCATGTGTGCAGATGTACATTAAAATGTAATAAGAAAGGGAATAGGTAGAGAAGAAATGGAAAGAAAATAAAATATATACACAGACAGTGATGTAGAGGTTTAAAAAAAACAGAAGACAAAGTTATAGTAAAATGGAAATTAAATCTTTCAGTATAAAATCAGGTTG
This sequence comes from Rhynchomys soricoides, assembly GCA_019843965.1. Classification (NCBI taxonomy): domain Eukaryota; kingdom Metazoa; phylum Chordata; class Mammalia; order Rodentia; family Muridae; genus Rhynchomys; species Rhynchomys soricoides. The sequence goes on along the minus strand of JADRCH010000133.1, from coordinate 943,763 downwards.
ATTTAAGGATCAATTAACATAATTAAAAAGTAACCAAAATCAAGAGGATTAAGAATGAGATGACAGACAGGTAAGGAAAACTGTGGGGCAGAAGAAAATGACTAGTCACAAGAACTGAGAGCCCACAGAACTCTGGATTCTGTCAGGTTTCACCCTTCCCAGGCCACACCATATGTTATTCTCATGAACAGGGAACAGTCATGTCTAAGTACCTGAACGTACTCAGCTGTCCTTTAAGGGCCAGGCTTATAGAGCCATAATCAGAAGTAGTGAAGACATGGGTTTCTAACACACTGACTCACTCATCTGTTTACAATTGAAGACAACCAGATGGATTGGGAACATCAGTTGGATGTTTCCAGGATGATTTGTATTCACAGGTGTTTAGGACAAAGCTTGGCCAGTGCCTTCTTAATCTTGGGGACCGTAACTCACGTGAGGATCCTGATAATAGGTGAAATAAAAGCTTTCTGATTGTTTAACACTGCCAGTGAATTAAAACCACATGTGCAATGAATCTGAGGGTTTTCTGACCTTGCTTACCCACACTGTGCTTGTATTTTCACAAAAGCCTGGGCTCTGAACATACAACTGTGGGCTTTATACCAAGTGTGTAATCATACCACCCAAAGCCAGGAAACCCTGTCTCAAATGCTAGGCGTGGATCAGCACTATTGTCTATTAACAATTACAGTATTTAAATTGTACGTGCAAAAGTTTTCTGCTCTTACAGAAACAATGATTTAATTACGAAAAAAATACATAGTCACTTTCTACTCTCATTCTTCAGCATGTAGTATCAAATTAGTATATTTGGGTATTATAGTAAAAGGTTTAATTTTAACACTTTGTTTTTTAATTAATGACTTAGGTTTCATTTCAAAAAGCATTTAATATTGTTGGCTTGAGATAAGGACAGACATATTAATAGTTTCTGAAGTGGCCTTGAGTCTATTTTTGACTTTTTATACCATGTATGTTATGTGAATGATTATAAATATCAAATCAAACTATTAATAATTTCTGAAAATTTTAAAATGCTCTATACCTTGCAATATCAAGTATAAAATTATGAATTAACTCTGTCTAGAGAAATAATCAACTTTACTTATTTTATTGGCTTTTGATTTTAAGAACTGGTAAAAAAAAATATGTCCACAAAAATTAGTAACTAGAATTTTTTCATACAATATATTTTGATTATCCACCTTCCCTTCCCTGAAGTCTTCTCACATCCTACTCACCTCTTACCTACCAAAGCCATGTCTACCATTTATCTGTCCATTGTCTATCTAATCTCTCTCTCAAACAAAAATCAGGAAAAACAACAAAAACATTAAAACATATAAACTAAAACTAAACCAATATGACAAGCAATGCCAAACAAAATATGTATGCAAAAAACCCACAGAACATGTTTTGTGTTGATTAATTATTCCTGGGCCTAGAGCTTACACTGGCATGTGGTAGATACACCTGGCGGCACTTCATAGAAGAAAACAGATTTTCCCTTTCCCAGCAAGTATCAACTACAACTAGATTCTTGATGAGAGTGGGACTTTATTTATATCTACTTCCCCTTCTCATTGAGATTTTTGTCTGATTTGAATGTGTGCAGGTCTTGTCAGTGTTGTAACAGTCTCTGAGTTCATTTGTGTGTCATTCCTATGGTAGCTAGAAAATGCTATTCCCTTAGAGTTTCCAGCCATCTTTGTCTCTTATCATCTCACCTCATCTTCAGCATAGATTCTTAGCCTTAAAGGGCAAAGTTTGAGATATACATCCCACTTAGGACTGAGTGCTCAAAATCTCTCACTGTGCATTGTCAAGGTGTGGCTCTTAGTGCTCATTATAATCTACCTCAAGAATAAACTTTTAATGAGATCAGTGGTTATCTGAAATAGGGGTATAGCAATATATTATTAGCAGTCATTTGATTGTTTTGCTCCTTTAGCAGAATAATACTAGCAGTTTCCCTCTCTGCTCATGAGCTATCTACTCTCAGATTCTTGTAAAAGGATTATTTCAAAATACATTCATGATCTGTCTGATTTATATAACTAATGTAAAGGGGTGTGTGTGTGTGTGTGTGTGTGTGTGTGTGAATTTGTATAACATTGTGCTAGTACCTGCGAAGACAAGAAGAGGGGTCAGATCTCTAAAATCTGAAATTACTGATGGTTATGAATTGTCTGATGTGAGTACTTGGACCTGAATTCTTGTTTTTTTCAAGAGTGGCAAATGCTCTTAAGTCTTCTTTCCTCTCCTGTTCTTTATATATATATATATATATATATATATATATATATATATATATATATTATATACACCAATATTTTTAGCTTCTTCAAAATTTGCTAGAGTAAAAAGAGATTATAAATGGGAAAACCACGCAAGAATCTCTGCACTGTAGGATAGTCTGTATGGCAATCCTTTCACTAATGGAACATCCATGGATAGCAATGAGCACTCTGTCTGTGATAGCTTCTTCACCAAGCTGTTAAAGACTTTTTCTAGGCAGAGGATCCATGAGTGGTCCAAGGGAATTAGATGCTACCTGTTAAGCAAACTTGGAATAACATTCAATGTTCCCTATGCTCACTACGACTCCAACTTACAGGCATGATATACAAAGCAGAAATTTGACAAACATATAGAGCAGAAACAAGGATAATCAAACCACCCTAACTCAAACAAGACTTTGTTTTGCTATCTGACTGCTCTTAGGAGTAAAAAGCAGAGATTCTGTAGGAATTTGAAGCAAGACAATGAAAACTCTACATTAATCGTCTGGGAGTTTATAGTAGTGGAACTGCTTGCCTGCTTCCGCACTTCACAGGATTATTACATGGATGAAAGTCGCCACACTCTACTTAAAGCTGAATTAGAGGTCACTGCTTTTCTTCCTCATAGAGAGTAATTGTTGCAAATGGATGCTTCTCTGTAGTATTCTAATTTAGTCATCTAAATAAGGGCACAGGACAATGAGTTAGGAACTGAAAGTGCTTTTCCATGTTGCCTAATGGAATTCAAGTGTGCTGACCTTCTGACCATGATGTAGAAGTGTAATGATTTTAAAATTACTTTTGCCTGCTGAGTTGTATGTTTTCGCCTGGGAGTAACTAATTATCATTTTAAACTGAGCCGATTATGTAAATGAACATGCTTGCTAGTTTATTCCTAACTTGGTATATACAAAGAAATCTTGGAATATCTTCTCACATGAAATGAACTAAATACCAGTGAAAAGGATGAGATCATCTCAGTGCTGAATACTCTTTTGCATAAAGCTGTTCTGATATATAGACTAGAATATACTTCAGAAAAAGAGTAGATTGACATATAATTGAAGCTTCCATTCTTTGCTTTTCCTTAATCTTAGATTTTTCTTTTGGAGGCAATAATACCCATCATTATTTTCTTGATTTTTTAAAACTAAACTCTGATATTTGGAATACATTGCCCTGTTAAGAAGGGTTTGTCATATTAGTTCCTCTAACAGAAAAAACAAATACAGGAGTATGCTGTGGGGGGGGGGGCATATAGATAGGGTGCACTGGAGACACTAACAGACCAACCCAGAGCCCATAATGATGGGTTGAGTCTGGGATGATGGTTTATGATGAGGGTTGAGTGGAGAAGAGAAAATTAGAGAGTGGAAAGGAATTTTAATTAGGATTACACCTGTAAATAGCATATCTTACTTTCCTAGTTATTATTGCAAGCATGGACTGTGGATATAGGGAACACAAACTAAATTATGTTCAAAGATGTTTTATACTCTTCCCCTTGACATTCACAGGTTCACATAACATAAGCATCCTCCTCGGGAATGTCATCTTAGTGGTTAACCTGCTCCTGTCCTGTCCTGTCCTGCCTAGTGTTTTCTGAAATGCTGTGACCCTTGGTGATTATGTGGCTTGGAGACCATTTACTTTTAAAAATAAAATTAAGCCCATATGTTTTTCTTCTGATCCTTAGCACATTTAGACAAGCACATGCCTAAATTTTATATCTCCTGTTGCTATGCTTGACATTCCTTTCCTGAGTTAGAGGTAGATTCAAAGGAATAGACCTGGGATAGTCACTATCATCCAACAAATATGTGTACAAGAAACATTGAAAGAGAAACAGGAAAAGAGAAAGGATGAGGTATTCAAAAGGAACAGTGAGGAGTTCCCTCCATTAGATTCAACTCTTTATCATTCAACCGACCATGAAACCCAATACAGACACTAAGGTAACAACAGACAGCCTTGGTTGATATGCAGAAAGAAACTGATGTCCTTAGCTCATTTTCTGTTGTCATAGCAAAATACCTGAAACTAGGTATGATACAGAAAGGAGAAGCTTAATTAGTTCACACTTTTAGAAGTCCAAAAGGATGGTGTTAGCACTTGTTAGTTCCTGATGAGCACCATTTGGCTACCACACACCTTTATAAGTAGACCAGAGTCAAAGCCAACAAGGAATGACAAGGTGAGACAAGAAGTTAAATGCCTGGTAAGGATCAAGCTGCAGGCTTTTTGCAACAACCTATTCTGGTAGGAATTAGATCATTTCCTCACTCTCACAGCTCCACTGATCCATTTCTAGGCAAAACTCCCTTATCTGCTTGCACCACTTTAGACTTCTTAAAGTTTCTATTACACCAGCACTGCCACACACAGGACCAAGATTCCAGCACAGGAAAGTAGTGAGAATAAATTCAAACTATATCCAGGCCATAGCATCATCAAATATTTTTTAAGCACTTAAATGTTAACTGGGAATTTTTAATGAAATGAACTATGTCAGCCCCATCTCCACTCTACCTACAAGGTGATAAAAGTAGACATTCTCAACCTTCAATGACTTCACCAATCATAATTCCCAAGTCACATCTTGATTTATAAACACTGCTAATAAATGGTGCTGTAAAGGACCACAAATTCAAATGTTCTCTCAAGAGAAAAGATAATCCCAGTCAGTAACAATGAACGCTACTTTAAATGATATATGCTTTTACTGTAACTTAAATAAGCATGAAACATTTGCCTAAAATTATCCAGTGTGAAAGTCACAAACCAGCCTAAATCAATTCATTTTAGTCAAAATTTCTATTATCTCAATGTCAAACTAAAGTAAATGTGAGACATATTCAATGCATTCCTATTGATTGACTAGGTTCAAGTAAGTCAATACAATTCAATTCAATCAAGCAAACTTTTATTGAGTGTGAGCTCTGTGTCTGAAATCTTGGTAAATATTAGAAAGAAGAAATATTAGGGCACATGTTTAATTTTTTCTTTTTCTTTTCAAGTGTAAGCATGCATTAAGAAAAGTAGAAGAGAGCAAAGACCACACCGTTCTTACTGAAGGCCGGGTGTGGCAGTACTTTAACCTTTAAACGACTATATCTGATGCAGGTGAATATGTATTTGGAAGTCTTCACCAAATCATACTTTTCTCTTCCATAGGGATTAGGAATGTATAAAAGCAAAAACTCTATTATCAAGAATGACCAAAATGGACAGAATAGCATTCATAGTTTTGTCAAAGTTTCTTATTTGGTTTGTTCACCACACAGCGGGAAAATTTCTGAATTAATAGTAGAAAAGTCTATATCCGTATCCCTTTAAGACATTAAATGGACTTGAACTGTGTCCATAAATTTTTTGCTACTATATTTCTCCATCTACAAGTAGACAGGTTAGATTGGACAAATAGAATGTTATGACTTACTTGTAGAACAATATTTTAATTGACATTGACTTTCCTAAAGAGGAAGCTTGAGCTTTCTCTTCCCTGTGCTAGAGCCAGCACAGCACTCAATGGACAGGCCACTTCGGCCCCATCACCTCCAGAAGCAGTGCTGAGGGCCTTCACCATGGAGATGGCCATGGTCCCAGGCCCAGACTGGGCAGCTGAAGGGGAGAAGCAATGAAGACACTGCTCAACAAAGATGCTGCTCGCAGTGAGACCATGATGGGAGAAGCAGCACCACCTAGGTTCAGGCAGCGATGCAACTTGGGCAGTGTTGGCTGCCTGCCAATCACTGCCTGGGGAGGAAGCACAGGGTAGGCCCAACACTTTGGTGCTTCTCGGTCATTTGATATTCCCCAGTTGAAATTTCTCTATTAAGCTCTGTACCCCATTTTTGATAGGGTTATTTGATTATCTGAAGTCTAACTTCTTGAGTTCTTTGTATATATGGGATATTAGCCCTCTATCAGATGTGGGATTGGTAAAGATCTTTTCCCTGATGGTTGCCATTTTGTCCTATTGACAATGTTCTTTGCCTTACAGAAGCTTTGCAATTTTATGAGGTCCCATTTGTCAATTCCTGATCTTAGAGCATAAGCCATGGGTGTTCTGTTCAGGAAATTTTCCCCTGTGTCCATGTGTTCGAGACTCTTCCCCACTTTCTCCTCCATAAGTTTCAGTGCATCTGGTTTTATGTAGAGGTCCTTGGTCCACTTGGACTTGAGCTTTGTACAAGGAGATAAGAATGGGTTGATTTGCAACTTTCTATATGCTGACCACCAGTTGAGCCAGTACCATTTGTTGAAAATGCAGTCTTTTTTCCACTGGACAATTTTAGCTCCTTTGTCAAATATCAAGTGACCATAGGTGTATGGGTTCATTTCTGGGTCTTCAATTCTATTCCATTGATCTTCCTGGCTGTCTCTGTACCAATACCATACAGTTTTTATTACTATTGCTCTGTAAAACAGCTTGATGTCAGGGATGGTGATTTCCTCAGAAGTTCTTTTGTTATTGAGAATAGTTTTTGCTATCCTGGGTTTATTCTTATTCCAAATGAATTTGCAAATTGCTCTTTCTAACTCTATGAAGAATTGATTTGGAATTTTGATGGGGATTGCATTGAATTAGTAGATTACAAGATGGTCATTTTTACTATATTAATCCTGCCAATCCATGAGCATGGGGGATCATTCCATCTTCTGAAATCTTCAATTTCTTTCTTCAGGGACTTGAAGATTTTGTCATACAGATCTTTCACTTGCTTGGTTAGAGTCACACCAAGATACTTTATGTTGTTTGTGACTATTGTAAAGGGTACCATTTCCCTAATTTCTTTCTCAGCCTGTTTATCCTTTGGGTAGAGGAAGGCAACTGATTTGTTTGATTTAATTTTACATCCAGGCACTTTGCAGAAGTTGTCTATCAGCTTTAGGAGTGCTCTGGTGGAATTTTTCAGGTCATTTAAGTATACGATCATATTATCTGGAAACAGTGGTATTTTGACTTCTACCTTCCAATTTGTAACCCTTTGACCTCCTTTTGTTGTCTGATTACTCTAGCTAGAACTTCAAGTACTATATTGAAGAGATAGGGAGAGAGTGGGGAGCCTTGTCTATTCCCTGAATTTAGTGGGATTCCTTCAAGTTTCTCTCCATTTAGTTTGATGTTGGCCACTGGTTTGCTGTATATTGATTTTTTTATGTTTAGGTATGGGCCTTGAATTCCTAATCTTTCCGAGACTTTTAACATGAAGGGATGTTGAATTTTATCAAATCCTTTTTCAGCATCTACTGAAATGATCATGTGGGTGTTTTTTTCTTTGAATTTATGTAGTGGATTATGTTGATGGATTTCCATATATTGAACCATCCCTGCATCCCTGGGATGAAGCCTACTTGATTGTGATAAATGATCGCTTGATGAGTCCTTGGATTCGGTTTGTGAGAATTTTATTGAGTATTTTTGCATCAATGTTCATAAGGGAAATAGGTCTGAAGTTCTCTTTTTTTGTTCGGTCTTTGTGTAGTTTAGGTGCAAGTACAATGGTGGTTTCATAGAATGAATTGGGTAGTGTTCCTTCTGTTTCAATTTTGTGGAATAGTTTGAAGAGTATTGATAATAGGTCTTTTTTGAAGGTTTGATAGAATTTTGTAGTAAGTCCATTTTTTTTTTGGTTGAGAGACTATTAATGACTACTTCTATTTCTGTAGGGGTTATAGTACTGTTTAGATGGTTTATCTGATCCTGTTTTAACTTTGGCACCTGGTATCTGTCTAGAAAATTGTCCATTTCATCCAAATTTTTCAATTTTGTTGAGTATAAGCTTTTGTAGTAGGATCTGATGACTTTTTTTGAATTTCCAGTTTCCGTTGTTATGTCTTCCTTTTCATTTCTTATTTTATTAATTTGGATATTGTCTCTGTGCCCTGTGGTTAGTCTGGCTAAGGGTTTATCTATCTTGATTTTCTCAAAGAACCAGCTCCTGGTTTTGTTGATTCTTTGTATAGTTTGGTTTCTATTTGGTTGATTTCAGTTCTGAGTTTGATCGTTTCCTGCTATCTAATCCTCTTGGGTGTATTTGTTTCTTTTTGCTCTAAAGCTTTCAGACTCTTTCCAGTTTCTTTTTGCAGGCATTTAGATCTATGAGTTTTCCTCTTACCACTGCTTTCATTGTGTCTCATAAGTTTTGGTATGATTTGTCTTCATTTTCATTATATTCTAAAAAGTATTTCATTTCTTTCTTTATTTCTTCCTTGACCAACTTATCATGGCATAGAGCGATATTCAGCTTCCATTTTTATGTGTGCTTTCTGTTGTTTTTGTTGGTATTTAAGGCCAGCCTTAGTCTGTGGTGATCTGATAGGGTGCATGGGATTATTTATTGTATCTGTTGAGGCCTGTTTTGTCATCAATTATGTGGTCAATTTTAGAGAAGGTACTATAAGGAGATATATATATATATATATATATATATATATATATATATTCCATTTGGTTCATAACTTCTGTTAGTTTCATTGTGTCTCTGTTTAGTTTCTGTTTACATGATCTCTCCATTACTGAGATTGGGCTTTGAAGTTTCCCTCTATTATTGTGTGAGGTGAGATGTGTGCTTTGAGCTTTAGTAAAGTTTCTTTTATGAACGTGGGTGGCCTTGCATTTGGAGCATAGATGTTCAGAATTGAGAGTTCATCTTGGTAGATTTTTCCTTTGACCAGTATGAGGTGTCCTTCCTAATCTTTTTTTGGTAACTTTTGGTTGAAAGTTGATTTTATCCAGTATTAGAATGGCTACTCCTGCTTGTATCTTGGGACCATTTGCTTGGAAAATTGTTTTCCAACCTTTTACTCTGAGGGAATATTTGCCTTTTCACTGAGGTGTGTTTCCTGTATACAACAAATTTCTGGGTCCTGTTTCCATATCCAGTTTGTTAGTCTATCTCTTTGTAATGGGGAATTGAGTCCACAGATGTTCAGAGATATTAAGGAAAAGTCATTTTTACTTCCTGTTATTTTTGGTGTTAGAGGTGATATTATGTTTGTGTGGCTATTTTCTTTTGGGTTTTTTGAAAGAAGATTACTTTCTTGCTTTCTCTAGGGTATAATTTCCCTCCTTGTGTTGGGTTTTCCATCTATTATCCTTTGTAGGGCTGGGTTTGTCGAAAGATACTGTGTAAATTTGGTTTTGTCATGGAATATCTTGTTTTCTCCATCTAGGGTAATTGAGAGATTTGTTGGGTATAGTAGCCTGGGCTGGCACTTGTGTTCTCTTAGGGTCTGTATGAGATCTGCCCAGAATCTTTTAGCTTTCATAGTCTCTGGTGAGAAGTCTGGTGTAATTCTGATAGGTCTGCCTTTATATGTTATTTGACCTTTTTCCCTTATTGCTTTTAATATTCTTTCTTTGTTTTGTGCATTTGGTGTATTGATTATGTGACAGGAGGAATTTCTTTTATGGTCCAGTCTATTTGGAGTTATGTAGGCTTCTTGTATGTACATGAGCATCTCTTTTTTTAGGTTAGGGAAGTTTTCTTCTATAATTTTATTGAAGATACTTACTGGCCCTTTAAGTTGGGAATCTTCACTCTCTTCTATACCTGTTATCCTTACATTTGTTCTTCTCATTGTGTCCTGGATTTCCTGGATATTCTGGGTTAAAAGCTTTTTGCTTTCTGCATTTTCTTTGAATGTTGTGTCAATGTTTTCTATGGTATCTTCTGCACCCATGATTCTCTCTTCTATCTCTTGTATTCTATTGGTGATGGTTGTATCTATGACTCCCTATCTTTGTCTGAGGTTTTCAAACTCAAAGGTTATCTCCCTTTGTGATTTCTTTATTGTTTCTATTTCCAGTTTTAGATCCTGGATGGTTTTATTCATTTCCTTCACCTGTTTGATTGTGTTTTCCTGTAATTCTTTAATAGATGTTAGTGTTTCCTCTTTAAAAGCTTCAACCTGTTTACCTATATTCTCCTTTATTTCTTTAAGGGAGTTATTTATGTCCTTCTTAAAGTCATCTATCATCATCATTAAAAATGATTTTAGATCCAAATCTTGCTTTTCCAGTGATGATGTATCCAGGACTTGCTATGGTGGGAGAATTAAGTTCTGATGATGCCAAGTAACCTTGGTTTCTGTTGCTTATGTGCTTATGCTTGCCTCCTGCCATCTGGTTATCTCTAGTGCTACCTGCCCTCACTGTATCTGACTGGAGCCTGTCCTTCCTGTGATCCCGGTTGTGTCAGAACCTCAGAGTCCACCTGCCTCTAGGATCCTATGATTCTAGGATCTTGGGATCCTAAGATCCTGGGTGTGTCAGAGCTCCTGGGATCCTCTGTTCCTGGGATCCCGTGATCCTGGGCATGTTAGAGTGCCTGGGAATGGAGCTTCCTCTGAGTGTTTTGAACTGGCTACTGCTCTGTGTGCAATGGATCCTCAACTGTTCTAAGTGAAGCGGATCCTCTAGAATGGGTCAGGATTTGGTGTCTTCATGGGAGCAGACCGTCTAGGAGTCTGCCCCAGCAAAAGGGACCAGGCAGAAGGGGCGGAAGGGGAGTGGAATTGGGGGGGGGTGAAGTTTTGGTAGATGATGAGTCCACTGGCTTCCCAGTGCCAGCTCTGGGACTTGTTGGGGGAGCCTGGAGGTGTTCTTACCAACTGCTCTGAGTGTAGCGGATCCTCTAAGAGGGGTCAGGATATGGTGTCTTCACAGGAGCAGACAAGCTAGGAGTCTGCCCCAGCAGAAGGGACCAGGCAGAAGGGCATGACTATTATCTTAAAGTCTACTTTCCAGGCCACCTTGAATTCATTCAATTCTATAGAATGTTCATGACATGCTTGACATAAATTAGTCCCATAACAGACATTACTGTTAAGCTACCTAATCAGAAAACAAAATTCATTGAATTTTGTTGAATGAGCTGGTAAGGCTGAAGTCCTCACTCTACCACTGTACGCAAGGATTAAGATTGTTCTGCATAAAAAATCATGCAGTTGTAATCTGAGAAGTTTCACTTAAAAACCTTTTGCTTTTTATTCTTTCTTACTATGCACTTCAAATCAAATGTGCATGTCAATTATTCTCCTATGTTGGCTGCACTCAGTGCATTTCTAAAGACAGATTTTCAGTGCTGACATTAGTCTGCTCCAGTCATTTGGTATTCCTTTTTGAAAATGTCCAGTTATATTCTTCATCAACATTTTCCACCCCAAATCCATACATGTAATAAACAAATATATAGAAACATTTGAGGAACCACATAAAGTAAAAATGGCATCTATGTACAATAACAATTAAAGATCAGTATTCAGGGTGAAAGAATTAAGTCAAGAGCGACTGCAGATGAAAACAAAACTTTAGGACCAGCAAGATGGCTAATCAAATAAAAATGTTCGCAACCAGACTTGATGACAAGTTTGATCTCTGGCACCCACATAATGAAGTAGGGAGCCTACCTCCTAATGTTGTATTTTGATTTCTACACTCATGCTGTGATGTAAATGTGTCCATATAAATGCACACACACACATATATACACACTCACATGTGCACTCACACAGAGAGAGAGAGAGAGAGAGAGAGAGTGATAAAAAGGAACTTTAAATTGATTAATACCACCAAAACATAAGGTATGTTTTTGCTCAAGATAATGCTGTTTAAATAAAATATATAAATTTGTATTTGGCCAAAAAGGAAGTCAATTTTTTTCTCATTGTTAATGATAATGCATAACTTATATCAAAAGAATGTGAATCACGTCACCTTTAGGAATTCCTTTTCCTACTTTGTAAAATGGTGGAAACCCAGGTATTCTTTAAGTATCCTCCATCTTAGGTCCCTTACTTTTTATTTAAGATATTATTTCTTATCTTCAGTCCAATATTTAAGGCAAAAAATGAAATTAGACAGAAGTTTAGGGAACATAGAGTAAATTAAACAAAAGAAAATTACCAAATCCATCTTTCTATTTGATATTTATGCCTTCAGAACTTATTTTCACCTCTTTACTTCTGAGGTTTCCTCTGAGTGAGTAATATCTCATGTATGCTATGACTCAAACACCAGTGTTTTAGCTCTGAGTGTATCAGTGTTGGAGACTGATGGAAACCACACAATGGAGATAGATTATACCTAAAATCTCCTACCCTGCCTTAGGATGAAGAACCTGTGGAGTAGTCAGGAAATAAGAAAGCAGTATAATTATCCTAAGTAAGGACATTCAGAAAGCAAAATTAATTGGAAAAAATTAAGTAGGGACACAACATGGGCAAATTCCACATGTATCAGAATTTTGTTTCTAAACATCACTGAGAGATATTCTTCTGGGAAAAATAACCTTTCCCCATATTGGGTTATAAACAACAATGACAAGCTTGTCCTAAAAAGTAACATGGATAGTGATAATGAGGAAATACAGAATGGACCCATTTGGCTGATTGTTAGAATGGTTGGAGGTGATGCACCATTTTTTTTATTCTTCCCACCCCACAAAAGGAAATAGTGAATTTGAACTCTTAACAATTTGTAAGATGCTGTATGATTTGTATAGGACTTAATGGAACCCGATGATAAAGGTCCTAGCTATTCTTGTCACCATCAAATCCATCTAGTTCAGTAATCACTAAATAATAAACTTAATGAAATGTATTCCTAAGTAATTTACAGAGAGGGAAACACCATAGCATTTCTTTGTGCGTGTGCGTGTGCGTGTGCGTGTGTGTGTTATGAATAGAAAGGCAATAGACCATGTAGCAGCTCTAAAGCCTGATGTGCCTGGTACCTTGTTCTCTGAACTACTGAGAGACCTGGGCGATACTACCTAATGCAATTCTGGATTATCATTCCACGACACCACACTTTATTTTCAGGGTTCAATTACTTTTCATTTCTTCACACTGGTTGGAATCTTCTGAGTGAGTAGGTCCTTGCACTACACCCTTGTCTTTTTTCTTTGATTTTATAGGACAGTTTAAAATTAAGTTCTCAGAATTAATGCTTCCATTTCTTCTTTTGGAAATGTTTTCACCAAAGTAATTTATTTTGTAATATCATTTTGGGGTTCATCAACATGATGGCTAACACCCTGCTGAATTTTTTAAATTGGTTTGTGGAAGTTTCTCCTTTCTATTATTTTTTAATGTTAATGTTGATGCTAACACACTAGGAAATAAGTTCCACAATACCACTTCTGATCTTCAGGGGAATCAGGATTACGATTACGTTTATAGAAGCAAAACCGACATACAATGAGTTTGAATCATTTGTCCAGGTTCACACAGGTTCTCCAACGGCAGTGTCAGTGCAAAATCTCAAAAGAGCTTTGTCACAGTCCAAAGACCCTTTTCTTCATATGGCTTTGGTTTTACTATGCAAAAGTTCACCTTTCTAAGTTTATAATACCATTTAATTAATCAGAATTTAAAATCTAAGACCTATCAGTTTATTTCATACCTTAGAATAGAAGATTTCCGAGAAAGTACTCCAGAATCTGAATTAGCTGTTATTTATAAGAGAAAGATGAGTGTTAAGGATGACTACTTGGGGTATTGTAACTGTTCAACCACATGGTCTCTTCTCTTGAGGAAATGCTAACCAGAACTCATATGCTGCACCACGGGAATGATTTCCCATAAAACCAGGCTCAAAACAGATGAGCTCTGTAACTATGGAAAGTGAGATTCTATCACAACAAACACAATATCACCTAGAAAACATTAACAATTCTTCCCTCATCCCAAACCAATTTCTTCTTACACGTTGGAAAATGATCAAAATACAAATAAACCAAATTAATAAAAGTCCAAAGAGGGCCAAGCTCATGTCTTACTTGAGCTGACCCTCATTAAAGGGTTATTCCTTCAGGATCAATACCATTAATGCCTGACTATGGAGACCTAGCAATCAATGGCAAGTGATAAAGGAAACAGAATCAATAAGCATTAGAAAGACAACAGAGAGTGAAAAAAGACAAATCCAGTGAGAGTGTTGTGCAGGACTGTGCCTGAATGAGAGGCAGGGCACTGCTTGCAAGTTCTTCCAGTTTCACTAATCTAAATTATTTCCTCCAACTGGAAAAGCTAATGTTAGATGCAATTAATATTAAATGTAGATGAAAATATCCTAGTGTAACTTGAGAACTTGATTAGCCTAAAATTTTCCTTAAGAAAAGTTCACAGTCTTCAGTAAACCTTAACATCAGCTTATAAAGCACTGGGATTTTAATGGTCTTACAAAATGGAAGTTCCCTCAGGAGTCTGAGGAATCAAATCATTACAGCATTAGTTTCATGGTATCTATCATTTAGTAATTAATAGTGTTAGAAATACTCTTGAGAACACACAATATCTTGGGTGAAAAGATTGAATGTACAAATAGGCAGCAGGCAGTCCAGGCACGATAGCATAACAAACTCACACATGAAGAAATCTTGCCAGGAAACAAGATGTTTTTCTGCAATAATCACTGTAACAAGCTAGTCTGCTAAAATCAGGATTGTAGGAAGCCAGACTTCTATCCCCAATAACAATTCACATAGATAATACTTATCAGCCTCCACAAACAGAGCTGGATTAATATTTCAAAAGATCATCAATTTTATCTGTGCTTCCAATTTAGAAACAACCTGAAAAGGCACAGTGTGCCACTCCATGATCATGTAGGGTGGCCATAGGTTAGCCCCATGGCCCCTCCATCCCCTTAGGTTAGTCCAATAGTCTCTGTGTCTTCTTATGCTAACAGCTTTCAAAGAATCACACCTGGAGCCTTCTTCTCATGGTCTACTATAAAGCCATGCCACCACTCTGCTTACCCTTGAGTTTCTGACAAAATGCCATTGGTCCTGGATGACTTTTTCTGTGAATAAACATCAGTGTAAGAACACAGATGGTACAGCAGATTAGCCAGGACATAGGAGTAAATGCAGGATATCAATTAGTTTCAGTGAGTGCTCTGATTACAGCCTCATTAAGGTACTTCAAGTAGCTACATACTGGAGTGTAGCTCAGGGGAGGGGGAGGGGAGGAGCAGTTGCCAAGCATGCACAAGCTCCCAGGTTCAAAACCCAGAATCGGAGGAAAGTAAACAAAACAAGCAAGTGCATTAGAAAATCCCAGGTACTATGCATAGTCGTATGAGGGTACCACATCATCTCAGAGATGCTCATCCATGTTACATGTTTCTTCCTCTCCCATCTCTTGTTAGGTTTACAGAAAATAGCATGCAGTTGGCACTATCACAGCTTCTCATTGATAAAGGCTAAGCCACTCCTACAAAAATAAATCTTGAGGCTTCTTTCAGAGAATGTATAACTTTAAGTTACATAATCACAAAGTCATATTTTTTAAAAAATATCTTCCTATAAAAAATGTTTATAATTTATTTTATAAATTATTTTTTTCTTTAATCTAGAAATTAAAGTAAGTATTTTTCATCTTTTGCCCTAGAGTACTGAAATTATAGTCAGTTCTGAGCTAGGTGACTTCAGGATCTCAGCTTCTATATCCTCGGGTTTCATCAGAATCTGGCTGTCTTTATGGGTCTCCATAGTTCTCCTGCAATAACCAAATTATGCGAATATTGTTTGGATCCTATTTTTTCTTCCTATTTGTGGATTTTAACTCCCACTTTCAATGTTATAAAAATTAATATGTTATTTTGTGAAAGAACAACTTCTTTCTCTTAATCTAGTCCTAATATTTTCATGCTGGGAATCAGTTTATTTTTTTTGAAATGTCACACTGAGTCTTCTCTCTCAAACCTCCACAGCGTTCTTACAAATCTCATGTCACCCAGGACAAAATATCCTGCATACTTTATTCATCTGGTGGATTATTTTTAACATAAATTTAACACATCACATTTATTTCTACTGAACCTTATTTCTATATTTATTCCCATTGTTCAGGAAACTTCTGGGCTTTTTCACATCCTTGCTGTAGTCTGTCACACAGATATTGCTTCTTCATGACATCGCTCCCCAAGGCAAATTATTCCATCAGGATCTTAGCCAGGTTCACCTTCTGCTGTGACGCAACTGTGATTGTCATTTGTTAATTTTATTTCCATTTAATGATCTGTTAATATAGATCCCTCATAGCTTAATTCTATTTCCATCTGGTGGAAAGAATATAGGGCATTATCACACTGTCTTGGAAATATAATAGCCTTGGGTCTTCCATAATTAATGACTGTCATCCTCTATCAAAATATATAAACTATCAAGTCAGAAACAGGAGATTGAAATATAAAGGACTAATACAAAATAACTGATTTACTCCAAAACTGTTATTTTATTGTTAGTAAGAAGTATATCCATGTATTTTATGTATAAAATGGTTAATATACATATGTACATTATAGAAGGCAGGGTGAAAATACATTTGTTGATGTTTATCAAACACCATAGGCAGAGACAGTTTATAAGAAGTTTACCTGAGATAAAATAACTGCTTTACTGCAAAACCATCATTTTCATTGTGATTATGAGATTAATACATGGACATGTGTATCCTCTATATAAGTTGATTAATTACACACACACACACACACACACACACACACACAAACACACACACACTCTGATTTAATCAGTCAGTCCAGAAATAAGCTAATGGATGTGTAGTTGATACACAGTAACTACACAAAACAAAAGGAATCAAGAGCGGTGCACTTGCTTCATATGAACTTGGGGAAGGAATGAATACATTCTTGTTAATCAGTATTAATCCTTTTTATGGATAATCAATATTTTATCACCTTCTATTAGGGAGTACCTCACCATCTCAAAAATACCAAATGAATGTGGAACCAAATGAAACTTGGTGTACATATTAAGTAAAATGCAAACAATAGAATTTATTCAATTCATTCAGGAGCCTTGGCTCAGTCCCAAGCCAATCAGTGAGTTCTGCTTTCTCTTTGAATAACAATTATGAGTATATGAAATAATGTTTCAAGTGAATGAAGGACAAGTACAAAGCTTTTGTTCAAACAACTACAAAATTTCTTTTCTACCAACATGGTTCTTGAGATCTACCACTGAAAAGAACATTTTTTTTTTTCAAAAATGAGAAGTAACAATTTAATAGTAAAGCCACCACGAAGAAAGATGTGGGTAAAAACTGAGAAGATCCAGCTGCTCAGGGACAGGTCAAACCATTCAGAACAACAGGTGAGTAATCTGTCTGCCAGCTGAACTGCTCCTCTCCCCAGACCCAGTTCCCTAAGTTCCATCCTTTTAAAAAAAAAAAAAATTATTGATTGTTTGTGAGTTTCACATTATGCATCCTAGCCCTACTCATCTCCCCATCCCCTTGAATCCACCCTCAACCCTTGCAACCCCCCCCAAATAAAATACACACACAATATGCAAACAAAACAAAGCACAGAAAATCTCTCATCATGGAAGCTGTAATTTGCCACAGTGTGTCTCACAATATGCCTTCTGTCCACGCATCCTCACTTGCAAATGTTCATTGCAATGAGTCATTGGTTTTGTTCAACGTCTCTGGCTTCTGTGATAATATCAATATTGGATCTTCACCGGGACTCCTCCCAGTTATCCTGCTGTTGTCCTGTATCATGGAGATCATGTAGCGTCGGATAAGCTGGACTGGCCCTTTCACATGCTCCAAGAGTTCACAAATGATGGAGAATTTGGGGTGGGCCAACTCAAAGCCCTGGATATGGGCCACGTGACAGGTGAGCTGGTCCCAAGACCCATTCTACTGCTTACCCACTCCACTTCACTGCCCTCACCCAAGGCTGGCCCCTCCCCCCTTGTCCCAATTCTGGCAGTTTCCAGAGGCTCAGGTACATGCCATACCAGTCAAAAGAATGGAGATGCCCCTGCTGCACTAAAGACCAAAAGCGTTGCCTGAAGTCAACCCCAACCAAGTCAGAGACTCCTTAGTGGTTCAGAGGAAAAGCAGGCCTTCAGAACTCCAGACACAAAAGACCAAAGAGGAAACAGAAGCAAAAGAACAAAACACTTACCCAACAAAGATAAAGTCAGAAATCAGTAAGACCTATAATCGTCCAAAACTCAGTTGGCTAAATGCCAGTGTAAGAATACAATTAAAAACAGCAAGATCAATAAGGCACCACCAGAACCCAGCTATTCTACGACAACAGAACCGAATATTCCAGTGCACCTGAAGCACAAGAAAATAACCTTAAAACCAGCTTTAAGAAGATGATAGATGTCCTTAAAGAGAAAAATTTAAAATCCCTTAAAGAAATCAAGGAAAAGATAAACAAAATATCTGGAAGAAGTCAACAAATCCCTTAAAGAATGCCAAGAAAACCAAGAAAAAAATTAACTGTTGAAGAAACTTTTCAATTCCTAAAAATTGAAATAGAAGCTATAAAAGAAACATAAACTGAGGGAATTCTAGAAATGGACAATCTAGAGAAGCAAACAGGAACTACAGATACAAACATCACCAACAAAATACAAGAGGTGGAAAAAAGAATCTCAGGGGTTGAAGATATGATAGAAGAATAAATTCATTTGTCAAAGAAAATGTTAAGTCTAAAAAGGTCCTGACACAAAACATCCAGTAATTCTGGGAAACTATAAAAATTCCTAAGCTAAGAAAAATAGAAGATTCCCAGCCCAAAGACCAAGAAAATATTTTCAACAAAATCAATAGAAAAAGGTTTTCCTAACTTAAAGAAAAAAATGAAGATGAACAAATAAGAAGCTTACAGAAGAACAGTTAAGTTGGATCAAAAATGGAAGCCAATACCTCCCACCCACCCAACCCTGGCACATAATAAGCAAAACACTAAATGTACAAAACAAAGAAAGAATATTAATGGTGTCAAGGGGAAAATGCCAAGTAACATACAAAGGCATATTTATTAGAATTATACCTGACTTCTAAAGAGACACTCTAAAAGCCAGATGGGTCTGGACAGTCATGCAGACCCTAAAAGACCACAGATATCAGCCCAGACTACTATACCCAGCAAAACCTTCAGTTGCCATAGGTAGAGAAAACTGGACATTCCATGGCAAAACCATTTAAACAATATATATCCACAAATATAGTCCTCCAAGAAGATAATAGAAGAAAAACTCCAACAAGGGAGGTTAACTACACTCAGAAACAATGGAAATAAATAATTCCACACAAGCAAAACCAAAAGAAGGGAAACACACACACACACACATTCATGAACATGCACTACCAGTATTAAAATAACGAGAATTAATCATTCATCATTAATATCTCTCAACATCAATGTACTCAATTTCCCCAATAAAAAGACAGACTGACAAAATGGAATGTAAAAACAGGATCCATCCTTTTGCTGGCATACAAGAAACATATCTCAGCAACAAAGATGGGCATTACTTCAGAGTAAAGAGCTGGTAAAGATATTCCAAGCAAATGGACCCAAGAAGAACCTGGTGTAGCCATTCTGATATCTAACAAAATAGACTTTCAACCAAAATTAATCAAAAAAGATGAGGAAGAGCACTTCATACTTATCAAAAAAAAAAAATTCATCCTGATGACATCTCATCCTAAGATCTAGGCCCCAAAAGCAAGAACCCCCACAAGTTATAAATGCCATTAGTGTACAATTGGAGAATTCTTTCCATGCTTGTCATTGATGTGCATTATAGACTTTACAGATGGGTAGAACTATTGATTGTTTTTCTCCCTTGGAAGCCTGCATGACACCTTCATATAGTATGAGAGCTAGGCCTCATTGAGGAGACTCTTAGGTCAGTTTTAGCTTGATTCTTCCTGTATCCAAAGTACATGATATCTTCAGCAAGACAGTCTTACCTTCAAGATCTGGAAGACAATCAATGGCTACAGCAATACCTTATGCTGTTTCAGGAATCTTTTCAACCCCTGTAAGTTAAAACTTGTAGATGACATTGAAAGCTTGTGAAAAATTCCTGCCCACCCCAAAAAAGAAACAGTCCAGACAGGAAGCTATTGAAGAGAGTTCTTATAACTGTGATAAAGATGTTGAAGTCCAGCTCTTCACAGTTGATGGCTTCTGGCAGAGAGGGATTGGTAGTGATAACTCAGTTTTCTTTTGAAATTGGCCACCGGGAGTTTGACCATGCTCTCTCCAATGACTAGATGCATAACACAAATTGGATTTGGTGGGTTTTATTTTGTTTTGCTTTGGTTTTTGGTGGGGAGGAATGGGAAGTGAGTGTGATCAGGGTACATTATATGAAATTCCCTAATAATTAATGAAACTATTATGGTGGGGAAAAAACTTATAGAAAGGTTTCCCATGCCTTGCACTAGTGTTTTTAAATACGTTCTGACTCTTGGGGAAGCATTAGCAAAACGAGTAGTGTAACTTCTTTCAAAAGCAAACACACTCACACTGTGTGAGTGTATTGTGAATACGTGTGAGTGTATGTGAGTGTCTCTTTGTGTTTTTGAGTATTAGATTGTGTGTGAATGTGTGTTTATGTATGTGTATGTAAGAGAGAGAGACTGTGAGTGTGTATGTATGTGAGTGTATGCATGTGTGTGCAAGTGTATATATGTGTATGTGTGTACATGTGTGGGTATGTATGTGTGTGAGTGTGTTGTGTATGTGCATGTGTTTTAAGTAAACCGAATAATGCTTCTCTATGGTTTTTAAATAACCTTCATATTATTTATCCCCCTTTCTATCCTGTGTATTGCCCCTTCAGTTTTCTCATGTCCCCCCCTTTATAACATCTGGATCCTACTATTCTCCTATTCAGAACATCTCCCTGTTCCATGGGTCATTTTTATTTTCCTAGTTTGGGTGAACTAAATTCAAAATGACATTCAAAACCAATAATCAGAGCCATAAGTATTAAAATCTATTTCTTCATCTTGTCCAAAGTCCCAGACTAGATTCTGATCTCATGTGGGGCTCTCCTATTTCCCCACTAATAAAAACCAAAGGAAAATGATGTGATATTAATATAAAGTAATATTTTGAAAGTTATGAGTTTTATGAAACTCTTTAATATACTGGTTGAGACTGTATGTAGGGCATGGGCATGACTACATGTTAGGGAACTCGATGATCAAAACTCAGAAAGATATAGCCTCAACCAAAGAAAGCCAAATTAAGAGTATGTATATATTCAGAAAAAATTCTGCTCATTTATCATTTTATTGGCTTTAGAGACATTGGAATGAAGCCAGCCAGCTCAGGACTTTCTCAGTTTAGAAAGTTATTGTGAACTACTTCTATAGAACCTTGAAGGAATATAACTGAGACAGGAATATACCTGAGACTAGAATTTGGGAAATTGTTGAGATTTATAGCAAGGACTTCAAAGATAGTCATGATACGGGCTCTTATATACATTCATTGCAGGAGGCCCAACATATTAAATGTTAGAGACAAAAGAACAAGAATCCATTGAGGAACATTAAAGCAAGAAAATGTAAGTTATAATTAAACAGCATCAAATGCATTAGAAGCATCCAACAAGCATGTGGCCAATAGTTGCATATATGGACACTCAAATATTCAAGGTGATAATAAAGTATGAAGAACACTTATTATATAATAAACATAAAAGTGTATGAGTTCAGATGAGTTCAAGTTTAAATGCCTGAAGATATAGCATCACCTTTATACATATTAACTTTAGGTAGCAAGAAATATGGGATAGTAAGACAATAAATTTTATGGCAATGTAGATTCAATAGTAATTAGTTTGTCAGATACAGTTGGAGAAAGAATTAAAGAAATTTCATGATGACTGTCTGAAAATAAAACAGAAAAGAAAGGAGGAAACCCCATAGGCAGACAAACCCCTAAAGGAAACCCCTAAAGATCAAGATAAAAAGAGAGTACAGTATGTAGGTAGTAGTGAACCAAACCTTTATGCACAGGGAAAAGGAAATGAACAAGATTTTAAATGAAGATGGCCTATCAGGTCTCACAACAAGTTACTGGGTCACTTGTATGTGGTATTGAGAGTAAAGGGTATATCTCAGCAGAAATGACTAAGAACTGAAGGGATAATGTCATTAGTCTTTCTGATAATGATGTCAAAATCAACATATTCTCAGATTTTCTTCTATAACTTCTCTATATGATGTCCTCTCTGTAATGAATTCTTGATCTCTCATTTACATAATAATTATTACTATAATCTGTAGTGCATATTCACTTGTTTATGGTGTAAGAAATAACTACTAATTGAGATCCCATTGGAAACAAACACCCAGGTGTGCTCAGTTTTCTATATCAAAATCTGGCAGTCTCGGTATGGCTAAAATCAAGGTGCTAAAGGAGCGAGAGTCTCTGGAGAGAAGTCTTCTTTAATATCTTTAGTTGGTTTGTAGGTCTGGACTGCCATGCCTGTAGGTCTGAGGCACCTATTTTGCTCGTTGTTAATGTGCCTCAGACAGTAGGTCACAAACCTTCAGATAAGGCACTTCCATCTCAAGAGCAGCTTCCCATCCTTATGATGTCTCTTCTTTCTGCTAATCCTTAGAGGGAAATGCCTTTAAGGCTTATGAGCAATATTGTACCCTACACAATGAAGTCTCTTGCTAAATTCTACAACTCACTGGGAAACAATATTAAGCTCCTTGCTAACTTCAATCAGGAGGGTATGTTGTCTAATACTTTAATGCTATAGATATAGATTAGATAAGACATAGATATAGATATACATATGTATACAGATGATCTAGATATTTAGATAAATAATTTGAAATTTGACCATGGAGGTTTTTGGGTAGGACAGTAACATGTATTCTGTGAGTAGAATGAATTAAAATGGAACACATTGAAGTTTAGTAATATAACAATTGCAATTTTATTTCTAGTAATGATAATGTCATTTTACAAATGCCAACAAAAAAATGAACTCAATGGTGATTTTTCTAGGCATTTTTGTCTCATATTGGTTTCTTTAGACATTTTCTTTCTATTGGCCTTTTGCTTGTATATAAAGGTTTTCAATTTTGTTTGGTTTTTTCTTGTGTGTGTGTGTGTGTGTGTGTGTGTGTGTGTGTGTGTGTGGTGGGGGTCGTGTTGGATGGTTTTACTTTCTTTGTTATTTTAAAATTCTCACTTATTTGGGTTGTTTGTTTGTTTGTTTTGTTTGGCTCTTTAATACCTAAAATGAAAGAGAAAAAAGAGCATCGAGTAGGTCAGTTAGAGAGTTAGCAAGTCTCTGAGAAGAGTATACAGAGTGGAAATGATGATCAGAATATTTTGTATCAAAAATATATTTTTAAAACAAGTGCTAAACTCAAATCTAAATGGTTTTAACTGCAGAAGCTGCATTAAAGTTGCTTCAGAATGAAGATGATATTTTTCTCTACCAAGAAAAAATCTGGTCAAGAGGAAAATAGCATAATAGAATTTATTCTGATATTTAGATATATGTTATAATAGTCACATGATAATGAAAAAGAGATAATAAGAAGATGAAGCTGGAGAGTGGTAGTGCACATCTTTAATACTGGCATTGGAGAGGCAGAGACAGGTGAATCTCTGAGTTTGAGGCCAGCCAGGTTTATAAGCAAGTTTTAGGACAGCCAGGCCTATACAGGAAAGCCCTGTATTGAAAAAGCAAAAGAAAGAAAGAAAGAAAGAAAGAAAGAAAGAAAGAAAGAAAGAAAGAGAGAAAGAAAGGCAGGTAGACAGGCAGGAAGGAAGGAGGGAGGAAAGAAGGGAGGAAGGAAGGAAGGAAGGAAGGCAGGCAGGCAGACAGACAGACAAACAGGAAGGAAGGCAGGGAGACAGAAAGAAAGTAGAATATGATTAACACACTTAAGAAGTTAGATGAAAGCCAAGCATGGTGATACATATCTTTAATCTCAGTGTTTGGCAGGCAGAGCCAAATGAATATCTTGTGAGTTCAAGGCCAGCCGGATCTACACAAGTTCCAAGAAAAAATAGAGAAACTTTGTTTAAAAGGAAGGGGAAAGTTGGGCGAAATTGAGAACACAAGGCCAGAAAAGAAATATTACGCTTAAATTAGGATTGAACAGATCAGCTAAAACCCAGAGAACACTTCACATGATAAAAGAAATATACTTCAAATATAGATAATCTTAATAATGTAATTTTATAGCCTTACATCATTAGTAAAGAGAACTCAATAAATCCACAATCATAATAAGAGTTATTTATAGTTCTCTTACCAACTACCAGATGAAATGGCAAATACATACATAAAAATATAAAACTTAAAGAATAGTACTCATAAATTTGATCTAATTGGTATGTAGAACATTACATTTGATAAATATAGAATATACATTTTAAATATATCTCAAACAAAAATATAGGCCAAATATTTACATGAGCCAAATTTCATGTCACCCTACAATCCTGCAATTAAGCTAGAGGTCATCATAAGCAACAGCAAATTGGGAAATTTTTTGTACCCATATTGTAACAATTTTTCAAACACATAGCGAAAGAATAAAGTAGAAATTGCAATAGAATTCAGAAAAGTCTTTAAAATTTAAAAAACAAAGAAAAATAAGTTTTAGAAGTTCTCATACATAGCTAAAGATGAGCCCAGAGGGAAATTTAAAACTTCATCTTCTTATGTACAAATAAGAAACAAAGTATTCTTTCAAAAAAGGAAATCTAGTTAAATATTCATTTAAAAAAATTAGACTTAAGGAACAAAACCCCCAAAGTAGTAGGTGTATAAATAAAAAACAAATTACAAACATAAGAGCAAAATATTATCTAATAAAAAGTAAAGCCCAGAAGAAAATCTATAGAGAAAACTGATAAAACTGGATTAGCCTCTGAATATATTGAAAGAGAGAACATAAAAATAGAATGAAGGGGGGCGTGGGTTATAATATCACCCCAATGAAGTACGAAGTTAACAATTTAAGTCAGAATTATCCTGAGAAAAGATAGACTGGTAAACAAACAATATTTTTATTACTTGTACAAAGCTATCCATGACCAAGAACTTTTATCAAAACGAATGTTTCTGTCACCATAGTTCTGTCATATTCCTAGGAGACAATGTATATAGCATTGTTAGATTGTCTTAGGTACAAGAGTTTTTATAATAAATCCTAACTCGACATATGCTGAGAAAGTATAAACTACGCTTCCAGACAAACACAGCTGCTAAAATGTTTAAATATAATATTAAAACCTCAGCAACATATAAAGGAACAATTCAGCAGAAGCTGAGTTTCCTGTAAGTCAAGGCTGATCATGGCTATAACGCCAGTCTCCCCAGATTTAAGGCTCTGGTTTATCTGTCTCCTAGTCCCTAAATGTTATAGGTAGATGCTGTGATATGACGGCCCAGTGCTCATCCACAGATGAGAAAAAGGCCAATGAAAGCTGTATGTATTACTCCGTCCAAGGCACAGTGAATAGCATTCAAGAAGATATGGAAACCGTGTTGCTTAAGTTTTTGATTTTGCATTTTAGAAAAAATAATTGTGTGTGTGTGTGTATGTGTGTGTGTGTTGCTTGTATCACACATGAATAAATATAACACAATGAAATAGTATAGTATAAATCCATTTGGTGCCTCAAGGGGGCATTTAGCGAAGAAAGATATTTGGCAAGGATAGTTACTTGCACTTCCTTTCTCTTCCTTTATGTTTGATTTGCTATCAAAACAATCAGTTATCATCTGGCTCGGATGTTCAAAATGCTAGCAATTTTGAATCATGCTGCCCTGGAGCAAGACTAACCATCACTCATTTTCACCATTACCTACATTATCTCAATTGCTAAAATGTGTTTATGCAGAGTTAATGGACTGTGTTGTAAGGGATAAGGTTGATCTGGTTGTAAAGTTAGTGCAGACTGTATTTAATGACAGCAATAGCAGCCTTTCCACATGAATTCCTTTGATATGTCAAGCAGAGTCACTAGCAAAGATCCCTGGGAGATCAATTTCAACCTTTTGGTGATGATCACAAAGATCAGGAGAAAATAGGCATGTCTTCATTTTCTAACAAATATGCCAAAGCTTCTAGAGGTTGAAAATGGAGGCATGAATACAGAGAAAATTCTCATTTATTAGAAACTC
Organism: Rhynchomys soricoides; assembly: GCA_019843965.1. Lineage (NCBI taxonomy): Eukaryota > Metazoa > Chordata > Mammalia > Rodentia > Muridae > Rhynchomys > Rhynchomys soricoides. Next base: position 917,500 of record JADRCH010000133.1, on the reverse strand, counting down.
AACACATACCTTGATTTTTTTTACAGAATTGCATGAAATTCCACTAACATTGTTTCCTTGATGCCAAAGTTTAGGTCCCTGCCTCCTTCGCAAGCTGACTGTGTGTCTTTTCTGCCCACATCTGCTGCATGGTGATCTCATTTACCTCTGAGAAGATTATCACGGTCACACAGTAGGACTTGGCTGTGTTTTACTGTCACCATTATGTCTCACTTTTTCAATGACCATGTGCTTTGCAGATGTTAGGAATCAGATGTTATTGCCTCTGTAGACATTGTTAGGAAATGTACTAAATTAGTGAATGAATGTATCAAAAAGCTAATTGATCAACAAGCAAGTCAAACTCTGTCTAATAGATGACTAAAGCCCAGGGTTGTGTTCAGACTTCTCAAAACTCTATTCAAATGACAATGTTACACTCAGGAGTACCATAATTGAGGTGTGTTTTCTCTACTGTACCTCTGCAAAACCACTACATTATTTTTTATTGGCGATTTGCCAATAAAACGTTCTCTCACTATCTCAAAGATGTATATGAATTAATTACACTTTTTATTTCATGCATATATAATTCATTCTAAGCCTACTCACTCTAATTTACTCTAAACCTCATCAATATCAAACCTGCTGCTTCCCTACAAATCTTTCGCCAATGTTCATACCCTTTTGTTGTTATTTGATCCAGTGAATTAACCAGGGTTATCTGTGTAAGTGGATTTTGAACTATCCCTTTGAATTGGTGAGCTACGAAGGTATACACATCAAAGACAATGACTCTCCCTTTCCCAGAATCTATTTGTCACCGATAATTCAGCAGTCAGGGGTAGGGCTTCACATGCCCCTCCCCCCTTTCCCATGACTCACAGCTTATAGAGGCAATTATGTTCAGGCTAGTGCTAGAAACTGCAGCTGAACTCATGTGTGCAGTGCCTATGTGTTGTCCAGAATATGGCATTCTACGCTTCTCTTGCTATCTCCCAGCTAGTACGTCATTTATACTCCTTCCTCCGTGAGATTTCCTTGGCCTTACAGGGTTATTATTTCTAATATTAATTGATATTTCATCTCAATAATAAGCCAAAAGTCTACTTTTAAATCCCAATTTTGTCTGTAGGATTTTTGTAAGATCCTATTACTATAAGACCTATGCTATATAATAAGAGTTCAAGTGTTTTGGAAACAACGCTAAACAAAAACAACAAGACAAAACTAGGTAGTATGGAGTATCCCAAGCTGTATCTCTGAGTTGGAGCTCAGTCACCCATATAAAAGACTAAATCAAAAGACCTGAGTCTGTTTACCTTGTGCAGGGGAGGCAGAGACAGGCAGATTCTGGGGGCGTACTGGTCAGCCTAATCAGTGAGCTCCGGGTTTTGCAATAATATTATTTTCTCAAATAAAAACAAAAAACTGAGGTATACACATTATTGTCTATCTATGGCCTCCCCTGGTACAGGCATACTTGCATACACATGTGCACACACTCTCACATGCATATTCAATGAACACAGACACGTAAAAAGCCCATATACACAAAATACAGTGGCACTGATATGTATTTGCGAAAATAAAAACAATAGTCTTGAGGCTGCTTGTGTTTTACACCAACTTGAAGTAAATCTGTGGCACTTGTCTTGCATATTTCTCAAACTTAGCCACCTATAACTTCACTATTACTATAGTAAAGATCAAGATAGATATTTCTTCTATGTCAATTGAGTGACTAAAGGATTCATATTGGGATGTCATATTTAACATGATTTTAAGTATATGTAAACCAGGCCATCTGCAAGTCAGATCCTGTTCTGGTAATTGTAGTAAATGTAGATGGTCTGAACACAGAAACTGAATCCATAATTTGAAATAAATTCATAAAATCTTCTATAACTTTTTATTATTTTCTTCCATGGTTGTTTCTATTACTCACCTTTGGATGTTAAAATAAGTAAAAAAAATAATAATAAAAGGAAAGCTAGAAGCTTATTGTATGTTTTATAGGAATTATAGAATCCACTTTCACCTGTAACTTCACGCTTCTGGTTTTTGTCCTCATATTTTGAGCTATTACCATTTCAAATCTTGCCCTGTAGCAGAATCTCAGGGCACTTAAAGATGCTCTGTTGCAGATTGCTGCTCATGACTAAGGCTGTTAAGAGTATTCTGTGCATGTTCAACAATTATCCTGAGGATTTCTAGAACATTCTGGTTCTCTAAAACTGCAACTCATTAGATTGGGCCATGGAGAAGCATAGGCAGTTTATGGTTACTGCTGGAGGGGAGTGAAATGTCTCAGGGGTGACAACCCATTAGTTCCCATTGTGAAAGGAAGTAACAAACACCTTTGTTCACACAAACAATCCAAATTAAAGACAGATTTTAAAAAACACGAAGGACGTGTTGGGAAGGAAAACGAGTTCTGGGAGTAGGAGAGAAGGATAACAAAAGATAAGGGGGAGGATCAATGTAATCAAGTTATGTGTATGTGCATGTGTGTGTGCACATGTGCATGCACGTGTGTGTGTGTGAAAATACTTAAAATATAAGAAAATGTGTCAAACCCTGGTAATTGTTTGCCTAGGAACTTAAGTACAATAAGCATATGATACATATGATAAATGACTTAAGACAAAAGCTGTTGTGCAATTATAGCAGAAGGCAAATAAGAGGCCAAGTACTACCAACCTCCCAAGGGCTACTACCTTAGAATATTTGTGAGGGCTGATTGGACCTTTTTATTAAACTCTGTGCATTCTATTGGCTTGTTTTTGGTTTTTGTTTGTTTGTTTGTTTGTTTTGTTTTGTTTTTTCATATTTTATTTACATTTCAAATGTTTCCCCCTTTCCAGATCTCCCCTTTGGAACCTCCCCATTCCCTCTGCTCTCCCCTTGCCACTATGGGGATATTCTCCAACCCACCCACCCACTCTAGTCTTCCCTCCTTGGCATTCTCCTATACTGGGGGATCTAACACCCTCAGGCCCAAGGGCCTCTCCTCCCCCGGATGGAGAACAAGACCCTCCTCTGCCGCATTTGTGGCCAGCACCATGGGTCCCTCCACGTGTATTCTTTGGTTGGTGGATCAGTCTATTTTTAATGAGAGTTTCTACAAACATTTTCTTTGGTAGGTTTCCTTTCATCTTAGTGGTCACTGTGCATTTCAATTACATCAGAAACTGAAACAAACTTAGTTTCCCCTGAATTGTGAGGATCAGACATATTTCCAAATCTTTGAGACCAAGCAGACTCTCTTATGTTCTATTGTTGTGAAGAGACACTATGACCATGGCCACTCTTACAAAGGAAAGCACTTAACTGAGGCTTGTTTACAGATTCAGAGGTTCAGTCCTTTATCATTATAGCTAGAAGCTGGCAGCATTCAGGCAGATGTTGTGCTGGAGAAGGGGCTAAGAGTTCTACATCCAGAACTGCAGGCAGCCAGGAGGGAGAAAGTGAAATGTGGCCTGGCTTGAGCATAGGAAACGTCAAGCCTCACCCCAAGTGACACACATCCTCCAAGAAGGCCACACCTTCTAATCCCTGTCAAGTAGTGCCACTCCCACAAGACTAAGCATTCAAATCTAAGAGCCTATGGGGGCCATTCCTATTCAAACTACCACACATACAATGTATCAGTACTGAGATTCAGCATCACCATGTTGTAAGAAACGTCTACCCCTGGAAGACAAGACTGCTCACTAAAACATCTTGATATGAAAACAAGGTCTCACAGATTAAAAAGTGGTATTACAACTTTTATCTTTTTGTATCTATCTAGTCAATACGTGTATGGCATAAATTCTGAATAAATGTGAACAATTACCTCTCTTGCAATTTCTATCCCCAAGCCACAGCTGTGGTAACAAATCTTACAACTGTTTTCCCCTAATTTAATCTTCTTGAGGCACCAAGAATCTGAAGCGTCAAGAGCAGCAAGCAAGTGAATAAAGAAAGGAATCGACCATCAGACTTCCATAGCATAGCCACATTCGTTTCTGAAAACCAAGAAAATGTTCTACACATGTAAGACATGTCGAGCTTTATCAAATGCTATTTTATGAGATCTTGAAATAATTTTTATATTTGCTGGATAGTAAACTGTGATGGAATCATACTTTTGATTGAAGCTACATTATTATGTAGAGTCATTTTCTTATCAGGGAGATACTCTCTAAATTCTATTAGTTTAATTTAAGCATTATCATCTTGAAATTTATGTAGCAATTAAGAGGTAAATTTTGATTCTGCAGGCAGGGAGAAAGGGCAGGATCGTCACTCAGGATATACAGTTATGAGAAGGTTAACCCTCCTTTGCCCACCTCCATAATTCACGAAATGTATCACATAAAGCAACTCTGTGGTAATCCATTTTTCCTGACAAAACCTGTAATGAGAGCAGAAAATGAAATGAATCTATCTATTCACTTGACCCGGTGTGCAAACAGAATGGAAGAGAATTCCGTTATGCCTTCTTGAAGTCATTATTGGGCTATAATCTCATGATGCTTTTCCTTGAATAATTTAGTGATAAATCTGTTGAAAATCTCCTCCACTTAAAAACACGTGGACAAATTCTAAAAAGAAGTATAGAAAATAGGTAAAGAACTTAGCCTATAATGTGCATTGAATTAGGTTTTTCTAGTTAATTTATTTCTAATTTTTTGTTTTCAAACTTGCTTTAGCATTATTTGTTACATCAAAAGCAGGATGTCATGCAAGCATTTGATAAATACTGATTGATTATAGATAATTTTCTATACAGTAATCCAAATATTTCTTTCAAGATTCAACAACACTTTGTTATTTTTAAACAGGGTAATAAATATCAAGAACTAAATAAAAATTCATGACATCCTCTTAATTAGCATCTCTTTTAAATTTCATTCACCAAGAACAGCCAATTAAAAATCACTGATCCTAAATCTCCCTTGTAGACATGAAGGGATATGGCTAAAATTGTTTTAGCTGGTAGGAAAAGGAACTGTCTGTTTTCCACAAAGACTATTATCAATGTCGGTAGATGTTTTTGATTCCCACATAGTCAAGGTGATTGTTAGCACTTACTGGAAAGAGTACAGGAAGGCTACTAAACACCCCGCTGTGAAAAACAGTATCAAGAACAAAATCATGTGTCCCAAGTTGTCAGCATCACAGATGAGAAACACTTCAGGATGTTTTCACATCATTGATTTGAATTGAGTCTTTGTTTTTGAAACTAGAATGCATGAAAAGCTTTGGTCTAAGGCAAAAACATCATAAGCAAAAGATGTGTGAAGGAAGTACAGCATCTGGCGATGCTAAAGACAATAGCACTTGGAAGATGTAGAAGTTCCGAGGACTCCTAAATGATGATGTAATCAAGATACCTTTTAGATTTTATTATAACATTTTGTTCAAATAGAGCTTTTTCCAGCAGGCTGTGATAATCTGAAATAGATATAGAAATGGACTAAAGATTTCTTTAACCATCTTTTTCAATAACTTCCCTGGCATTTAATAAGGGAAATTGTGAGTCTGCAGCTTGTCTGAGAAGTTTGTATTTCTGTCTTAATCTTTTGTTCTTTCTAAGACAGAACTTCTCTATCAGCCATCTTTTGAGATCACAGCCTAGTAATACATCTCTGGGACATGTGTTATGGCTCCCACATCCTCATGAATATGTCCGAGGTGTTCATAGCTTTTTTTGGTCTTGTTTGTTTAATCTAGGTGACTCATGCAGATGCATAAATAAAAATTGTCATTTATTATTATTATTATTATTATTATTATTATTATTATTATTATTATTTTTATTGGCAAGTCTAGGGATCCATCATTTCATACTGAGTGGCTCTGATAAGAAATCTCCTGAGATCTCCCAGAAAACATGTTTTTGTTTAGACCTGACCCTACAGTCTGATATGCTGCAGACATTTAGATACCATGGTTCAAAAGCCAACTCTCAATGCTCTCATAGAGCTGAAAGAGAAAAATACGAGTGGTGCAGGTTAGATAGTCAAACAATTTGATGTTTTTTTTGAGACTCAGACATTTCTAGTTAATAAGGTTCATAAAATCACTATCATTATAACTAACTTGATTCATTCTATGTTTTTTTTCTAAAAATGTTGATTTTGACAATTTTTTTAAAAGATCTGTCCATTGTTCATGAAGTCAGACATACTTAAAGGTACTTATTTCATATTCCAGACGTGCTTTAGGATTTAGCCAACAGATATCACGGGTTTCTGCTAAGAGTAGAGAGGGGCATTGTGAAGATGCCCTTCCTGCAGGATGGCTGCCTATTCCAAAGGACAGGTAAGTGTCAGCCTGTTTTCCTTCTACCCTCAAAAAGATGCAGAGGGCATTATAATAAACCCTATGTTTTATATGTTCTTTATGGAAAACTTTGGGCAGGATGTGACAAGGACAGAAGAAGAAGCTAACACAAAAGTAACCCTGGTCTGCAAAACCATGTTCAAATATTTCCAGGAGAGAAACATCTGTGAGGGCTACATATTATGTAAGGAGATAACATTTCTTCATTCATATTACCAGTCTCTAAAAATGAATTTTTACACCAGACGCATATGTGTCCCTGCCTCTACAGTTGACTTTTTATTCATAGCAACTGAAGAGTGGCAGCCTTAGATGATTTCTATAATTATAATTATAATATTTATAATTACGAGCTATGAGGAAGTGAAAGCAGCAACTATATTTTGGAAGTTTGCTTTACAGTGTGTTATGATCCAGTAATCCATCTCATCCATATGAATATATAACATACATGGGCTTTCTCATTTATCTCGACCACCAGCTAATCTCAAATGGCACATCAATAAGGACAGGTAGTTTAGATGATCTAGCAATGGCTAAGCAAAGAAGGTTCTCAACCTCCTTTTACAGTGCCTTTCCCTGAAATATAGCTGACTTCAAAATGATCTTGTGGTTTAAATACTAAAAGACTATAATTTGAATTGTAACAATATTATTTTTAATTGCCTGATGTTCCAGTGGATTCAACTTCCCTCTTCCCCAATCTGCCAGGTATTTTGTAGGGACTCATTTCAAAGTCTCTGGTGACAACACCTACTGCCTCTACCAGTGTGCCTGCTGTAGGTTATCTGACTCTCGGTAGAACACAGATGTTATAGCACAAATTAATGGACCCTCAGACAAATGAACATAATACTATCTAAGGACCAAGCTATTCCACTCCTGGGCATATACCCAGAAGATGCTCCAACATGTAATAAAGACACATGTTCCACTATGTTCATAGAAGCCATATTTATAATAGCCAGAAACTGGAAACAACCCAGATGTCCCTCAACACAGGAATGGATACAAAAAAAAAAAAAATGTGGTACATTTACACAATGGAATACTACTCAGCTATTAAAAATAATGACTTCATGAAATTCTTAGGCAAATGGATGGAACTTGAAAATATCATCCTGAGGGAGGTAACTTAGTCACAAAAGAATGAACATGGTATGTACTTACTGATAAGTGGTTATTAGCCCAAAAGTTCGCAATACTCAAGAGTCACTTCACACCAACCATTGGGCTGAGCATGAGGTCCAAGATGGAGGAGTTGGAGAAGGGACTGAAGGAGCTGAGGGAGTTTGCAGCCCCAGGGAGGGAGCAACAGTGTCAACTGGCCTGACCCCTCTATGCTCCCGGAGACTGGATCACCAACCAAAGAATACACATGGAGGAACCCATAGTACTGGCCACATATGTGGCAGAGGAGGGTCTTGTTAGCCATCAAGGAGAGGAGAGACCCTTGGGCCTGAGGGTGTTAGATCCCCCAGAATAGGAGAATGCCAAGGAGGGAAGACGAGAGTGGGTGGGTGGGTGGGTGGGAGAATACCTCCATAGTGGCAGTGGAGGGTGGAGGGAATGGGGAGGTTCCAAAGGGGAGATCTGGGAAAGGAGAAACATTTGAAATGTAAATAAAGTATCAAAAAAAAAAAGACTCAGAAATGTAAAATAACTGTCTGACCATGTGATTATGCTTGATGATTAAGCTGTTGGCATTCTTCCTACACTGATTTGGGGTCATTTTTACTAAGGGATGGGAAATCCTGTCCTAAATCTTCTAAAAGTGAATATGCAGAGAATCTCTGTCTTACTTCCATCAGCATGTCCAGAAGTCCTCGTGGGTCCCTGCTACACTAAAGTAAATTAGAAAATGCTATATTTTTATTTCAAAAAATATAGCTTATTATCTTATTATCTCAAAAGGTAATATTATTTTAAACTACCAAATGCTTCATTTATCTCTGTATTTCCAATACCATATGCCACATCCCCTTCACAACCTAGAAGTTAAATATTTACATCTAATGTGGAAGAAAAGTTTCACTTGTTGGAAAATTTCACATATTCCCTTCCCTCTCTCCCGGGGCCCTTCCCCATCAAGGTACAACTATATACGTTTATAACGCCTATAAGAAAACAAAGAAATGCCCTTGCTCCTGAAGATAAAAATGTTGCTGGAGCTTGCAACATGACTAAACAGTTGTGTTTTAGCCGTAAACGTGTACAAGTTTAATATTTTGCGAGCCTTTTGTCACTTGGCATATCTCTTCAAAGATCTTTCACACCTGTTCATGGATGTCATTTCTCAGACATTGTATGCAGGGCCTTTCTCTATAGACACAGACACAAACTGTTTGAACTGTGCTAGTCAGTACCATAACAGCCTCCAAAGGTCTCTTTCCATTGCCATTTAATCTCTGAGATTTTTCTTCTAATTTCCCTAAAAAGACTGAAACTTATGTGAACAAAGGCAAATCTCTGATTCCTTACACTTTCAATAACATATACATTTAGGTTGGGAATAGTTTGAAGGATCAGAGAAACGTAATGAGGAACCTGCTAATACTTAAATCTGAGAGTTTCCACACAGAAAGATATGTTTGAGACTCATGTTACTTCCTGTTTCTCTTGTTTCAGTAAAAAGGTGCAACATTTAAAAATTAGATACTTCTACCAATGAGTTCAAAAGAAGCTTCATTGAGGGAAGTGTATGTTAATGTTTACAGATTTGGATCACACTCAAGGCAGAAATACAGAATTCACTGTGAGGCACAAACTCCTCTTCATAGCTGACATTTTTCTGAGTTAATATTCATTGCTTTCCACCTGCTACCTTTTGAAATTCTAGAGTAGGAATATGCCCGTGTGTATTTACTTTGAATATCATCAGAGTCCCACTTTAAAAACATTCTTACAATTTGGCAATGGCTAGAGAGACTTTTTACCATGGAGGAAATTCATTATTCCCAAGAATCCTTGTCTAAAACGTAAAGCCTTACAACCTATCCTATGTATGCAGAACAGACTGAGGAGCAGGAAATCCAATCTGCTTCTGAAAATTAAGCAAATCTTCGTGGTGTGTTTTGGACCAAAGGTATTTTCTAGACCATTAATTTAAATGTTGTTTGGCCATCTGTCACTGGCATGGGTGCAGGACGTGCTAAGAGTGAGCAAAGTCTTGTATGAATCTAATCACTTTCGCTGAATCTAAACCAGCACCGCTCATCTCCACCTTTACTCTCACATTAAATGCCAACATTTAATCATTCCTGGTTTTCCTTTAGATGCGATTAAATCAAAGTAAAACTGTTCTTTTATACCTTTACTGTAATTCTCCACATACAAAAAAATATTACCTAACTGAAAATAGTATAATGTTTCACTATACCTTTTATACCACAATAAAGGAAAATCATATGAATTAAGTGTGGAGAATGGTGCCCCCTTGGTGTAATGGTTAATCATTCTTTAAAAATATTTATTTATTTATTTACTTGATTGATTTTATTTGTGTGTGTGTGTGTCAGAGTATATGTATGTGTACCATGTGTGCACAGAAGCCCACAGAGATGGGAAGAGGCCTCATAACCCCTGGTCCTGGAGTTACAGATGATTTTGAGAGAATGTGTGAAAACCTATAATATGATTTAATATCTGAATGAACGTTAATCTTTATTGTCAGTGTGAATTGACTTAGAATCACCTAGTATGCACAAATCTGTACACATATGAGCATGGGTGCATGTGTGTGTGTGTGTGTATGTGTGTGCGTGTGGGTGTACCTGTCTGTCTGTCTGTCTGTCTGTTCATCTGTGCAACTGTGTGCTAGGCTGGCTGGCTGGCTATTCAGACTGGTTTAACAAAGGAGAGCAGAATATCTGCGTGTGAATCAAACATCCTGTGAAACAAGGGCCCAGCTTAAATAAAAACCGAAAGAGGAGGAAGCCAAATGAGTGCCAGCCTTACCCTCCCCCGTTTCTCTAAGGTGGTACATGAGCAGAAATCTTTAGTGTCCCCCCATTGTATCTGAGAGATGCTCTGCTGCCTTCTATTCCTTCCTCCCATAAAAGATTGCACCCACACAGTGTGAACGAAAATAAACTTTTCCTTAATTTTGTGTATCAGGTATGTGGTCACATTAATGAAAAGCATAACTAATGCCCTTGGATAAGCCAAGAAACAGACTCTACACCAAGTACTCCCTCTAAATTAATTTCCAGAAAATTCATTGTTCTACTTCATTTTCTCAGACTGATTTCACTCGTATTCAGTGAGGGAATCCAAGGAGTAGGGGAAAATCTTGGAATATAGTTAAGGAATATCCCAATCCTAATATCAAGGAACACTGCAGAAAATTCTATAAACTCTCAAATTCCAACCACAATATGTATGTCACAAATAAACATAAATGAACTGGAAAAATAACAGTAAATAATTGATATCTATGGATTGGAAGGCTAAGATAAACTAATTGAAGCAGGTTCTGGACCCAAAGGAAAGGAACAAACAGAAGTGAAAAGAAATTAAAACCTGTACCAAGGACCTAGGAACTGTATTGTCAGATTGCCTAACAGACTGTTGCAGGAAAGGCAGAAACAGTCTGGTGGTGACATTGCTCAGCAGAGTCAATAAGCCCTTCAATAACTTCATGACCCAATGCACACTAAGTAAGAGTTTCCTATCAATCACTCTGCCTGCCTGCTGATTGCCCTGCCTGTCTTCTCTCTAGTTGAAAAGACTTAAAAATAATCAGTGAAGCAGCTTAGCCAGGTATCAATAATTGCAGTGTTCACACCAATAATGAGGTTTTCCAATCAAGTCTCAATTTCATCATTTTCTACATTATGCTCTTGAATAATTGGAAAATAAAGTTTTATAAATTACAAATCCACATGATACCCTGTGCACAGTTATCATTTAATTATTCAACTCTTTTTGCTATTTTTTTAAATCAAGAACATAATGGTTAGTATTGGCATACATACTCCACACTCTAGAGTTGTCCTCGTCTAAATGAAGCTGGAGCTTATCACAGGCTGAAAGGAGAGGTGTGCACAGGGGATCTTAATGAGTTAAGCACAGGGAAAGGATGAATACTCTGCTAACTCAGTTAGATTCTGTTAAAATGGGTACATATGCAACTTTATCTTTCTTACATGTCCCCACATCCTGTATCAGTCTCCTGTCTGAACTATGTAGCTCTTGCCCTGTTTCCCATGTTGAGAATTACGTAGTTCTTCTTGTTCTTTGGGGAATATGACATTGAACTAGTAATCATTTCAGGATTCATTGTTTTGTCAACAACGGGACAGAAATGATACCCTTTCCTGTTGGAGTCCTTGAATTATTTATTTTGCATATATTTGTTTATGATATTATTTAACAATAAATAAAGTTTAACAATAAATTGATCTATAAGTTTAAAGTGTTTTTTCATTTGGACTTAAATGTCTTCAGACAACTCTGAATATCTTTCCTATACTCATGATTCTGATATTTCTTTCCATCAGATTTGTTTTGCCTATGTATCTTGATTATAACTAGTTATATACCTGTGAGCATGTTTATGCTTTGGATCTTAGTTCCAGCTAACCAGTTTCTTACAGGATGGCTTTTCTTTATTAGTTGGACTTATGTGAATCTCAGATACCATTGGATGTTCAAGCAGTTTCCAATGATCTCACGCTTAGGAAAAATGAGAAGCAGGCTACATACAAGTTGGAATCCTATAACAACTGCATCCAAAGTACCTCTGTTTAGAGACAATGTTCAGATATGAGTGGATTCTTTGCTTTTTATTCACCTGAATTCAGTTTGGGTCACTTACAAAGTTTTATAAAGGGAGCTTAAGCAATTCTATTAGGGGAAGCTTGTGAAGGCTTATAAAAGTTGTTTCATTGCTGGGCAGTGGTAATGCATGCTTTTAATCCCAGCACTCAGGAGGCAGAGGCAGGAGGATTTCTGAGTTCGAGGCCAACCTGGTCTATAGAGTAAGTTCCAGGACAGCCAGGGCTACACAGAGAAACCCTGTCTCAAAGAAAAAAAAAGTTGTTTCATCCAGCTCAGTGGGAGGCTCCAAGACTTGACACTATTACTGATGCTATAGTGTGCTTACAGACAAGAGCCTAGCATGGCTGCCCTCAGATGCAGATACTTACATACAACCAATGGACAGAAGCCAGGAACTTCTGTGGATGAATTAGGGGAAAGTTGGAAGAAGCTTAGGAGGGTGATCCCATAGGAGGACCAGCAGTCTCAACTAACCTGGATCCCCGAGATCTCGCAGACCATGAGCCACCAACCAGGCAGCATATATCAGCTGATATGAGACCTCCCAACACATGTACAACAGAGGACTGCCTGGTCTGGCCTCAGTGAGAGAAGATGTACCTAACCCTGGAGAGACTTGAGGCTCCGGGGAGTGAGAATGTCTGGTGGGTTGAGGTTGGGGTGGGGACATCCTCTTGGAGACAGGTGTGGGGGTGGGAGAGGTATGGGATGTGGAGCAGTCGGAGGGTGGACCAGGAGGGAAATAAAGTTTAAGATAGATAGATAGATAGATAATTTAAAATGTTTTTTAAAAGAAAATAATGTGATATGCGAAGCAGGTGCTTTGGTATGGTATCCCACTGAGTCATCGGTCTCTATTTTTAGCACTGGAAATTCTGATAATGTTAAAACATTAATTAAAATGTGGCTAATGACAAGAAACTTTGTGGATTCTCTGAATTCCAAAGTCCTGTGTCCCAAGCTTATAAATGACAGTACATTCAGAATTCTGATTCAGTAAACCTTGGATGGTTCTAAACAGTTGCACAAGAACCCTTACCAAAAGTAATTAAGGCCAGAAGACATTCTTATTTGAGAATATTTTAAATTGTTTTTTGTTATGTTGTATTGGCATAGAATTTCTGTTTGAATACCCCAATCCAAAAATCCAAAGTCCAAAACTGTTTGAGTACTGGTGTGATAGCACATTTTCAGCTTAGAATTGCTCTATATGCATTTTTAAAATTTTTCCCTTTGAGAACCAAAGTTGACATGTTTCCCATTAGGTAAGTGAAAATCAATCTGATAGTCTGAGAGATGGATAAAAATTTAATAAACTTCTTGCCCCCAACATACTACTAGAGCTTTACTGTATACACTATTTAAAGTACTAGCTGACATAGTTCACAAGTCTCATGCCCAATCAGTCAAATAAAATGACTTGTCCTAATTGATCTTGATTTAGTTTTGTGCTCCTGCTTTTTTTTTCTTAGCCACATCTTTAATATTTGGATTATGTTTTAATTCCATTCTCAACAAATTTTTCAAAATCATTAGGGCACATTCTAATGGATTTAGAGGGGAAGTGGAAAGTGGAGTCCTACTCTGGAAACCCAAAGTGAGACTATCTAAAAGATATAACACAAGCTGATTAAAGTTTTACAAGAAGCAAATAGAAATATAAAAAGTGTTGTTTTCCATGTTAGTCTTTTATAATAATGCTATTTAATAAGCATTTCTTTTATGTTATAAGATCAGTCAGGCAATGCTGATGCTCTTAATTGTACTGAATCTATAAATACATGATTATTGCCTGACTATATGGATACAGAATATCTGTGGGATGTTTGAAGAATTAACTCCATATGTTTTAATAGCAAAAACAAAGTAACATTATAGAAGCAGTGATATAGAGATTAGTGTACATATAGAGTCCATGAACTAATATGTGCATAATCAATTAGAAATTAGATTACCAAATGTTCATTCTCAGGAATTGTAAGGGTCTTCCTGTTACTGTTTATCTGATTTTAGTTTGCTCATGATAAAGCATCTGTGATGGATGATAATCTACTCCTATGGGCAATTTACACCAAGGAACTCTCCACCTTTCCAAACAATGCTTGCACTGTTTGAAGCTGCAGCTGGCAACATATTTTCAAGATGGAGTCAAATATTTAACAGGAAACATTTTAGTTTGTTTGGTTTTGCTTTGCTTTGGTTTGGTTTGGTTTTGCATTCAACCTTAATTTTATAAATTATAAAACTCAGTGCCCCTTTCTCACTAATGACTACCGAATTTTACTTGAAGAACTCAGCTTTAGATACCGGGTGGGAAATAAAGACTGATTCTCTGTCACATATCATTCTTCTGAGAGAGGATGAGTAAAAATTATGAATCAACATAGCCCCACTCTGTCTCTGAATTATTGAGTATGAAACTGAAACCTCAGAGATGCTTAAACAATCTATCAGCTGCTAAACTTTCATTAGAAAATCAGATCATGATGTGTAATGACCTTTCTTATACATTTAAATTCCTTTTAATACTTTAAATAGAATTTGAGTAATAGCTTCTTAATGTTCACCACAGAAGGTAACTAAATCTTTAATGGACTCCTGTAGTAGTATGCTTAATATTGTAATTTAATTGGGATCTCTGTAAAAGAAATTTTGCTCTGTTTTAATATTTATGCTTGTAGATTCTTGATGAGCCATGTATTAGTCAAAGAGATTCACATAAGCATAACTAATATTTGTATGTGACCAAAATGGGAATATGTGCAACAGAAGAAACACTTTTTTAACTTGTTGAAACTTAGTATTGAAACGTTAGGTTTTAACTGAAAACAAAGATTGGCTAGATGCTTAGCTTTCTCTGGGTGTGTGCAAGTGCCTACCTCATTGCAACAACCTTGCAGTTGTCATTTTCTCATCTTAGTTCTGCAATACAGAACTCTCCTTGAACCAGAGTTCTGGTGTCAGAATCTCCATCATGAGTTATGACTCATGGGAACATTTAAAAAAGAATGTTTGTTGGAGAATTCACATTTCTGGTGATATGAATTTTCATATCTAACCATGATTAGAAATAAAAAGGGACCATAAATTATCATTTGCAAAGATACAGGAAAGCATAGACTTATCCCAGAGAATTGTGCCCCTTATCTAGTAATCTATCCCTCTGAAATCAAACTGATTATGCATAAGCTATGCACACTGAATAGATTTACATAGTTTGGCTCTAGAAACATGTTAGAACACAATCATCAATGTTCCACCGTGATTGGCACCTGAGAAGCACAACCTAAAATGTACAGCGCTTCTTTTTCCTTTCAGGTCCCTTGGCATGCCCTACTACTGGATACCTCTTTATGCACTTTCTCTTTTAAATTCTAGACATTTGTCTCAAATTCTCCTTTCTTGTCTGTGCTGTTTGGTGCAGCATTCTTGCCCTTTTAGGAAACTGACAGGGAATATAGCCTTCTCTTCTATTTTTTTTTTTCAAAGTCTGACTTTTCTTCTTGAGCATACAAATTTGTTTTCCTGGAGCTCTGAGTTTCTGTCTTACTGTACTACTATTCAAAGAAGTGTGCCTATATCTATGGGCTCTTGTGACATTTTAATAAGATGACTCATAAAAAGCACTGTCCTCGACATTATGTTTCAGTGATGCCTTGAGGCTGATGTTTTTATTTCTCTGTGAATGAGACCTTTGACTATGTAGAAATGAAGACGGTAACATGAGTTCCATTGCTCTTTAGACTCCTGTTTTAGAAGTCTTGTAAAGAGTACAGCTGGAAAACACTATGGTTTTATTACTTCTATTGATAGTTTCAAAAACAGGGGAAAGTAATACATACTATTTCTAAGACCGCAGTTTTTGGTTTCATTTAGCTACTTATACCTACACACTCTTAACATCTGTATACATACATTTGAACACATGTGTGAGTGTGAGCGTAAGTGTGTGTGTATGAGAGAGAGAGAGACAGACAGACAGACAGAGACAGAGAGTTTTCTATCCTTCCTTTTGGTGAAGAGAATGATCTTGTTAATTTAGTGTTGACAGAGTTCTAAGGAGACAACGCAGACTGATTCGGCTGTGTGTATTTGAAAAGAGTAGGAAATGAAGGGAAATGCATTATAGGAAGGGTTTGATCTTGGCTTAACCATAACAGCATTTAGAACAGAACCGTTTGGGCAAGGGGTTCCCTAAACCTGTGTTCCTCTCAATGCATCAACAGATGGCTGAGGATCAAATTGAAAAGCATTATTGAACCATGTTTGGGTCAAAATGTTTAAAGCTGGGAAGGACTTTGCATATCAGTTTCTACTAAGTAGAAAGTCAGATTTCCAAGAAATGAGGCTACTGTTACAATTGTCTGTTACAGCCAATACTGCATGTCAGATCTTCTATATCCAGCATAGATGTTTTTTTACATGTGTTCAAACAATTGTAACACATTTTGGAATCAAATATAACAAATGACTTTTATTTAATTCAATTTTTTATTGGATATTTTCTTTATTTACATTTCAAATGTTATCCCCTTTCCCAGTTCCCCCCTCCCAGAACACTCCTATCCCATCCCACCTCCCCCTGCTTCTATGAGGGTGTTCCTCCACCCACACATCCACTCCTGAACCCCTGCCCTCCAACTCCACTACATTGGGGCATCAAGCCTTCCCAGGACCAAGGGCCTCTCCTCCCATGGATGCCCAACAAGGTATCTTACATATGCGGCTGGAGCCATAGATTCCTTTATGTGTACGTTTGGTTGGGGTTTAGTTCCTGAGAGCTCTGGTGGGGGGTTGGTCTGGTTGGTTGATATTGTTGTTCTTTCTATGGAAACCCCTTCAGCTTCTTTAGTCCTTTCTCTAACTCCTCCACTGGAGACCTTGTGCTCAGACCAATGATTGGCTGTGAGCATCTGCCTCTGTATTTGTCAGACTCTATAGAGCCTCTCAGGACACAGCTATATCAGGCTCTGTCAGCAAGCATTTCTTGGCATCCACAATAGTGTCTAGGTTTGGTGTCTGTATATGGGATGGATCCCCAGGTGGGGCAATCTCTGGATGGCCTTTCCTTCAGTCTCTGCTCCACACTTTGTCTCCATATTTTCTTCTGTGAGTATTTTGTTCCCCCTTCTAAGAAGGACTGAAGAATCCATACTTTGGTCTTCATTCTTCATGAACTTCATGTGGTTCTGTGAATTATATTTTGGATATTCTCAGCTTTTAGGCCAATAGCAACTTATCAGTAAGTGAATACCAGGTGTCTTCTTTTGTGACTGGGTTACTTCACTAAGGATGATATTTTTTAGTTCCATCCATTTGCCTTAGAATTTCATGAAGTCATTGTTTTTAATAGCTGAGTAGTATTCCATTGTGTAAATGGACCACATTTTCTGTATCCATTCCTCTGTTGAAGGACATCTGGGTTGTTTCCAGCTTCTGGCTATTATAAATAAGCCTGCTATGAACATAATGGAGCATGTATCCTCATTATACATTGGAACATCTTTTGGGTATATGCTCAGGAGTGGTATAGCTGGGTCCTCAGGTAATATTATGTTCAATTTTATGAGGAACCACCAGACTAATTTACAGAGTGGTTGGACCAGCTTGCAATCCCACCAGCAATGAAGGAGTGTTCCACTTTCTCCACATCCTCACCACCATCTAATGTCACCTGAGTTCTTGATCTTAGCCATTCTGACTGGTGTGAGGTGGAATCTCAGGGTCATTTTTATTTGCATGTCCCTGATGACTAAGGATGTGGAACATTTCTTTAGGTGCTCCTCTGCCATTCAAGTTTCCTCAGTTGAGAATTCTCTGTTTAGCTCTGTACCCCATTTTAAAATAGTTATTTGGTTCTCTTGAGTATAACTTCTTGAATTCTTTGTATATACTAAATATTAGCCCTCTATCAGATGTAGGATTGGTGAAGATCTTTTCCCAATCTGTTGGTTGCCATTTTGTCCTATGGACAGTGTCCTTTACCTTATAGAAGCTTTGCAGGTTTATGAGGTCCTTTATCTATTGTTGATCTTAGAGCACAAACTACTGGTGTTCTGTTCAGGAAATTTTCTCCTGTGCCCATGTGTTCAAGGCTCTTCCCTACTTTCTCTTCTATTAGTTTCAGTGTATCTGGTTTTATGTGGAAGTCCTTGATCCACTTGGACTTGAGCTTTGTACAAGGAGATAAGAATGGATTGATGTGCATTCTTCTACATGCTGACTGCCAGTTGAACCAGCACCATTTGTTGAAAATGCTGTCTTTTTTCCATTGGATGGTTTTAGCTTCTTTGTTAAAGATCAAGTGATCGTAAATGTGTGGGTTCACTTCTGGGTCTTCAATTCTATTCCATTGATCTGCCTGCCTGACTCTGTATCAATACAATGTAGTTTTTATCACTATTGCTCTGTAATACAGCTTGAGGTCAGGGATGGTGGTTCTCCCAGAAGTTCTTTTATTGTTGAGAATAGTTTTTGCTATCCTGGGTTTTTTGTTTTTCCAAATGAATTTGCAAATTGCTTTTCCTAACTCTATGAAGAATTGAGTTGGAATTTTGATGGGGATTACATTGAACCTATAGATTGTTATTGGCAAGATGGCAATTTTTACTATATCCTGTCAATCCATGAGCATAAGAGATCTTTCCATTTTCCAAGTCTTCTTCAATTTCTTTCTTCAGAGACTTGAAGTTCTTGTCATACAGATTTTTCACTTGCTTGGTTAGCATCACACAGAAGCCGAGGAAATTTAAAGAATCATCAGCTCCTACTACAAAAGCCTGTACTCAACAAGTGACTTTTTAAAAGAACGATTCTGACTAGTTGAGAGCACATTCTTGGTTGAGTATGTTTTGGGGAGGATATAAGGGAACAGTTGAGGTAGAAGAAAATTGAGGTTTTAACTCTGTTTTCAACTTCATGACTCTTGGTTTCCACTATTGTGAGAACAATAATCACAAAGCAAGAAGCAAAACAGAAAAGTTCAAATATCATTATTACTGAACATTGTGATATTACCAAAAAGTCCTGGAAAACTTGTAACTAGGTAATTTTGAGGAATGCATTATTTATGTTTCTTTAGTCAGAGAGTAATTTTATTTAAATAGTTTTTTTTAATAATAAGTAACAGTTGTTTGGCATTGTCTAGTGAAAATATGAAGATATGTTTTAACAAATGTATTTAAATCTTGGTTACACAACATCATACCTATAAAAATTAGCTTCTATCACATGCAATATAACATTAAAGGGAAATTTGTAAGAATCTTAGACTCTGAAGTGCCATAACATTCTGTAATTTCTGGCAATAGTACTAGAAAAATACAATCTCTTTGAAGTATATGTCTAAAATTGTCAAAGTACATGTTCCTGAGATGGTCGACTCTCAGTATTAAAGAAATATTTGGAATGTTAACCATGAAGAAACTTTCATATAGTTTACAGTGCATTTTTCTTTTACAGAGTGTCATGGGGACCTTTGTCAAGGCATCCAAAGAACAAGTAACATTTCTGTTTCTTCTCTTTTATTCTCATGGAAAATATCACTGTCAGAGATCGACTTTCTATGACAGAAATAGGGACTTCTGAAACCAAAGAAGAAAACTAATAAATTGCAAAAGTATAAAGACAACTTAGACAATGTAGAAGACAGAGGATGTGGATACCTACAAACAAACAGAGTTAATTGTGATTTAGTACATGTTTAGGTTTATACTAATGCTTTGTTCTTACTTTGATTTTGACCTCAAAGAGACCTATAATTTCTGAGGTAACACTGAAATGAAAAGTATTATTGTATTTTTGTAGTTATCTCTACAATAGTAACTCCAATTTTCTTCTTGCTACAGTTAACTTCCCTTAAGAGAATACTTTTTAACTGCTACTACATAAAAGGGCTGACATTCATGCTGACAACACATAGGTAAATAATTAGACAAAACCCGTACCTATCAGTGTGTCTATATGTGTGTACAAAATATATACATGCGTGTATATATACACACACAAATATGGCAATATGTGTGTATATGTATATGTAGACAATGTGTAGATTTAAGCAATATGTGTACATACACATATATTGCTAGTTACATAATCAAACACTGAGATCTACTGAAGGAATTTTTCTGATACTGTCAGTCACTGTGTTGCACAATGAACTTCCTATTATCCTCTATGCATATTCAGTGTCCCAGCATATAACTTGAAATTCTTTAAAATGGTCACATTCATTCTCTTCTCTGATTTTTCAGCTCTTTGTATGCTTTTTCTTAACCATGTCATCTATTCCCTGAAATCTCAACTCAGATC
This sequence comes from Rhynchomys soricoides, assembly GCA_019843965.1. Taxonomy (NCBI): domain Eukaryota; kingdom Metazoa; phylum Chordata; class Mammalia; order Rodentia; family Muridae; genus Rhynchomys; species Rhynchomys soricoides. The sequence continues at coordinate 897,094 of JADRCH010000133.1, read as the reverse complement.
TAAGCAGAATACTCTATTAAGCGAGGCTGCAAACATATGCCATTTAGTTTATAACTCTATATCTTTATCTCAGAACCAACAACAGATAGTTCATGATAACCCATTATATTTGGAGTTTCCCAGGGCCTAGAACTGTATCATGTTCATAACTTAAAATATATCTTTTTTTAATTTTTTTTAATTTTCATATTTTATTTGCATTTCAAATGTTTCTCCCTTTCCAGATCTCCCCTTTGGAACCTCCCCATTCCCTCCGCCCTCCCCCTGCCACTATGGGGATATTCTCCAACCCACCCCCCAACCCACCCCCCACCCACTCTCGTAAGTAATGGATATGGATACTAATTAGGTTAAAGATAGCTTTGGTAGAACTCAAATTGTATTCTAGACATAGGAATGGAATACCTGAATGCGTGTGGCTCATTTAAGCTTAAGTATCCTTTTCTCATATTATTCCAAAGAGACTGCTTTCAGCTACAAACTGATTTTTATACAGTATTTTCCAATGAAATTAAATAGTGTCTAGGAAGATCTGCAGGCAGTCTGATAGTAAAGAATTTTGTGGCATGAGATCTTTTTATTTTAAAAGATTCTCTGTTGTTTTTAAAGAAAAGTATACAATATAAAGCCTAATATGATGGCACATACTTATAATTCCATCACTCATGAGTCTTATCTCATTATCTCATAGAAAACATTATCTCATAGAAAAATTTCCATTCCTTTGATTCTTACAATCTTTCTGCCTGGTTTCCTGAAAAGAGCCTGAGGCATAAGTACTGGAGCTCTGTTGAATTGTAGGTGTATGATTTGATACTCCAGAGTTGTGTTGTAGATGTACCATTGGGTTTGGGCTTCACAATTATACATTTTTATCAGTTGTGGTTTTCTGTAATAGTCTCCATTTATTACAAAGAGAAGTTTCCAGGGAATAGCACATCAACTGGTTATTCAATATCAAATAACCAACCCTAACAATGTACACTTGCAAGTAACATTATATAGACTGTTGTAGTTACATATCTAGGAAAGAGAGAGAGAGAGAGAGAGAGAGCAATTAAAATGAACACACGAAATTGAATGATAAATATATAGGAAAGAGTTGGAGGCAGGAAAAGGGAGGGAAATAATGTAATTATACAAAAATAATCTCAAACAATTAATTTTAAAAAGGAAAAACAATTTAAAATTTTAAAAAGCAGAATACAGTGCTAAACAGAAAATTCTCAACAAAAGAAGCCCTACTGGCTGAGAAGCACTTAAAGAAATGTTCTGCCTCCTTAGGCATCAAAAAAATGCAAATCAAAACAACTGAGATTTCATCTTACACCTATCAGAACTGCTAAGATCACAACCTCAAGTGACGGCACATGCTGGCAAGGATGTGGAGCAAAGAGAATACTCCTCCATTGCTGGTGGGAGTACAAACTTGTACAACCACTTTGAAAATCAATCTAGTGGTTTCTCAAAAACTTGGTAATACTTGTACCTCAGGACAGTGCTATACCACTCCTGGGCATATACTCCACCGTACCACAGTGACAGTTGATCAACTATGTTTGTAGCAACCTCAGTCATAATAGCCAGAAACTGCAAACAACCTAGATGTCCTTCAACCAACGAATGGATAGAGAAAATGTGGTCCATTTACACATGGAACACCACTCAGCTACTAAAAATGAGGACATCATTAAGTTTGCAGGGGAATGGATGAAACTAGAAAATATCATCTCCAATAAGGTAACCCAGACTCAAAAAGACACACATAGTATGTACTCACTTATAAGTGGATATTAATCATGAAGTCTGGGATACCCATCCTATATTCCACAGATCAAAAGAGGCTAAGCAAGAGGGAAGGCCCAAACAAGGATGCTTGAATCTCACCCAGAAGGGAAAATAAAGCTGACATTGGAAGTAAGTGAAGGGAGGGAACTGAGTGGGAGAGAAAATGAGGAGAGGAATGGATGTGGGAAGGTATCAGGTGTGGGGTAAATGGGGAGGGGAAGAGAACTGAGAAAAAAATGGAAATTGGAGGCATCTTTGGAAGTAGCTGGAAACCTAGAATAAGGAAGGCTCCTGGGAGTCTATGGGGTGACCCTAGCTGAGACTTCTACTAGTGGGGGATATGAATCCTGAAGAGGCCACCTCCTGTAGCCAGATAAGACTTCCAATAAAGAGAGAAAGACACTAAGCCATCCACAAGACCTTCGTTCCAAAATTTGCCCTGCCTACAAGATGTGCAGTGATAAAGATGGAACAGATTGAAGGAATGGGCAACCAATGGCTGGCCAACTTAAGATCCATCCCATGGGAGAAAGCCAACCCCTGATACCATTAATGATACTCTGTTATGTTTGCAGATATGAACCTAGCCTGATTGTTTTCTGAGAGACTTCATCTAGCAGGTGATGGAAACAGATATAGAGACTCATAGCCCAAGAATAAGTTGGGCATGGAATCTTGTGGAAGAGTCAGGGGAAGGCTTGAAGGAGCCTGAGGGATCAAGAACACCACAAGAAGTTCTACAGTGTAAACTAACCTGGGCTCATGAGTGCTCAAAGAGATTGAATCACCAACCAAAAATGCATGGGCTGGATATAGGCCCCTACAAATATGTAGCACGTATCTAGCTTTGTCTTCATGCAGGTCCCCTAACAATTGGAGTGGGGGCTGTCTCCGACTCTGTTGCCTACCTTTGGATCCCTTTCCCCAAACTGGGTGCCTTGTCTGACCTCAGTGGGATAGGAGAGCTTAGTCCTGAGTGACTGGAGGGGGTAGGTTTGTTGGCACACATGGTGTATCTCCCCTTCTCTGAATAAAGAGGGGAGTGTGAGGGTGGGACTGGGAGGAGAGGAGGGAGGGGGTTCTATGATCTGGATATAAAAGAAAGAAAGAAAGAAAGAAAGAAAGAAAGAAAGAAAGAAAGAAA